>CAMZMU010000118.1:17665761-18053861 GCA_947311845.1 Poa pratensis
ATATTAAAGCTCTGTAAGTAGAATGTGTTCCGTATGTTTGAGATATTCTCTTCAATCCATTTGATCTGGGTGATCTACCGTTAGTACTGATCTAATCTGCGATGTGTGTTGATGCTTGATTCTTATTGTAGGGTATGGCGTGTTTAACATTGTGTAGCCCTGCTCGAGGTATTGGCATTACAAGCCATGTGTTGTTGAATTCAGACTTTGTGTATGTACTGAAGTCCCACCATAAGATGGGCCCAAAGACGACTTCTGATTGAAGGATGTGCTAAATTCAGCGATATGACGGAAACAAATCATTAGGTTGGAATCGACGTATTTATGGGGATAAGCGTGGACTGGATGTGAAGTTCCTGGTGCTGACATAACGCAGTACAAGCAATTTTGATGTTGAGATACTCCGCGCTCTGCTTGTGGCCTTAATCTGAATCTCTATGCCAAGACCAGTGGTTTCGTGATGTGATTCGTCTCCACCGAGGAACTGTGGAAGCTGGCTGCAAAATGAGTTCAGTTGTAGCAGTGGAGATATACAGTTACCTTGACCTTTGTATCGAAGGGACCCCGAATGACGACAGAGTAGTTTCTAAGAAGCAGTGGGAGGACAATTCGATTCCTGCTATCATGGAACTGAACTGTGGTTAAAGTTGTGAATCTGGACGAATCTACCATGATTTCAGTGAAGATCACCGGAGACCGATTGATTGTCACAAACTTAGTTGCCCTGCTTTGGGCGTTCAACGCTAATATGGGTACTCTAGTGCTTAAGCTAAGTAATTCTGGTGTTTGTATGAACCTGTTTGTGTATGCTAGTACTATTGATGTTTGCACGAACCTATTTGGTACTGGAGTTAGGAGTTATATATTGTCAGTACTTAGTATACTTCTTTCTAAGAAGCAGTTGTATTATTTTGTCCGGTGTTGTTTGAACCTAAGATGAGCAATTTGTGTGTATCCACAGTTGGTGTCTCTGTTTAGTGGGGCTTAGAGAAACAGCCATCGACAGTGATCTGTTAATCACAAGTAATCATCTTAGAAATATGCACGTGCAAAGAGAAAAAAAAGGCACCAAGTATTGGCCGTGCGGTTATGTGGGGATGCGATTCTAGAGTAGCATCGAATGGACAGTACAAGCTCACTGGACACGTTGTCAAACAGAAGTAAACTAGTTGTTCTAGTACTGTACAAAGGATGGACTCGATGGACTAACTAAGAGAATTTAATTTTTTTCTGCTAGCCCCCCCCCCCAACGATCGGCCCCCCTCAACAAAATTATAGCAGGATCCTGTACTAATACTATATGTGTACGCGCTAATGGTTGTACACGCTGCCTAATTATGTTATTCAAGCCCAAAATCACCTAGTTGTGCACGCTTTGAAGCCCAGGAAGCAACAAAATGTAGCCCATTTACACGCCATCTGTACGAGAGATCGTGGACTCCTGGTCGTTCCGTTGCTCTTGCCTCATGATCAGATCGATCGATCTATCTCGCCGCCATAGCGTTACGACGTCCTCCGCCGGTCCCATTGTCGCTGACCTTGGAGTTAATTGCCGGCTTTGCCGACGCAGCGGAGTAGTGGCGAATACGGCGGCTGCCGCTGATCGTCCTTCCGCTTGGTACCTCAGTTACATACACGGTATTATCTATATATAAGATTTGCTGCATGATGCCCCCGTCTGCTTTTGTTCAGCTTACTTTGTTAGTTGAAAAACCATAGATTTTTTTTCAGGCCAATTGCCTCAATCTCTCTGTTCTAATACTGAAAATTTGGATCGAGATATTGTTGACTGTGACAGTAGAGCTATAATTTTACTAAAAATAGCCAAACACATTTGTTTGATTATGAAATTTAATATCTTTTTGGAAACTATGATTTTATTATTGAGATCATTTGTTGTTGATTTATTTCCAAACATACGTTGATAAGCTTTTCCGGTTGATATGTTGTACTATACTTGTGATCGGCGTCACTCGCCCCCCTATGTCCAAATCCTGGCTCCGCCCCTGCCCAGAGGTGCATTCATGAGCAGGCCTATTACATCCCCTTGGGGTAAACACCACACATGCATCAATGAAGTTTACGCAAAGCTGGTACTTCAAATCACTCATTAGGACAGCAAGAGAGCTGAGATCATATTCAGATGATGTCATTGCACTTTGGAGATTTGCACAGTCGGTTTCAAAAAGGACTCGGCCAACACCCATTTGATCCGCGAGCTGAATCGCATTAGCAAGGCCACCGTCTCAGCTTGGAAGGCATCGGTACTACTAAGAGAATTTAATGTTTTAGTACAGTGAGCATGGTCCAGTGTGTCCAGTTAAACATGCAGACGATTGCTGAGTTGTTACTTGCTACGGCTAGTGCTGCCCTTGCTCTGACCCGAGCCCTTCTCTGCCTTGTTACCTGCTACGGCTGGTGCTGCCCTTATCAATCTTGTTCTTCCATTGATCCCACATCGTCCGGCATAAGATCCAAAACTTCTTCGCAATTCTCTTCACATCTCTATGTCGTCTCTGAGATGGTAATGCAGCTCTCACCGAGAGTAGATTTTGGGACCGAGCTACATGGAGCTCGTTTTTTTGAAAAATTGAAAATGACATTTTTGTGTTTCTCAAAATCACGAAAACATTCACAGACATAGATAATGTCGAGATCTATAAGCGTGCCAAATTTTACTTTAAAATTCGTTATAGTTTGAGCTGTACAAAAAAGACAAATCAGACGAAATTTCAAATTTTTGAATCTGGGTATTGTTGACCACCCAGATCCACCCATTTGTCTTTTTTGTACAGCCCAAAATATGACGAATTTGGAGTTGAAAATTTACACAACTGTAGATCTCGACAATACCTACATCCGGATTTTTTTTCACGATTTTTGGAAACTTAAAAATGTCGATTTCGAATTTTTGCAAAACAAGCTCCATGTAGCTTGGTCTCTATTATAGGTTTTCGAGCTCTCACCCCTTCTCATCGTAGAAGTCCCTACTATGGTCACACCAATTTGCGATTTGGGCCTGGTTGTCCTTCCCAAGCTCAATGCCTTCTTGGGCGAATGATTCCTTCACACGCTTACACACGTTAGGAAACCGTGGGCCTTCAAAGAACATGAGTGTGATAATGGTGAAGGCAAGCTTCTCGTCACCATCCTTTATTCCACCTAATTTAGCCAAAACGTAGAAGGCCCAATGAAGTCGCTGAATCCCCAAATTTACATGTGCAATGTGTTCTCCGGGTAACAAGTTGGTGTACATGCCATTAGTGCCCAATGGCCCATACCTCTTCATTATCTTGGTGGCCTATGGTCGATATCTCATATCTCCACCGGCGTTCGTAATTAATCCTTTGAACCAAGACATGTGCTTAATCGCCACTAGATAAAGATTTACGCCATCTTTTGTAAGCTTGATGACATACGTCCCATCAGGTGTGTCATTGATACGGGTGTCACAGGAATACACACTTGTTCTCCATCAACAATGAAGGTGTACTTCACATCTGTCTTTATCCATGATGGAAATGATCGCGTTCACACACTTGTCGTAGTTGTCAACAATGTTAACGGTGTCCATATATCAAATGAGAATATAGGGTCAGGAAGCACCTGCATTCGAACAAACCAAGAATTTAACATCGTGGAGCTATTCACATGTAAGGGGGCCGCCCCCCCCCCCCCAGCCCAAGAAATTTTGGCTAAAACCTACTGCATTTTGGCCCGTTTTCCTCAAAAACCAGTGGAATTTGGCTCATTTGCCCCCCAACTCTGGCCCAACATGACTCTGCAGCCCATTTGCCCCCCCATCGATGTGGCCCAAGCTCCGCCACTGTTTAACAGTGAGACAGAGAAAACTTGTGTTTCTAAATCAGATTATATCTGAATACGCATATGTACATAGATAACTACGTAAGCTCATACATCATGTACTGGATTAGACATTTTGTATTTACCATGCTAGTTAATACCCATGTTGTCTATTCTAATGTGTGCGAGTATCTGTCTAAAAATACATACTACATTTTCCATGCAGATCTGTTGCAAACAAACTGAAAAATATTCCTTTGTGACATTCTTGGTCTTGTTTAACCCTAGAAGCGACCGGTCCAATAATTTTTTTGTTGGACTTTTTAAATATGGGTTCATGACCCAATTACAAGAAATCCCTTCAAAGTACTAATCTCCCTAGAAATAGATCTCTCTTGTTGCTCCACGTGTCAATTTTCTATTGGTTTAGACCAAGGTAAAAATAATATTATTTGTCCATTTAGGTTAATGCAAAATTTATTTTCTATCTACTACATACAAAACTACAGTGTTGCACTTTTTAGAGCATCTTCAATAGCTAGCTGGTCTATTTTAGGGCATAACTCTTTTTTATGTCATTTGAGACCAAAATCTTACTCAACAGCTGCCATTGATGTTAATTTTATCATTTTTTTATCAAATTAAAAAACACCAAGTGCTGCAAATATAAATTTTTTGGGCTGATGCTACATAATAGAAAGGCCAGCAGGTGCACGCTAACTGCCAATTGAAGTTGCATGCTGCCCTTAAGCCACTCCTACGGTGACCACCGCCGTCTCTTCGCACATCGATTTGGCCTCGAATCCGGCAGTTCCGCCACAACTCTGACCGATCCAGATGCGAATCCACCTCCGCTGTATAGGGGCACTGCAGATTGAGAGGGATTTGGCCTCGAGGGATGCTGGCCATCGTGCTCCGCCCGCATGCGGCCACCATTCCGTATTAGGTCATTTGGGACAAAAATTTTGCTCCAACAGCTTGATGCAAATTTTGCCATTTTTTGTCAAACCAAAAAAAAGCAGGTGTTGTAAAATTAAACACTTGGGCTGCTGCTATAAAACAGAAAACAGAAAGGCCAACGCGTGCATGAAACTGCCAATCGTAATTTTCATGTTGCCCTCACGCTCCTCTCTGGTGACTAGGCATGATAACGGAATATAAATGGAAAGAAACATGCATTATCATTATTGTTTCCTTTCGCCTTGTCAGAATCGGAAACGAAATCGGAAACCCTGCAAACGAATATGGAATCGGAAATCCCTGAAAATGAATATGGAACGGATACGGGACAGATACGATACGAATACAAATATTTGTCGGAACACAATAGCCATATAATATGTTGGTCCATACCCCCAAGATATAATAAATAGCTAACATGACAAGAATTGTTCACAATCTCGACCAACGACAGTTAATGTGAAATACCACGCAGATAGTTTAACACTTCGGCACGCACAAAAACTCACAAAAAATAGTTACATATGGACACTAAGACACTCATTTTTCTAATAAAATATAGTCTTAGAAAAATGTATGCTTCAGCAGCAATGAAGCACCATACGATGGTCTTACGGAAAGTTTCCGTATTGATATTTCCAGAATTTTCTGTTTCGTTTCCTTTTCCGTCGGATTTTGCTAAATCGTTTCCTTTGTCATTTCCGTTTTAGAATATGCCGTTTTTGTTTTGTTTCCGCAAAATGCCGTTTCCGTTTCCATTTTTTGCTCTTCATTTCCTTTTTCTACGGAAACAGCCGGAAAGTTTCCTTATCATTTTCAACCCTACCGGTGACCACCATCGTCTCTTTCCCATCGATTCGGCCTCGAATCTGGAAGCTCCGCCACAACTCTGCAGATTTCACCGCGAATTAACCACCACTGCTTAAGGGCACCATGGATCGGGAGGGATTCGGCCTCAAGTAAGTGTTTTCCTTGCTCTCCTCTCGTGCGCGGCCACCAATGACTCCCTTTCATAGATCCGGCTAACGAGCCACCCGAGCTGCCCTTCTCCCATCCCCTTTCTTACTGTGCCTCCTCCTTCCCTGCAATCATGAGCACGAGTGACACACAACAGCTTTGCCTCCGGTTGCACCTTGACTAGCCCAGCCTTGCACGGATTCTCCGCCTCTACACACCAGTTGTAGGGCTCGCCTCGTTAAGAGAATAACAAATCTAAAGTTGTTACTTTTCTCTTATACGGTTTATATTGCAGGTGTTAGACTAATACGTACAATATTTTTCTGAAAATGGTATGAATTTATACTTGGTCATGTATGATACACTAATCTTTACTCAGACAAAATACCCTCAGGTGCAGCAAAACGCACCAACCCCTTCTAGTCTTATCACTGCAACACACTTTACGTACCTTCTAAGCAAGCTGATTTGCTTCTCTCGGACAGTATATAAAACACACTTCCAATAAGCGATATCAAATCCACACAATCAACAAAAAAAAAACTGAAGATTGATTCAACCAAGTTTCATCTCCCGTACATGTTTCAACTGTCTCCATGGAGTGCGATTCAGCTTGAATTATATGGCACCACAAGCGGTTCGCAAATGATAAACCCTCTTTCATCGCTATTGCTTCTGCCATTGCGGCCGATGCTAATTGTGGGAATTAAACACATGTTGCAGCTAAGAAATTGCTCTGGTTATCCCGTAGCACCGCGCAGCAAAACCCTCACAGTGATCAACGAGATACGAATGATCAACCTTTAGTTTTACCATTCGCAAAAAAAAAAAAACTAAAGATTTTTTTAACATGAAATGGTACTCCATTAATCACGGTACGCAACAACATCGCTGGCGACCAGACCAACAACAAAGTCAGGGGCATCAAACTCCCAGCCAGTACACTCAACCTCGGCGCGCAGGCCATGCTGAGCTAAGGAATGAGCAACTGAATTACAGCTCCGCGGAGCAAACTGAAAATCAAAAAACCTTCTAGTTTTACCGGGTTGGAGATGAAATATTTGCACAAGCGAAAACACAACCACGTGAAAATTTCAGAATAAGTTGTGTAAACCCAGCCTTCAAACCGTCCGTTCTTCATCCTACGGCAGAGGGAACTGCAGTGCAAACCCTGAGCATCCGCACAGCTTGCTCCCGCCGCCACCCCCACCTCTCCGCCGCAGACGCTCGCCGTCAGTTCCTCCTCCTCATCGGCGGCCCTCCCCTCCCTTTCCCTTCCCGTGCCCCTTAGGGCACCTCCAGCCGTCCCCCCAGCGCCCCCCAGGGCCCAAAAAAGCGCCGTTTTGGGTCAAATAGCGCCGTTTTTCTACCAGTCGCCCCCCCAGGAGCCCAAATAGCGCCGTTTAGCGCCGTTTTGGCGCCGGCGCACCCAGCCCAAACCCAGCGCGCCGGTTGCGCCTGGGGGGTCGGCAGAAGGGAAAACGCGCGTGGGCCAGCACTGTCGGGGAGACAGCCCATTTCCCACCCACCCTCGCCCTTTCCTCTATCCCGCCCCGTCGCCGCCATCTCGCCGCCGGCACCACCCCTCCCCCCTCCGCCGGACGCAAGCAGCTAGGAACCCCACCATCTCGCCCAAACCACGGCGCCGGCGCCGCCCCTCCCCTCCGCCGTGATCTAGCCGGGAGGAAGGCTCTCGGGAAGGCTCGCGCCCACCTCGCCTGCTAGGTGTTCGGCGGTTTGCCCGCCCAGCCATGGACTCCGACGACGACGAGCTGCTCGTCGAACTGCTCGACGAGGAAGCCCAGGCCGACCTCGACGACGAAGGGCACTTGCTGATCCTGGCCTGCCTCGCCGGCCTGCTCGCGCACGACGCGCGGCCGCGGCGTGGTGGCTCGGCACCTGTGAAAGGACATGTCTCTCTCTAAATATTTTTTGTGTTTATTACAACAATAAGTTGCACACTAATGTGCGTTGATTGATTTCAGGTTTTATCACATCCTTGACAGTATGAAAGATTGCATATATAAAGTGTTTAAATAATATCCTGCAATCTGCTTTGAATTCTGAAAATAACAGTTTTCCGGAAGGTCCGGCCGGATTTGCGGAAGTTCCGGGCATCGGAAGTTCCGGACGAACTTCCGCTCCTTGTTCCGCTTAGCAAATTTGCTCTCGGGTGTTTTCACTTTCATAAGCGGAAGTTGGCTCGGAAGTTGGTCCGGAAGTTCCGGTGGTGCGGAACTTCCGCCATTCGCCTCGGAAGTTCCGGCCGTGCGCGTTTGCGGCCCCACGCTGAGAAGACTGGAGTTCTCTGTGCTCCGGAAGTTCCGCCGATCTGACCGGAAGTTCCGGCCCTGCGCAGAAGGCTCCCCAACGGCCAGAATTTGGAGAGTATAAAAAGGGGTCTTCTTCTCTAGAAGACCAAGCTTGATTCCTCACTCTCTCTCCACCATTGTTGCAAGCTTCAATCTACTAGAGCTCCCACTCCAACCACTCAAACACGTTGATACTTTGAGGAGTGAAGGAGGAGCCCTAGATCCGCATCTCCACCGAGCCGATTTGTCTACATCGACCTAGTCACTTGTAGATCTTGTGTAACTTGATACATTGGATACCTAGAAGATACTTGTGATTCTTGTGGCTTTGGTAGCCACAAGGATTAGCCGGGAGCCTCCAATTAAGTTGTGGAGACGCGACCCGGCCTTGTGATTCTTGTGGCTTTGGGAGCCGCGGGAATTTGGTGAGAGCCTCCAATTCGGTTGTGGAGTGTGCCTCATCCTTGTAAAGGTTTGTTGCCGACCTCGAGGGCATCATATAGTGGCTCGTGGATCTCCTCATCGGAGGATAACACGAGGGAGATACGGTGTGCCATATCAAGGCTATTCGGAGTTCACTTTGTGACTCCGCACCGCTCCAACGGAGACGTAGCTTCCATTGGGAAGTGAACTTCGGTAGAACATCTCCGCGTCACCGTGTGGTTATCTCTTAACCTTCCTTTACTTGTATTGCTAGCTTTCTTGTGTAGAATATCTTGCTAGCTTGTTTATTGCTCATCATATAGGATTGTTCATCTAGTTGCATATCTAGAGAACTTATATTTGAGCAATTCCAATTTGTTAAAAGAAAAAAAATTGTAGTTGCCTATTCACCCCCCCTCTAGTCAACCTACTCGATCCTTTCAATTGGTATCAGAGCAAGGTCTCTTTATTAAGGGCTTAATCGCCTAAAGAGGAGGATGGCTAGTGCGGAGGATGTACAACGTGCTAAAGATGAGGAGTTAAGACTTGCTAAGGAACAAGAAAAATTTGATAGAGAACAACTTGACAAAGAACTAATCGAAGCGGGAATAATCCCTCCCGAGGGTGATGCCCCAATCACCATGAAGTCCATGATTGAACTTTTTGGGTTCATGAAAGGCAAAATGGTGGATGAGGTGTATACTCGGGTATCTAATCAAAATGGCTCCTCATCATCCGCTAGCCCTATTAAGGGTGCTAGTGACAAGGATAAAAATGATAAACCTTGAGAAGCCTTCTCTTAACTTTGCTCCACCTAGCTCTTATCTCACTCAAGTTTCACTCACTCAACCTCATATAACCAACCTTGGTAGACCCCCTCCTAAGCTTGATAATACTCGTTATTTCACTTGGAAGAAATCTATGGAGTCTTATTTTCGCAGCTCATCGGTGCATCTTTGGAGGGTGGTTCTACATGGTTTCAACCCAGTTGATCCCAACAACTTGACCAAGCAAGAAGAGATTGATGAGCAACTTGATGCAAATGCCAAGTACATTCTTGAGAGTGCTATGACCGCAAATGATGAAGATCATGTGCGGAATCTCAAAACTTGCAATGAGGCTTGGCTCTATCTTGAAACCGTGTATGAAGGAAATGAGGGCATTCAACGCTCCAATGCGGCCGTCCTTCAACATCAAGTTGACAACTTCATCATGCTAGACGAAGAGACTCCGACCGAACTTTACCGAAGACTCTACAAGCTTGTGGTGACATGTAGGGAAAATGGAAAGAAGGATATGGATGATGAATGGGTCAAGGCCAAGTTCCTTCAAGCAATTATGCCATATAGTGAAACTATGGTGATGAACCTCCATGCAAGAGCGGATTACACAACAATGACTCCCAATGACATCTTGGCTCAATTTGTCACTATGATACATTGAAGTCCACATCCAAGTCTTTCAACCAAGTCCGTGGCCCAAAGACTCTTGCTTTGAAGGCTCGTGTGGTAGACCATCCAAGATATGAAGAAAGCCCGGTCTATGAAGGTGAAGAAGACTTGGAGGGTGAGCTCAATGAAGTTCTTGCACTTGCCGCCACCCGGTTTTGGAACAAGAAGAACAAGAGCGTCAACCCTCACCAATAAAAAGAATGTGCTTCAATTGTGGAAAGGACACTCATCTTGTGAAGGATTGCCCCTATGAAAGAAGAGAGGATAATGGTGGTCAACTCATTCTAAAGAAGAACAAGTACCACCCCAAGCCTACCTACATGAAGAGATCACCTCAAAAGGCTCTTGTGGCATCCCATCAAGAGGAATACGAGTCCGGAGGTGAGGAGGATAAAGAACCAAGTGAAGAAGTAGGAATGGCGGCTCTTGCAATGGGCACCCTTCCTCCATCATTGGCCAACCTCTTCTCATCTCCAAACGACGACAAGATCTCCAAGCCTATGTGCCTCATGGCCAAGGAAACAAAGGTGAATTCCCCACCAAAAATTACTATCTCCTCTAACCCATCACTATTGGATTGTGTTGAGGATGTAGGGAAAATTGAAGAAGAGGATAAAATTTCTATCTTCATTAGCAAGCTCCAAGGTCCAACCAAGAAAATGGTTGAGGCCCTCATGTATCAATATGGAGAAGCCAAGCATCTTCTTAATGAGAAGGATGTTAGGATTTGTGAGCTCGAAGGGCATGCATGTGATCATGCCGACAAAATTGGTGAGCTAGAAGATCAACTTGTTGAGGAACAATTGCTCCGTGAGCAACTTGAGGAGACACATGCCATGGATCTTTCCAAGGCAAAAGAAACTCGTGAAACCTCTATTCAAATTGCTATTGATCTAAAAAGTAAAAATGAGGAACTTGTAGAGAGTCATAACAAACTCTTTGAGGGTTTTGAGCAACTTAGGGAAACCCACAAGGTGACCTCAAGTGAGCTCACTACACTCAAGGAGTCATATGCCAAACTACAAGCTCAATTTATCTATGCTAGCTTCACCACTTCTCATAATGATAAAGATGCAAATTCTTGTACCACTAACCCTTTATGTGTCAAGGCATCTCTTATTGAGGAAAACACTAGGTTGAAGGCCCAACTTGAGAAGGGCCTAGCCACTTGTATCCAAGGGGAAAAGAACCTCAATGATCTTTTGAGCAATCAAAAGGGAGTGGTTGGCAAAGAAGGAATTGGGTTCACACCCAACTCTAAGAAGGTCAACAACAAGAAGAAGAAGGCGACTCCCCCTTCCAAAGATATTGTTTTTGTGAAGGAGGGGGAGTTAGCCAAAGCAAATGACAACTCTATTGGGAGTGGTAATGTCACTAGGGGCAATGCCACTCACAATAACTTTGCGGGAAAATACAACCCCTCATATGTTCTTTTGAAATCTACAAATGGTTGTGTTTTTGCTAAATATGTTGGCTCTTCATATGGAGATGATTATCACTATGCTATTTGGGTTCCAAAGACCCTTGTGACTAACAAAAGAGGACCCATTCCAAAATGGGTACCTAAATCAAAGACTTGATTATTGTAGGGTTTCTCTTCCGGTGGATCTTCATGGCTCATTGATAGTGGATGCTCATCCCATATGACCGGAAGCAAAGAACTAGTAAAGGACTTATTGAAACAACTACTCTCATTCTCTCATGTCACCGTTGGCAACAATGCAAGACTCAAGGTAGTGGGAGTTGGTAAAGTGGTGATCACTCCGGAGTTATCCATTGAGAAGGTCCTCTTGTTGAATCTCTTTCATACAATTTACTTTCCGTTGGTCAATTATGCAATGCCGGTTACACCGTTATTTTTAATAAATACCACGTGACCATCCTTTTCACTCAAACACTCAATGTCGCCTTTGTTGGATTTCGTGAAAACGGTTTGTATGTGGTTGATTTCTCAAAAGAGACCACTCAAATCGCTACATGTTTAATGGCTAAAGGCGACAAGGGGTGGCTTTGGCATCGCCGACTTGGCCATGTCGGTATGAGAAATTTACAAACTCTTGTAAAGGGTGGACACGTGGTAGGACTAACCGATGTTAATTTTTCCAAAGATCGTCCTTGTAGTGCTTGCATAGCCGGAAAGATGCATGAAAAGAATCACCCCAAGAAGACCATTATCTCCACTAAGAGGCCTTTGGAGCTCCTTCATATGGATCTTTTGGGCCTCCCACATATGATAGTCTTGGTGGCAAGAAATATTGTTTGGTGATTGTGGATGATTACTCAAGATATTGTTGGACTTTCTACATCAAGAAGAAGAGTGAAACTCAAAAGATATTCATTGACTTTGCAACCCTAGTTCAACGCCAATATGACTCCAAGATTTTGGCAATTAGAAGTGACAATGGTACGGAGTTCAAGAATTACACTATGGATGATTTCCTAAGTGGGGAGGGCATTCAACACCAATATTCCGCTGCATATACTCCCCAACAAAATGGTGTTGCCGAAAGGAAGAACCGCACTCTTATTGATATGGCAAGAACTATGATGGCCGAATTTAATTCCCCATACAACTTTTGGGCCGAAGCCATCAACACCGCTTGTCATTACTCAAACCGGCTCTTCTTCCGTCCTCTCAAGGACATGACACCATATGAACTCCTCACCGGTAAAAAGCCAAATGTATCTTACTTTCGAGTCTTTGGATGCAAATGCCATGTTTACATTAAAGGTTGCAAAATTGCTAAATTTGAATCTAGATCTTTTGATGGTATATTTGTTGGATATGCCGCAAAGTCTCATGCTTATAGGGTCTACAACATATCCACCGGGTGTGTTGAAGAATCTATGAACGTGGAGTTTGTCGAGGATAATGGCTCCCAAGCGGAGCATATTGATCATGATGATGTAGGTGATGATGCTCCATCTCAAGCCATAAGAACTATGGGGATTGGAGAACTAATTCCTATTGAAGGACCATTGATGATACTCAAGAAGAAGGAACAAGTTCTACTCAAGTTGAGCCATCCACCTCAAATATTGATCAAGAAGATGGTCAAGACCCACCCAACTCTAGTGGTGAACAAGAACATAATGAACCCACAACTCCAAGAACTCCACTTCGGGTTGACCATGAGCAAGATAAAGGCAATGATGAAGATATTTGTGTTGGTGAAACAATTGGTCAAGCCTGGAACGCCGGGTCATCCGGCGTGCATCAAAATTGGATTACCAACAACACTTCAAAGAAAATATCCTTGGGAGTATCCGTAGAGGTGTGTCCACACGCAATCAATTATCTAACTTTTGTGGTCATGTCTCTTGTTTGTCTAGCTTAGAACCTCTCAAGGTATATGATGCTCTTGAAGACATGGATTGGGTTGCGGCTATGCATGAAGAGTTGAACAACTTCGAGCGCAACAAAGTATGGTCATTAGTGGAAAGACCCAATGACTCCTCCCATAATGTCATTGGAACCAAGTGGATATTTAAGAACAAGCAAGACTCACATGGTCAAGTCATTCGCAACAAAGCAAGATTGGTTGCACAAGGCTACACCCAAATCGAAGGAGTCGACTACGGTGAAACCTATGCCCCCGTTGCTAGACTTGAATCCATTCGCTTACTAATTGCTTATGCATCTACTCATAATATTGTCTTATATCAAATGGATGTTAAAAGTGCTTTCTTAAATGGTCCACTAAATGAATTGGTGTATGTTAAACAACCACCGGGTTTCGAAGACCCTAAATTTCCTAACCACGTCTACTTACTACATAAGGCTCTTTATGGGCTCAAGCAAGCTCCACGTGCTTGGTATGATCATCTCAAGGAGTTCTTAGTAGACCGTGGCTTTGAAATTGGGGTAATAGATCCCACTCTTTTTACAAAAAGGGTAAATGGAGATTTTTTCGTATGCCAAATATATGTTGATGATATTATCTTTGGTTCCACTAACCGTGAATTTAGTGATCAATTTGGCAAGCTAATGACCAAGGAATTTGAGATGTCCATGATGGGAAAATTGAATTATTTTCTTGGCTTTGAAATCCACCAATTTCGAGAAGGAACATTCTTATGTCAAGCCAAGTATATTAAGGACATGCTCAAGAAATTTGATATGAACAATGCCAAGCCATATAAGTTTCCCATGGACTCCAAGGCGGATCTTCACTTAGATCCGGATGGTAAGGAAGTTGATCAAAAGCTTTATCGTTCTATGATTGGATCTTTGCTTTACCTTTGTGCATCTAGACCGGATATTATGTTTAGTGTGGGTATGTGTGCAAGATTCCAATCAAGTCCTAGGGAAAGTCATGAAACCGCGGTCAAAAGGATTCTAAGATATTTGTTGGATACTCCCAACTATGGTCTTTGGTATCCCCATGGTACAAGCTTTGATCTTGTTGGTTATTCGGATGCGGATTGGGCGGGTTGCAAAATGGATAGAAAATCAACTTCGGGTACATGCCAATTCCTTGGTAGGTCCCTTGTGAGTTGGTCTTCCAAGAAGCAAAATTGTGTGGCCTCGTCATCCACCGAAGCCGAATACATCGCCGCCGGTAGTTGTTGTGCACAATTATTATGGATGAGGCAAACTTTAAAGGATTATGGTGTCATTTGTGACAAAGTGCCTCTTTTATGTGACAATGAAAGTGCTATTAAAATTGCACACAACCCGGTTCTTCATGGCAAGACCAAGCACATTGAGATTCGGTATCATTTTATTCGAGACCATGTTGAGAAGGGTGATATTGCAATCAAGTATGTCAACACCAAGCATCAACTCGCCGATATGTTCACGAAGCCTCTTGGTGAAGCAAGATTCAAGGAGTTGAGAGGAGAACTAAATGTGGTGGACATATCCAATTGGATTTAGTGGATTTCTTGCATACCTACCCATATTAGACGATATTCATTTGGTTTGGATGTAGGCATGGACATAGGGGGAGTGCGGTCCTAATCCATTGGACCATCCCTCCCCCCATTATGCCGATAGTAAGAACTCATTTTGTCTCTATATTTTCAATTCATGAATTGTGAGCTTAAATGACGAGTAGTGGCCGTGAACCCAAGATACATCTTCGCGGTGTCACACCACAAACTCATACATGGTGGCCTTGGCCACCGCCCTCTTCCTTATGAAGAGTTGGTTCTTTTCGGATTTAATTGGATTTATTCGGGTATTTGTAGACCTTATGTTAGTTTGGGAGAAACACTTGGAATTGGCATTTATTCTTTGCATCTTGCAATTCCTAAGTGTGTATCCACTTATCAGTGACCATGTTCTGAACCTAAGCGTGCACTCCTTATCTCATTAAACATGCTATCAATCCATATGCACATACAAAAGTTCTATGTTTATTGTCTATTTTTCAAAAAAATCCTGCCTTCTCTGGCGGAACTTCCGCTGAGAAGTGCGGAACTTCCGGAGCGCTTTCTATCGAAAAAAATTCTCCGCTCGAGCGGAACTTCCGGAGCGATCTCTGACGAAATTTTTTCCGCACGCTCGGAACTTCCGAGCTTCGGCTCGGAACTTCCGGCCCGTCGGAATTTCCTCTTATCCCACGGGGGGATACCTTCTTCCTCTCACATCCTCTTCTTCCTCCGTGGTTGACCTCCAAGACCGACGCCGCCATTGAAGTTCCCCTCCACCGCTGGGGGCCCTCCGCCGTCTCCCTGCAGATCTGCTCCGTGGGGAGCTCTCCCCTGTCAATCTCATCCATGGCCTCTGGTATTTTGCCCCTTCCCCTCTTGTTCTATGGTTTAAATCTCAAACCTAGACTCCACTCATGGGCATGAACTAGTTGGCTCGATTTATGGTTAAAATCTTTTGAATGGATAGATTGAATCCACACTTGACACCTCTTCCATGTAGTAACATTGTACCCTAGTTTTAAAAACATCTAGATTTGGGAATCGATCCGCTCATGTGGTTGGACACTTTGGTCCCGGTTGGAACTTCCAATTGGTTTTTGACCGAAACTTCCTATCTCTTTGTCGGAACTTCTGAAACCTAGGAGTTTATGAATCTATGTTACCATGCTTTGCTATTTGGATATTTTTTTTGGTATGTGCACTTACCTCATGCTTGCCTTCTATGCATATCCTATATCTCAGGGTCGAGTTCGCAGGCTGCCCATTCCCGCAAGAAGTCTCGCCCCAATGAGGAGTTTGAGTCAGAGGAGGAAGAAATCCTTCCCACCACAAGGACAGCTAGGCAGCAGCAGTTGGATAAGCAGAAACTTCCAAAGGGCACAGCAAAGAAAGTGGTAAAGACACCGGTCAGAAAGCCTCAACCTCGGAAACCACCTCCACCGATAACATTTGACAAGATGAAGAGTCACCTCTACCGTGAGTATAGAAATCTGAATCCTTATTCAACTCCTCGAAATCCTCATGTGCAAACCCCTTCTTCTACACCTCGGATCAAGAGAGGGTATACAATGACATCTATTTAAATCAAAAGACCAAGGTCACAAAGCAACACTCCCTCGACATTGATCACATGAAGCTTGAGAAACACCATGGGTATTTTGATGAAGCTCTCTCCCTATGTGAAGAATATGGGTTAATTAATATCATGGTTCTCAACCAACGGTATGATGAGTTCCTTATTGCTCAGTTCTTCTCCACCGTGCATTTTGACAATGATGAAAAGAGAACCCTTCGCTGGATGACAAAGGATACCGTTCTGGAGGCTACACTTGAAGAGTTCGGGAATTCTCTTGGATATACTCTTGGTGGCTGGACATGCCATGGGGGAGGCCGCCCTATGAGCTCTGATGTTCTGGCTCCAATCACTTTGGAGGATGGCACCCCTGGGGAAACTGATGATCTCATTCCTACCTATGAAATCATGCACCGCATTTACCGAGAGACCCTTGCTCCCCGTGTGGGTAATACTGATCAGGTCCATGCCTTTGTCATCGATTGATGTACTGGACTTTTACCAAACAGGATCCCATGAGGAGTTGGATGTCATGAACTTCATCTACAATGAACTCCATCTTGCAGTCATAGATAAGCGGGCTCCTGTGTTTGGTCCGTATGTGATGAGGCTGATTCGTGATTGCTGGGCTCGAGCTAAAAATGGTGAACGAATTGACCTTGGTGTTCCACTTACAGATCATCCGGTGAAGCAACTTCGGGTTAAGAAACCGAAGTCCCCTAAGAAGAAGAAAACTGCTGCAGCTGGCCCTAGTGCACCTATTGAGGAACCATCTTGGCTCAAGAAGCTCAACATCAAACTCAAGAAGTCCTTTTGCCTCAAATTGGACATAGAGGAGCACATGTATGATGCTCATTGCTATCACAAGAAAGCTGCCCGCCGCCAAAAGAAGATGATGGAGCATATGGGGATTGAAGTGTCCTCTGGATCAGAAGGTACTATCACTCCAAAGGAGCAGTGGCTGTCCAAGCATCGCAACTGGGATGATGATGATGAAGCTGGATCTGTTCCTCCGCCGGGCTCCGACACTCATCCTGCCGCCTAGGGACGTTACCATCGCTTTTCTCCCTTTTTGGTGTCTTGGTGCCAAAGGGGGAGAATTGTTCTATTTAGGTTATGCGGGATTTGCATGGGTTGGAGTCACAAGCTTGCCTTTTCCGATGATTTCTTATTGCTTGTACTCCTGGGTTTCTAAACTTGTATGAGAACTATGCTTTCTACATGGTGTAAGACATGTGAACCTATCTATCTATCTACTATGTGTGCTAAAACCCTCTAGCTATGTTTCATATGTCTTGTGCAAGTTATAAATGATGTTATACTACTTGGTGTATAAAATGTAGGGGGAGCCCCATTGCTATGGATTGTGTGTATTCTCTACATTTTATGCTCATACTCACCGAGATACATCTATCTAAACTTGGGCTCTGTCTATATTTTATAAACCACCTTGTTGCAAATTATTGTTGTCATCAAACACCAAAAAGGGGGAGATTGAAAGGACATGTCTCTCTCTAAATGTTTTTGGGGTTTATTACAACAATAAGTTGCACACTAATGTGCGTTGATTGATTTCAGGTTTTATCACATCCTTGACAGTATGAAAGATTGCATATATAAAGTGTTTAAATAATATCCTGCAATCTGCTTTGAATTCTGAAAATAACAGTTTTCCGGAAGTTCCGGCCGGATTTGCGGAAGTTCCGGGCATCGGAAGTTCCGGACGAACTTCCGCTCCTTGTTCCGCTTAGCAAATTTGCTCTCGGGTGTTTTCACTTTCATAAGCGGAAGTTGGCTCGGAAGTTGGTCCGGAAGTTCCGGTGGTGCGGAACTTCCGCCATTCGCCTCGGAAGTTCCGGCCGTGCGCGTTTGCGGCCCCACGCTGAGAAGACTGGAGTTCTCTGTGCTCCGGAAGTTCCGCCGATCTGACCGGAAGTTCCGGCCCTGCGCAGAAGGCTCCCCAACGGCCAGAATTTGGAGAGTATAAAAAGGGGTCTTCTTCTCTAGAAGACCAAGCTTGATTCCTCACTCTCTCTCCACCATTGTTGCAAGCTTCAATCTACTAGTGCTCCCACTCCAACCACTCAAACACGTTGATACTTTGAGGAGTGAAAGAGGAGCCCTAGATCCGCATCTCCACCGAGCCGATTTGTCTACATCGACCTAGTCACTTGTAGATCTTGTGTAACTTGATACATTGGATACCTAGAAGATACTTGTGATTCTTGTGGCTTTGGTAGCCACAAGGATTAGCCGGGAGCCTCCAATTAAGTTGTGGAGACGCGACCCGGCCTTGTGATTCTTGTGGCTTTGGGAGCCGCGGGAATTTGGTGAGAGCCTCCAATTCGGTTGTGGAGTGTGCCTCATCCTTGTAAAGTTTGTTGCCGACCTCGAGGGCATCATATAGTGGCTCGTGGATCTCCTCATCGGAGGATAACACGAGGGAGATACGGTGTGCCATATCAAGGCTATTCGGTGTTCACTTTGTGACTCCGCACCGCTCCAACGGAGACATAGCTTCCATTGGGAAGTGAACTTCGGTAGAACATCTCCGCGTCACCGTGTGGTTATCTCTTAACCTTCCTTTACTTGTATTGCTAGCCTTTCTTGTGTAGAATATCTTGCTAGCTTGTTTATTGCTCATCATATAGGATTGTTTATTAGTTGCATATCTAGAGAACTTATATTTGAGCAATTCCCGAATTTGATTTAAAAGAAAAAGAAATTTGTAGTTGCCTATTCACCCCCCCTCTAGTCAACCTACTCGATCCTTTCAGCCCGGCCGCCGCAAGAGCAAGCCGAGGCAGCGCTACGAAGGGTACTGCATCCTCTGCTCCGACTACTTCGCCGATCATCCCATGCAGGACGAGACCGTGTTTCGGCGCCGTCATGTGGGAGGTGATGAACTGTTGTGTGATCTTGCAAGCTTGGTTTTCCAAGTGACAGGAGGCTTGCAGGAAGGATGTTGAGCGGACATTTGGTACGCTGCAGTCTCGATTCGCTGTTGTCCGGTACCCAGCCATGACTTGGTCGAAGGCCGACATGTGGGAGGTGATGAACTGTTGTGTGATCTTGCACAACATGATCATTGAGAGTGAGCGGGATCATCCGGTGCCTGAGACTACTGAGCCATACTACCGACAGGGTCCTCTTGCAGATGTAGATCACCAGGTTCCGGCAACATGGGCAGCCTTCCTCGCTATGCGCCAGGAGATTTGAGACCCTGCAGCACATACACAACTGCAGGATGATCTTGTGCAGCACTTGTGGGAGCGCAAAGGCAATGGCAATGCCGACAATGCCAATGCCTAGTTTGATTTGTTCTATTTGCTTGCATTGTTGAACTATTTGTGTGTGAATTTGTATGTTGAACTATTCTTATGTGTGAATTTGTATGTCGAACTATTTTAATTGTGTTGGCCTTTGTTTTATGCGCGAAATATGACCCAAACTTGCTGGCTGGGGGGCGGCCTGGGTTCGGCGACTGGGAATCGGCGCCCCCCAGCGCGTGAAATAGCGCCATTGACCCCCAAGGCGGGCCAAAATAGCGCCGTTTTTCGGCCTGGGGGCCGAACGACTGGAGATGCCCTTATCCTCCTCCCTGTAGCCTGCCATTGTTCCGGAGGCTCCTTCTCATTTCACCCCCGCCCCCTCTCCTGTCTCCTCCACAGCCGCTGCCGGTGTGCCCCGTGGCCGGCGCCCGACGGCTGGAAAACCTCTCGCCCTTCTACTCTAGGAGTCCATATCCAGAGCCTAAACAGCATCCGTCCCCGTAGCCGGCGCAAAACAAAACCGGCGTGAGGACTCGGGAGCCTGCAGCGGCATCCGACATGCCGTCCTTCTCTTCCGGCGCTCCCCAGCACAACCAGCAGCACAACGCACGGTGCGCCAACACCTATTTCGCTGGTATCTTTGTTCGGTCTGTTGGCTTGGGGACTGAGCCCGTGTTTTGGTTGGTTTGAGCAGGCGGAAGCAGCTGATTCGTCAGCAGAGGAAGTCGCTCCCCATCGCCTCAGGTTAGTTTGTTTGCCTGCAGTGGCGGAGCGTGAACAAAACACAAGAGGGGGCCAATTTCATAGAAAACACGAGATTTGTGGCTCCCGGACATCAGTGCTCCTGCCCTTAAATTTTTTTCGAAAATCATATTTACGAGTTTCAATTTTTTTTGAAAAAAATCGGATGTTGTCAACGGTGTATCCTACAAACGTGCAAAAAATAAATATGAAATACGATGTATTCTAAGCTACACAAAAATGACAAAAGTGTGGATCTTAGTATGCATAGTTATAAATGTCTAAATTTATCAGATTTTGTCATTTTTATGTAGCTCATAATACAAAATATTTGAGATTGATATTTTTAACGTTTTTAGGATGCATTGTCGCCTACATCCATAATTATTTTCAGAATTTTTTGAAACTCGGAAATATCATTTTTCGAGTTTTTTTAAAGGGCAGGAGCAATGATGCCCAGGTGCACAAGACACTTTCCGTAGAAAACACAAAATATACATGAAAAAAGCTGCCAAGTCATAGAATATAAATAATGGGCAATTAGATGGCAATGTCATGATGGTACTTTTTTAGGCAAAAAGATCATATAGAACTGGTTCTCAACACGGAAAGACATCTACATAAACCAAGATGGGTATAAGAATTTTTTACATTAATTAATCAACCGATCTGAGTAATGGACGTCTGAATTACCTAACCTGGTTAGGGGCATCAGCCATCAGGTACATTCCAATCCTTAATGAAATAACTAGAAAACGGACAGACCTAACCTAGGCAGGGCGCTGCAGCCTACGGGCACTGGCCGGGCAGCGATGCAAGCTGCCAGGCAGGGGAGGAGCAGCTAGCGATCAATACGGTCATGGAGGCGGACGCGCACGGTAGACTCGACAAGGACGTCTGCCTGATCGGTTTCCTCTGATCGCTTTAATTGGGCAGAAAGAGAATGGGCCTGGGCCACAGCTGCTCAGTATACGGCAGTAAAAGAAAACTTGCAAGCTGATGGGGGGGGGGGGGGGGGGGGTCGTGGCCCACTTTCGCCCCAACGACGCTCCGCCTATGTTTGCCTGTCTCTCACCCAATTGGGTTGTTAGGGTCTTTGGAGATAAAGATACGTTCTTGTTGGTGGTGGTGGTGATTGTGGTCGTGCGTGCAGTGGAGAAAAAGCTTGTTGAGGAGGTGAGGAAGAACGGCACTTTGATCGTGGTCGGCGAGACTGGCAGTGGAAAAACGACTCGTAAGTGTGCTGCTGTGCTACGTCTCTTTTCCTTCCAGTGCTCATTGTTGTTTGGGTGAGGTAATCGCTGAAAAAATGTAGCTTTGTGATGTTTGTGGTTATTGTTCTCTGGAATTTATGGAAGTTATATTTTTATCAACTCGTTAGTTTAGCCACATCTCGATTATTCATCCGACAGCACAGTATACAAGAGTGAGAGCGAGAGGTTTTTTGTATAGTTGACCGTACCAACATTTCAGAAATGCATAATGAGGCCCAGTTTTCTCCAAAATCTCATTTTATTTCTGTGCCGTAGTGTTTATAATCTTATGAAAATCCTTCTTACGGATGGTTCGAATTATACCAATTACATTTGTCTGTCTGGTTTCTTGTAAGGTACATATCTTTATCAGTTAATGTAGAACAACATGCTGTTGTCATTTAATTTGTTACAAATACCATTAAGCTCATTCTTTCTGTTTAACATAGGTTTTATTTTATTATGCAGAACTTCCACAATTTTTGTATGATGCTGGGTTTTGTCAGGATGGAAAAGTCATTGGCATCACTCAGCCTCGAAGAGTTGCAGCTGTTACGGTAGCAAAGCGTGTTGCTGAGGAATGCAATGATCAGTTAGGCAAAAAGGTTGGGTACTCTATTAGGTTTGATGATTCCACATCTAATGCAACAAGGATCAAGTACATGACAGATGGTTTGCTTCTAAGGTAATTTTGTGTTTAACAAACCGAATGGTCATTGTTGGTTGTTTTCTGGTCATTGTGTTTATTTAGCTACTTGATTCCATATATTCAGCCTTTCCTGTTACTTTCAATTTGAAAATATAAACTTTTCATTTTTGTTGTATTTTGCTTAATTTTTTACTTCATGCTATATGTTCCTATCGACAAATAGTTTCACTATTCTGAATTGTAAACCATCCAATTGTGTTACCAGCATTGTGGTTATGCCTTTAGAAAGCTGTTCAAATGATATGAATAAAGTCATTGACGAGTTATAATTGGACCAAGTAAAGAACTAAATGCATAAAAGGGACACTTGCATTTTATCTTTCTTATAGATAGGTGGTATTTAAGATCACCTTTTATTATGTATTAATGCTTTTCTCTGCTATTACAATATTTCTGAAAGTGTCCATCACTACATGGTCATGGACCTGAGCTTGATTACAACATTCATCGATCATTATGTTAGTGATTTTAAGTTTGTTTGGCTTCTCCACCAATTAACATTTACAAATGCATTATTTTCTTGTTTGTAGATCCTTTTTGTTCAAATTTCGTAACTAAGATTTCTATTTCAACTTGTATCTTACCACTGTGATGGATAAATGTGCTATTTATGTATGGGTTAATCTGTGTCGGTTTAATGTGTGATTTTTCATTTGTAATAGAAACATTGCTTTGGATTTTCAGGGAAGCACTTCTGGATCCACTTTTGTCGAAGTACAGTGTTATAATTGTTGACGAGGCACACGAAAGAACTGTTCATACAGATGTCTTGCTGGGTTTGTTGAAAAAAGTGCAACATTCACGATCTATTCATGCCAACAACAACGGAAGTACTTTGTCTGACAAACATGATCACTCTCAAAGTTTTACTCTGAAGGCATGCCAGGGAATGAAATTTGCACCTCTAAAGCTGATAATTATGTCTGCTAGTTTGGACGCCAAATGTTTTTCTGATTACTTTGGTGGTGCTAAAGCTGTACATATACAAGGACGGCAATACCCTGTTGACACACTTTATACTTATCAGGCCGAGTCAGATTATCTAGATGCTACACTAGTTACAATCTTTCAGGTGAGCATCATCCTACTTGCTTGCAAGTAGTCGATGAGTTAAGGAGGATAAAAGGAAATTGGAATCCATATTAAATAGCATTTCGGAAAGAAAACTAGCTTCAGAAACCATGATAAGAGAATATGTAATTTTGTCTCAGACTAAGTTATAGTATTTCCTAATTATCACATATTGTTTCAACTGTTACTTAATGTAGTCACCTGCTTGTGTATAAACTTCATGTTTTTAAATTTGGATGCTTATTTTGCTAGATCCATTTAGAGGAAGGACCTGGAGACATTCTTGCATTTTTAACTGGCCAGGAGGAGATTGAATCACTAGAGAGACTTATTCAGGAGCGTGTTCGTCAACTTCCACCAGATAGTAGTAAGATATGGACTACACCTATCTACTCACCTCTTCCATCGGAGCAGCAAATGAATGCTTTTAAGCCAGCACCAGCTGGAACCCGCAAGGTGAACCTTTACATTCTTTGGATGCATAATTTTCCTTTGTTCCAACCTATTGATTTAAGTGGTTTAGATTCCTAATTGACGAGCACTTTACTTGATGCTCTTTATATCGGATGTACTGATGCTCTACTTATGTTTGGTTGGGCGTACACTTCTGGACATAACTGCTGTAAAAGAACCACATTCTGTCAGTATGTGTAGTTCAAAGGAGGGATGAGGGAGCATTTAATTAGTTGTTAGCTAATTATGCAACCATAATTATGCCCACTGATAATGGGGCACATGAATTAACAAGCCCAAATATACATCATTCTAGAAATTAGATATGTTATTAGGTGTTGGTGATCTATTTGAAATCAAATTATCTGCTCAGAACAATTCTAAGAATAGTTCATCCATTGAAGAAGCATAATTGCACTTTTTTTTTGGGAGAGTAGTGGCATATTCAAGACCCTGGCAGTGCAATATAATAATACTTCAAATCCACGTCTCAGGCCTGGTGGAGGCTATAAGTGAGTGCAAGTGTTGAAGTATATTGTCCACCTTTCGTTGTCAGCTTACACTTTGTATGAACCGCTTGGTGCATGAAACTCAATACTCTACATGCGTTTCAGCCGCCCATCTTGCTTCTCCTTTCCCCTGTGTGGCCTCCATATAGACGAGCTCCACCACCACCACCTCCTCGAGCTGCTAGTTCTTTTTTGAGTGGAGCCTCTCCGCTGTTACCTTTTTTCATGCTTCCCCTCTCATCTCTGGGATTCTACTTTGAGCTACTGCTTTGTGTTGCGACTGCTTCCCCTCCTTTCTCGAGCCGGTTTTGTAAACTTGTTACTGGTGCATCGCATCTGTATAAGTGTAAGTATGGATGCAGCCTATTGTTTTCCCATCCTGCAATTTATCCTTGTAACGTGTTTTTTAAAATTTGTTGTGTCCCATATCCCCACGTCCTCATATCTACGAAAGATAGGTTGCATATCTAAATTCCACTTTTTCCAAGGTTCTTTAAGCAGTGGATTTTCCTTTTGTCATGTTCCTTTTTTTACTTACCCATAAGGACATGATTTGTGATACGTTAGGTTTGCAACATTTACTGATGTCCAGTTTATCTGTCAGATAGTTCTAGCAACAAACATTGCAGAGACTTCTGTAACAATACCTGGTATTAAATATGTTATTGATCCTGGGATGGTCAAAGCACGAGCCTACAATCCTGTAACTGGAATGGAGTCTCTAATCTTCATTCCAGTCTCTAAAGCACAGGCCCTTCAAAGGAGGTGAAAACTTCAATCTTATTTAATTCATGTGCCCTTTCTCTTTCCTTATTTATCATTCTACGCTCAGTGGCCGTGCTGGACGGGAGGGGCCAGGGAAGTGCTTTCGATTATTCCAAGAATGCGAGTTTGATAAACTGGCGGAATCTACCGTTCCTGAGATTAAACGGTGTAACCTCTCGAATGTGGTACTACAGCTCAAAGCTCTTGGAATTGATGATATCATAGGTTTCGATTTTATGGAGAAACCATCGAGGTGAATTTTGCCCTTCTGCTTTTTAATTCCTGGCTGCTCACATGTAAAACAAAATTTTGCATATATCGAATCAGAACATAGTGAAGCGTCCTCCATGAAGTACAAATGGCATGGAAAAGTTTGAAAATTAATCATATCAAGCATAACTTTTTTGCTAGGTACTGGCAATGTGGAAACTTGATGTTTTGTTCATCCATGTGTTAGATTGATCTCCACCCGATCGAGCCCAACAGCTCGACGGGCCCTTTGACTCGTGCCCTGATCGGGGGCATCCAACCCTCTTATGGTTGGTGGGCCCCTGTGGCCTGCGCTATAAAGATAGGTGGGGGGCCGGAGGCACATTCTACGAGGTTAGTCGTGCTCCACCGCCCCACCGATGCACCCATCCGATCTAGGGTTTGCGCAGTGCCCACGGGAAGCTCCACCACCGCCGCCACCTACACTCTGCAATCACCGCCGCCGTCCACCATGGACGGCATCTCGAGTGCCCCAAACCACGGAGGAGGTACAGGTTTTCCCCTCCTCCTATCCTTCTACCGAAATTGAAGATTCTAGGATTCTAACAATGGTATCAGAGCACAAGAGATCCTATTTTTGTTTCGGTAGCAATGGAAAAGAAAAAGAAAACACACCGGTTAATCACCTGCAAAGTGCGCCGCCGCTTGGCCGCGCCGCTCCTCTCGATCCATGTCCGCATTGGCAAGCCGAGGGACTGGAAGAAGAGCACGGGCAGTGGAGAGGGGACTGCGCCTCCACCACTGCCGAGAGAAATCCCGCAAAAGAAAACCCTAACCCTAAAACTGTAAAAGAGGGGAAAAGAAAGAATCTCACCGGCGCGTCGCCGGAAAAGGGCACCGCCGCCTGCGCCACTTGATGGTGATGCGCTCACCCTCGGGTGCACGCACACGCCGGCAAGGGGGCAGGGGAGGCGCCGCGGTTTCTTCACGAATTTGCCCTTCGGGCTTCTGGTTTTGGGGAAGAAAAGGGAGAGGGAGAGAGCTGCTCGCACGGAGCGGTGGCTGACGGCGCCGTCTCCGGCGTGGTCGCCGGTGGCCGGCGGCCGGAATCGCGGAGCCGCCGCCGTGGGAGCACGGGAAACGGAAGAAAGCGAGAGAAAGAATTTTTTTGCGGCTAGGGTTCAGCTCGGGACGGCCGCGTCGACGGTTTTGATCCGGCGAGAATCCCGCTGGACCGTCGGATTCAATCCGACGGCCAGGAAACGAACCCTAGCGCGCAGCCGATGGGCCGAAAGCTGCTTCAGACCGTGGCCGTGGGCCGTTCCCGGCGTCGCCGTGGGCGACAGATAGGTCATGGGCCGTGGGCCGCGCGTTTTTTTCCCGCAGAAAAGAAAAGAACAGTTTTTCTGTTATTTGTTTTTACAGAAGCATGTTTTTTCTGTTTTTGTCCATTTTTGGGGCAAATTTCATTCTGTTTTTTCTATTCAATTTTTCCAACGAAATTTTTGTTTAGGAAAACAGAAGAAAGAAAAGTGAATACTTGTTAAAAGTATAAAAGTTTATGAATTTTTATTCATTTATTTAAAGTTTCCGCTGCAAATAGTTAAAAGAAATTGCATAAAAGCAATAAAGTGAAAATTAAGCATGATTAAAGTGATATTAATGCTGATTATGATTCTGTTATTGATTGACCAATGTTATTAATAGCATTATCATGATTTAAAGTGAGAATTGAAAGCATGATTAAGTGATATTAAAGATTATTATGATTCTGTTATTAAATGACCAACGTTGTTAATAGCATGATCATGATTTGTTTATTATGTGTTAAAAGGTGCATTTATTTCTTTTATTGCCCCACGGTGATATAGTTTTAATTGCACAAACAGTGACAGAAATAGTTATGAAAAGTATAAAGTTCATGAATTTTATTCATGTTTTTCCGCTGCAAATATATAAAAGTGCTCTTAAAGTGTAAATAGAAATAAAGAAAGAATTAAATTACAAGAGCATGTTAAAAGGAATTATTGAAACAATTATGGTTTTGTTATTATTATGACCAACGTCGTTAATAACATAATCATGATTTGTTATTGTTTTATGTGCTTTTATTGCTATTTTCTGCCCAACGGTGATGTAGTTTTAAATTGCGCAAACAGTTGCATATTTTAATTTCGACCAACGTTGGATTTTTATTTGCAATTGTTGTCTCACTTAATTGTGGTGTTAAAAGGGGTACTACTTGATGAGCTGCATCAAGGATGTCCATACCTACTCTGAATGGAGAAAGAAAGTGGATTTGGTTTTTTGTTTGTGTTGAGGTCGACTGGGTTGTGGTAACTCCACAGCCAGTTGAGCCTACAGAGCCAATCAGAGACGAAAAGGATGATGATAGTATTTGGAAAATAAAGAAGAGGGACTATGCTCCGCTGGAGATGTGTTACACCCTCGAAAACATAAAGTGGCTAACCGCCAATAAAAAGTGCATGGCATTTATAAAGAAACAATTGAGCAAGCTATTGTCTGCTCAAATTGTAGAGTGTGCATTGAAATGAGTTCCTTGAAAAGATAAAGGGCCAGTTCACTGGTTCTTCAAAGATATATACTACCCAGCTGCTTCAGCAGCTGGTGACAGAAAAGTACACTGTTATTTTTTGGACATGGCAAGTGTGCCATATGGTGTAATAATGATCATGTGGGTGTTGCATTACTCCACAATGAGCTTTATTTATTATTTTCATGTGAAAAGTGCATTTCAGTGTGCAAAGTGAATAAGCATGTTTCCGGTCGGATAACGAATAAAAGAAAAGAAAGCGAACTCATGACTCGTCGAAGTTATGGCACTGTCGATTAGGCCATTTTTCGAGGGGAAGAATAGAGAGCCTCGTTAAAAATGATATTCTTCCTCCGTTAGAGTTCTCAGATATCGAACAATGCATAGATTGCATAAAAGGAAAATACGTAAAACAAATTAAAAAGGGTACAAACCGAAGCACAGCGACACTAGAAATTATTCACACTGATATATGTGGACCATTTCCGGTGAAAAGTGTGGATGGCTATGACTCGTTCATAACATTCACTGATGATTACTCCCGATATGGTTATATTTATCCAATTAAAGAAAGATCTGAAGCACTGGATAAATTTAAAATATTCAAAGCTGAAGTTGAAAATCAACATGATAAAAGAATTAAAATAGTCAGGTCCGACCGTGGGGGGGAGTACTACGGTCGGCACACTCCATATGGTCAAGTACCTGGACCTTTTGCAAGGTTTTTACAGGAAAATGGAATAGTCGCCCAGTATTCTGTGCCGGGCGAACCACAGCAAAATGGAGTAGCTGAAAGGCGTAACCGTACTCTTATAGATATGGTGCGCAGTATGATGAGTTATTCCACACTGCCATTGGGATTATGGATGGAGGCGTTAAAAACCGCCATTCACATTCTCAAAAGAGTACCAAGTAAGTCGGTGCCCAAAACACCGTACGAGTTGTGGACAGGGAAAGTTCCTTCTCTACGCCACTTAAAAGTCTGGGGGAGCCCAGCTGAGGCAAAAGATTTTAATCCACACATTGCAAAGTTAGACCCCAAAACAGTAACTTGCCATTTCATTGGCTATCCTGATAGATCAAAAGGTTATCGTTTCTACTGTGCAGACAGATACACAAAGTTTGTAGAAACGAGACACGCGGTCTTCTTGGAGGACGAAATGATGAGGGGGAGCATGGTAGGCCGGAAAATTGATCTTGAGGAGAAGAGGGTGTGTGCACCTTTTCCGATGATCCATGAGCCATTTTTCGCCCTACCTGTTGTACCTGCACCGATAATCCCAGAGATTGTGGTGCAAGCACCTGTCGTAACTGCACCCGTGACCATAACGAGGCAAGATTCGGAACCTGTCCGTCAGGAGCCGACTCAACCCGTTGTTGAGCATGAAAGGGAGCGACGACAGCCACATTTAGAAGAACAGTCGCACGTTGAGACACATGATGTGCCAGAGAATGAGACTCTCAGAAGGTCTAAAAGAGCTAGGAAATCAGCTATTTCTAGTGATTATAAAGTTTATAATACAAAAACAGTTCATATGGAAGAAGATCCCACTTCATATGAAGAAGCCATGAGAAGCGTTCACTCTTCGAAGTGGCTGGAAGCCATGGAAGACGAGATGAAATCGATGAGTTCTAACAATGTTTTGGGACTTAGAGGAAATTCCTAAAGGAGCCAAAAACAGTAGGCTGCAAATGGGTCTACAAAACTAAGTATGACTCCAATGAAAATGTTGAAAAGTATAAAGAGCGACTTGTGGCAAAAGGCTCTACACAAAGAGAAGGGGTAGATTACAATGAGACATTTTCTCCGGTCTCATGTAAAGATTCCTTCAGAATCATCATGGCACTAGTTGCACATTTTGATTTAGAGTTGCATCAAATGGATGTAAAGACGGCATTTCTAAATGGAGATTTAGAAGAGAATGTTTACATGAAACAACCCACGGGTTTTTTCATGGAGGGGAAGGAACATATGGGATGCCGCTTAAAGAAATCCATTTATGGGTTAAAGCAAGCCTCTAGACAGTGGTATTTAAAGTTCAATAATACAAAAAAAAATGGTTTTAAAGAGAATGTTGAGGACAACTGCATTTATGCAAAGTTTAAAAGTGGGAAATATATTTTCCTAATTCTGTATGTGGATGATATTCTGCTTGCGAGCAATGATGTCAGTCTACTACTAGAAACAAAGAAATTCTTGTCTTCAAATTTTGATATGAAAGATCTTGGTGAAGCTTCATATGTTTTGGGCTTAGAAATTCACCGGTATAGAAAGAATGGAGTGCTAGGACTATCACAAAAGGCATATTTAGAAAAGGTTCTAAAGAAGTATAATATGCATAAAAGTAGTACCTCACCTGCTCCTATAGTCAAGGGCGACAGTTTTGGGAAATTTCAATGTCCCAAGAACCAATATGAGATCGATCGAATGAAAGCAGTACCATATGCTTCGGCTGTTGGAAGCTTACAGTATGCACAAGTGTGCACTCGCCCTGACTTAGCTTTTATCACTGGGGTACTCGGTAGATATCAAGAAAATCCAGGCCATGAACACTAGAATATGGCAAAGAAAGCATTGCGTTCTGCACAAGGCACAAAAGACCTCATGCTAACATACAGAAGATCTGATTCCCTAGAGATAAGAGGGTATTCAGACGCAGATTTTGTGGGAGATAGAGATGATAGAAAATCCACGTCAGGATACGTGTTCACTCTCGCTGGAGCTCCAAACAGACAATAGTTGCATCATGTATGCAGAATTTATAGCAGCTTATGAGGCCACAAGGCAGGTGATATGGTCAAAAAAGTGATACCCGACTTGAAAGTGGTAGATTGTATTGACAAACCACTAAATATGTACTGTGACAACCAGCCCGCAGTATTCTATACTCACAACAACAAGTCGAGTAAAGCTATCAAACCAATAGAGATAAAGTATTATGTTGTGAAAGGTAAAATCCAGAATCAAACTATAAGTCTCGAGCATATAAGGACAAAGGATATGCTTGCGGACCCGCTTACGAAAGGCTTACCACCCAGCGTGTTCATGGAACACGCAGTCGACATGGGTTTAATGGAAAGCCTATGATTCCTGGATCATGAGAGGCCCAAAAGGAACATAAATTGTTTCAAAACAGAGAGATATATTGTAGCTGTCTGATTCTATCGGCAATTGAGCTGTGACGATGAAACATGCTCTATGTACTGATCTGCGATGAAACGAGTAGAGTATAAAGTATAAAGTTAAAAGTAAAAGTTGAGATCAAGGGGGAGAATGTTAGATTGATCTCCACCCGATCGAGCCCAACGGCTCGACGGGCCCTTTGACTCGTGCCCTGATCGGGGGCATCCAACCCTCTTATGGTTGGTGGGCCCCTGTGGCCTGCGCTATAAAGACAGGTGGGGGGCCGGAGGCACATTCAACGAGGTTAGTCGTGCTCCACCGCCCCACCGATGCTCCCATCCGATCTAGGGTTTGCGCAGTGCCCACGGGAAGCTCCACCACCGCCGCCACCTACACTCTGCAATCACCGCCGCCGTCCACCATGGACGGCATCTCGAGTGCCCCAAACCACGGAGGAGGTACAGGTTTTCCCCTCCTCCTATCCTTCTACCGAAATTGAAGAGTCTAGGATTCTAACACCATGCTGTTGTGCTTAGTAATATATTAGACTATTATTGTACATGCCAAACTCAAATATCTTGGCAATGAGAAGATACGTGCCAGTCATTTCGTTTATAACACTGTACTGAAGAATTTTAATACTTCTCAGAATGACCATAGCATAAATTTTGCTTCTAATACAAAACTAATGTCCTGGGCTTGTCAAGTTGTAACGAACCTTGCGATGAATGCACTGGAAACTTCAAACAGAAAATTCAACTACAAGCTGAATACCAAGTTGCTTTATATGGACACCAAGTTTTGCTAATTGAGCGAAACCTACTGCAGGACTTATATTTTAAAATCGTTGGAGCAGTTGATTTTGCTAGGAGCTTTGACTGATGATTATAAGCTGTCAGATCCAGTTGGTAAACAGATGGCTAGGCTGCCTTTGGATCCAATGTACTCCAAGGCATTGATAGTATCAAGCGAATTCAAGTGCTTGGAAGAAATGTTGATTGTCGTTTCTATGCTTTCAGTGGAATCAATTTTCTTCACCCCACGCGAGAAGTTAGAAGAGGTATTCTCGTGAATTCTTGGCAACTGGTTTATTATATGTTTGCCAATAGGTTTTCATTGGACATTATGGAGTAATATTTTGTTCATGCTATTAAATGCATTTTACCATTGGCAACTGTCTGGATGAACAATGGCCGTTTCCGGTTATTTTGTATTGATTTAAGCAGTAGTTTTTATTTCATGTTGTTTGAAGTTGAAAATTCTAGAAACTTTTGAATAAAGCTGGGAGAACTAAATTTTGGTCCAGGGATAACCCTGGAGGGGGTCATGTACTTCATTTAATCATATACAGGTTTGTATGCCCTGATACCCGGCACTACATGTTCTTCAGATCGTGGTTAACTTGTGATAATATGTTATTCAGAAACACAACTAAATTGCATCCAATTGTTATAGTATCTGTATTCAACTATAGACTGGTGTTTATTTACTCTTATTCTCAATTCTCTCCTGAAGTGAGTTTTCCCTGTTTCTAGAAGGATTTGAGCATCCATTGATCCTATTATTAAGCTCCAGAGGTCCAAAGTTGTTGGTGCTGCAGAATTTTGCAATACTTCATTTTTTTCATAGTTGGTGGTGGAACCATATACTGTTTTATTGAGGTCTACATTGAAGTACTTTTAGGCTACCACTAAAATGGTACCTTTAGCGTCGAACTTCCATTTGCACACTGAAGAGGAATTCTAAGGTTCAACTTGTATTTGGTTGGGCTCATCCACTGTTGAGCCTGAGATAAATAAGTTCAGTTTCCAACTACTAGTGCACTTCCTTTTTACTTGAGGAACTACAATTGTACCTGTTAACTCTTTCCATTTATTCTCTGTTTAGGCGAGAGCTGCTAGAAGAGTTTTGAAAGCTCAGGAGGAGACCATATAACCTTGGTTAATGTATACCGAGCTTCTGCAGAATGCTTGGAGAAGAGCAAAAATGCAAATGCCAAAGAAAAAACAATGGAGAAGACTTTGAACAAATGGTGCTGGGAGAACTTCATCAATTACCGCTCGCTAAGGCATGCCCGTGATGTTCACAGGTTAGTTATCTCATATTATTTATTATTTCTATGCAAGGCTTGACTCTATTGGATCAGATTAAGATGTAACATGATTATACGCAGTTAGGCATCTTAAATGAAATGGAAAAAACCGCTCGGGCTATTGGGTGAGCTGGTTAATGCATGAAACTCGATGTCGTATCATAACCAAAAAGATTCTTAAAACAATGTGCAGTGGTCTCAACTCTCAAACATGACCTCCCGAGTCGCTCCCTCCCGAGCGGCTCCGGGGGCGCCGCCACCCGAGGAACCCTAGCCCTCCATCGATCTACTCCGCTCCGCCGCTGCTGCTGCCCTCCCGGCGGCGGTGGCGGCGCCCATCCCGAAAACGGTGGGCAGAAGAGGCGCACACGACGGCGCATCACGGGAGTGGTGGGGCGAAGGCTGCGGGTGCAGGGCGGCGCGGCCATGGCGGCCGTGGCCTGAGGGCCTCCGACGGACCTGCGGTGAGGAGCTGGCGGCGCGCTGCCGTGCGGCCGTGATCTCCGGTAGGCGGCGGCTGGCGGACCGATCTGGGCTGTTGCCCGATTGGATCTTCCGGGCCTGTCCTGCGCGGAGGCTGGCAGGTCGGCGTTGTGCTACCTTCTCCTCTGCGGCCAGTCCGGCTGGAGTTGACCGGCGGCGTGGGGGCCGTTGGTCTTGCGAATAAATGCGGTGGTCCTTGGTTCCGAATCACGTCAAGATGAAGATCTGCTTGACGTCGGTGCCTTGATCTGGCAAGAGTGTTGAGTTTCGGAAGGCTCCGCCGGTGATCTTTCATGGGCTAATTCCTAGGGATTGTTGGATCGGAGGGATTCGGTCGCGCCGGAGGGAGCGGCGTGAAGCTCTGCTTCTGTGCCATCATGGGCAAATCCATGGTGTAGTCGGAGGCGGGGAATGTCATGAAAGCTGAGATTAAAGGATTAGCAAATGGTGATTGGATTCTTTGCGTCGATGAGGAACTTGCTTGGAGTTGCAGGAGGCGAAGCAGCGTTTTAGTGGGGGCAACATCACAGGTGAAGTTCAAAGTCCTAACTTTCAGGGTGAAAATCCAAGGTCTGGCCTTAATTGGTTGTGCCTGGCAATGGTCTTGCTGAAGACATTGTTTTGAGAGCGGGGACTATCTTCAGGGTGAAAACCCAAGGTCTGCCCTTAATTGGTTGTGCCTGGCACTGTTCTTCTTGAAGGCGTTGCTTTTGAAGAATTGGACATCAGGTGGTGTCTTGGTGGTGGTTGTGCGGCTGCTTCAAGGACTGTAACTCTGTAGCGGGATTTTTCTTTTTATTTCTTCTTCTTATTGTCTTTCGGCTGTGTGCATCCGTAATGACTTTGGTTATTGCGTTGTTGCAGAGGCTGGGTGTAATTTGTATCTCCGCGATATTAATATACACTCTTTATCTAAAAAACTCTCAAACATGACATAGATTTGTAGCCTTAGCAATTGAAAATATATTTCGGTTGCCATTTATGTTAGGACCATCACCAAAGATTCTAAATTCGCAATGCGCTCAACAATCTCTAAAATACAGTATTGGGAAGTATGCCCCGGTTTAGGAATTTGAGATTATACATATTGAGCTGACATAGGGGGCTTTCTGCCTGCTGCAGTCAAATTCAGGGCCATGTCCAACAAATGGGGCTTAACCTGTCGTCATGTGGAAATGACATGGTGCAGTTTCAGAGATGCCTCACTGCTGCATTCTTCCTGAATGCAGCAATGCGGCAGCCAGATGGATCGTTCAGGTACTGCCCCATTTTTATTTTTATTTTTATTTCTGATTTCTTCGACCTAATAACTTGGTCGCCACTATCATTTCCTCCATTACCTCTGCCTCAAGCTATGATGCATTTGGTTAGAACAGCCAGAATACTGTATCATGTACGTCCTGTAGTTCATAATCTATACATTTGACAGTTGTACCTGTAGCTCATAGTTCCATCGATTGATTGGTAGGGCTCTTACAACCAGTCAGAGCGTGCAGATGCATCCTTCGTCAGTGCTCTTCAGGACCAAGCCAGACTGCGTCATCTTCAACGAGCTTGTGCAGACTACCCAGAATTACATCAAGAATCTAACCCGGATTGACCCCTTGTGGCTCGCTGAACTTGCCCCGCAATACTACGTTACGGAGGACTAATTATTTACCTTTCATTCGTCACCGTAGATCATCATGTAGCAGTTGCTTGTTATGAAATGCTCCCCAATGCCACCAAGGGTTTGCTATATTGCTCTCGATCACACTTTAGAGGATTTTGAAAAAAACCTGATTACTTAAGTGATTATTTATCTTCATGTAACAGCAAAATACAATAGAAGTGCACATGCTCTCCCAATTTTCCAAACGCAAAGCACTTTTTCTACTAAAAAATATCTGAATTGGCAACTACTATCCCCTGACATCCGTGCTGGAAAAAGCCAACAGGTAGCATATTACAGTAAAAGAAAAAGGAAGACATCTCTTACAGCTTCTCTGAGCAAAAGAAGAACGCTTACAACAAAGGGAAAATTGGGCTATTCAATTATGTGAAATTCCAAAAAAAAAGTCTGCAAAAACTACACATATTTCCTGTGCAGTGCATCACTGCCTACTAGCTGCCGCCTATCATTTGCTTAATCGAGGTGTAAGATCCGATGCACGCGCAAACCATGCCAATCAGTATGATTGTTATGCTCAAAACCACCTGAAAATGGAAAAGAAAAGGAGAGGTTATATCGACCATAAACAAAAATGTGTTTAGCATCTTCATTTTCAGTTAGCTAGTTACCTCCCACAAGGGTACCGAGTCCCGCTTGATGGAGAGGTAGCATGCACATGGGAGGATCAGGGCCTGCAAATGCAAATTGTCAGCGAAAGTAAGATTGCAAAGTTTAATGGATAATATGTTCAGTTAGTAGCTGCATAGTTTCAGGTCAAGCAGACACTCACCACGAGCATTGTAAAGACAGATCCAAGCAATGCCATCACCAAGGCTGCAAATCAAATGGCAAAGGCCACAGCATTAGCATGCATGACGCTTTGTGTGGGGGGGTAAATTCATTTAAACTACTATTGTGAAAGAAAAGATCATTAAGTGATAAGTACCAAAGTACGGAAATGACAGAGCCACGACGACGGTCGAGATGACAAGAACAGTCCTGACACACATCCCTGCTAGGTAATTCCGCATCTTCTTAGGCAGTGCCTCCTCTATCGACAGGGCGACCGGCGTCATCGTCAAGGCGTACTTGGTGTATGGATTCACAATCTGAAACCAAAGGGATCAAATGTGGAAATGAGCACCGGTAGGTCTGTTAGTTTTTTGATGCAAGTGGAATAACTGTCGGTGGGTTTGGGCTTCCTCGTACCGTCATCCAAATGGCGATTTTCGAGGGAACGTACTGCTGCGGCATGTTCAGTGTGAACTGCGACATCGTGGACTCGCCGAACATCAGAAATCCTGCGGCGGCGACTCCCGCGTACACAACTGTGACTACTATGAAACTGGAAGAGTAGAGAATAGCAGGTGTTAGCATGTACTCCCTCCGTGCATAAATATAAGAAGTTTTAGCTATCCAACATGTTGTCTACATACATACTAATATGAGTGTACATATACACTAAAATATGTCTACATACATCTAGATATATGTGAATATGGACAAATGCTAAAACATCTTATATTAAAAAACGTAGTGAGTAGCATACAACTGCACAAGACCAAAGTAGTGTCAGTACAATACTGTAGCATTTCATTTGCCAAGTTCAGAATCTTACCAGAAAAGGATAACAAAAGGAAACTGCGAGCGTTCCTTCATTGACGAGTATATATTTGGGAAAACTGAGTGCCCCGAGAAGCAGTACCCATACAAGCCAAGTGCCACTGGAAGGCGGGTCAGATTCAGTGCAGTGCCAGAAGGGTGGAACCCAACACCATCCCCAGTACCAACCCAAAACAGGCAGACGATGACTGTTACCGTGGCAACCACGCCTCCGGCTGTAAAATTTCAGTTAAAAGATGGTCATCAGGGGCTTACCATACTTCCAAAGATCAAGAGCAGGAGGCAATGCAGGTATAACTATAGTTCATAGTACAAACATTGTGAACAATCTAACATTCTCTGTAAGATCTTAGGGGAATGAGAGGCAATGCTATTCATATTTTTCTTAAAAAATGCTCATGAATAGACTAACGTTTGTTGTCAAGATTCAAATTAGAACAAAAGAAAACTGTTATTTTACTTACCAGAAAGATATGAGAGGAGGCTGAGGTTCCTGAGCCAGACTGATGGGAGGATTGCCAAAGCCATTGTAATGGCGAAGAGATTATGAGAGCTCAAGTAGATGCCCGTAAAAGCTAAATGAGCAGAAGGAAACACTGAAGACAAGCTGTCTCCTAGCAGTGTGATGTACTCCACGCAGCACGCCTGTAAAATTTGCGGCATGTTACGTCAGATGTGCAATAACCACACGTTTTCAAAACATAGTACTATCAGAATTCAGAGAACACTTACATAGAGTTCTAGGTAAAGGACAACCTGCAAAAAAATGTGAGCGGCAATGAGTGATTTGAAATTCACTATTCCTGTACAATCAAGTGGAGAGTACTTAAATACATACCGATACAAATATTCGACCAGAGATACCGAAGGCGGCCTGTCCTATATCGGGATATGTCTCGATGGTTGGCGAGCTGTCTATGCATCTCTTGAGAAGCAAACCGGTGTAGCATGAACAGCCACCCAACAAGGGAAGGAGGAGGAGGCTTAACCATCCCGCTTCTTTGATTCCGTAACACGTAGTGAGAATTCCTACACCGCATAGGACATTGAGCCCTGGGAATTGAGAAGGAAACATTAGAACAGAGAAGCTGAGTAATTATTGAAATAAGTACCATCCATGTTCCTAAACTTGTCCTTTTCTAAAAAATGTTCCTAAACTTGAGTCCGAAACTACTTTAGAACAGTTGGTGCTATTCAGGTTTGGACAGCAATCAGAATGTCTGTTTTCTTTTCAGGACAGAAAAGAAATTTAACCTGGCATTGCTACTTTAAGTTGATATGTAGATTTACATGCAGCATCTGAAGTTCTGAAATACCACAAGTAATGGAATTTGTCTGCAATAAATTGAGCGAATATATTATGTACCGTTGATGATAGACTGGCTACTGCTGCACTTGGAAGACGGCGGCGGGAGCTCGATGTAATTGGATTTCAGGCACGCCGCGGAGGGCCTCTGCTGCATGCCGGGCGCCTGCAGAGCCGGTGGCCGCGGTGGCAGGCTGTCCGTGGACTGCCGCGCGGCAGGCTGTTGCTGCGACAGCTGTGAAAGCGAGGGCGGCAGCAACGGCCTGGTGAGCGGAAGCGAGCCCTCGGCGGCGGCCTTCTTGTTGAGGAAGAAGGAGCTGCCGGCCTTGAGGAAAGAGCTCCCGAACCTGGTGAGGCTTGGGCTGGCCGCCATGATGTGGCTCACCGTCGGCGACTGCACGGCGCTCAGCATGTCGATCGACTGCCTGCAAGCGCATGAAAATCGATTAATCTCTTTAGAATTAATTGGTCAGTCATCAGCCGTAACATCGACATGGATTCATGGGATCACGCATGCATGCAAAGTTGGATCGATGGATCGACCTGTAACTCTGCGGCCATGCGGCCTGCTGCCTGGCGACGTTGGCCGCGCGGCCTTGTTTGGCAGCACCATCGGCGTCGGCGTCGGCGTCGGCGTCGTCATCGCTGCCGCTGCCACTCCCGCTGCCACCGGCAGGGTCTTCTTCGACGCCGTCGTCGCTGCTGTCGGAGAAGGATGATCCGGCGTCGGACGAGGGTGGCGACCCGCCGTCCCGGTCCGCACCGAGGTCGTCGTCCTCGTCGCCTATGAAGAGCAGCGACCTGTCGCCGTGGCCCTTCTCCTCGTCGCGATCCATGCTTCTCTCGGCGATATATCGAGAACTACGGTGACGAGGGGATCAACGAGATTCCTTCCGTAGATCGATCGGCGCCTGGCGAACGAATTACCTTATGAACCCGCGAAGTTTGTGGTGTGGTGTGGAGTAGGTTTCTAACTAGGACGTGAGAGAGAGGGAGACGAACACGGGGCGAAGGGAGAGAGAGATGAGGCGGGGAAGGAGCCGGATTCCAGGAGCTGGTGTTGGTTGGATCAGTTGCGGACGTGCTTGCTTATATACAGAGCACGTTCTGGATACAAACACACCTCTCTATCTCACACGTACCATCTCCAATAGATCAATAGTAGATCATGTAAAATAGGGTACCTGGAAACCGAAAAAGGCAGTAAAAAATGAGATATAGGTACAGAAAAGAGAGGCGGCACTCTAGGGTCTAACCCTAGCCGCCGCCTGCCATCTTCTCCTTATTCGTCCGGGGATCGACAGGACCCCGCCTCTTCTGCTTGCCGCTCTGGCGGCGGATAGGGGTGGGGATCTCAGACTTGCGCTTGGCGCTGTTACAAGGTTCCGCATGTTAGAGTTTGGTTTTGGTCTCCCTAATGGCATCGACGAGGTGGTGGCGACGAGCCGACGATGGCGCATTGGAATAAGGTCTCTCCGGCCTCTTCCTACCTCATCAACGTTTCTAGCATCGGCGAAGGGACAATGAGAGTAGCTAGGTGATGTCAGATCTGTTGGTCTCAGTTGGATTTTGGCAATTGGTGTGTTGTTGAAAGGAAGATGTTCGCTGGTCTATTGTGGGACATCTTCGATCACTTAGTTCGTTTGGATATACGGTAAGGTCCGGTTTCTCTGACCCTCTGGACTGGTGGTGGAGGACTGCAAGCTTGTGATGCTGCTTGGGGTGTGTCCGGCGAGTGGCCATTGTGGTCTTCAAAACCGTGCTTTGTGAGGGCGTTTGCAGGTATGAGTTTGAATGTATTTTTATTTTGTACTGGCCGTGTTGCGTCGAGTTGTATTTCCTTTGTAACAGTTCTGTTTTCCTTGATAAATATCAGATATAAGATGACTTCGGGTGTCTTTTCTCAAACAATTTTTTTGTTTTGCTCCAGCAAATGTTGTATTTTAGGCCATCAAATTTTTTGGGAGCTCCATGAGATGATGTAAAATAGGGCACCAAAATATAATTTCATTCACACAAATGCAAACATACGACTCAACAATCATAGATAATCACACGCATAAATCATCAAACATAGTTCATCGCACACATAGTTCATCAAGCATAGTTCTCACAAATAAAACATGATGACAACTCAAATTTCATTATTGCCATTGCCATCACTTGCATCTCCATGTGTTAAATACTTGTCTTCCGTGGCTTCCATGCCTCCTCCCATGGCACCAAACTTACCCAACACTAGTAAAGGACGAGACATCGAAAACGGGTAAAAACCTTTATCGGAACGGAGAAAGCATCTGTTTACCCGCCCCCGCTGTTGATGTGATGGTGCACAATGACAACTGAGATTTACATCGTTTCCAATATAGTTTGCAACATCCTTAATATATAATCGCTGCCTAAGTCTTTACATCAGATACGGAGATTAGTTTTTGACCGTTTGTAATGAGGGCTAATGGAAAAAAAAACCGGTGACGCCTGCTGCGCCGTCACGGAGCCCTGGCTCTTGCGTGACGGCCGCCTGTTCTTCACCTTATTCCTCTTCGCCCTGCTTCAGTGCGTGGTCTTCTTCTACCTATTTAATACTGCACAAAAGTTTCGGTTATCGGTTGCCTGCCTTTTTTCGATCGAGAGAAATATTTTCTTGGGGCGCCATAGAGGGGATATCTTTGCTTGTTTTGATTACATAAAGCATAATAGCATATGACAAAAAAAACAAAAAAAAACATAACACCCATTGGCCACACCATCAACCACCCAAACAATCATTACAAAAGGATTCACCTCTAGCAAATCCCACAAAAAAAGACATTTCAGGTTGCCTTTCACAGATTCGCTTGTGTGCCACTCCCTGAAGCGCCGGTGCAAATTAACCAAGTCGCCGGACCCAACTCACCAGCACAACAGGACAGTACACATTGGCAACGTTGATAGGTCTGCATATAATGTAGATATCCTTAAGGCGGCCATCTACCTGTTTTTATCATCTTTTCATTGGTCGTCGCGGTATATGAACTGACCAAACCCTCTTATCTCCTTACAAGGTTGGCTACAACAAAAACATCTATATCACGCTTTAAAATTTTATATAACAAGTAAACAACAACATGCAGTCGAATGTTAAGGTCCCTAATTAATGAGAAATAATAGCAAATATTCACTTTTAGTTGTAAGGTATCTCGCATTTGGCCTCACTGAACAATTATTTTAATTTTTACGATAATCAGTAAACATAAAATAAGAATTAGTGCACTTATTTCCAATAATTGCAATGGAAATAGAAATTTTATTATGTAATAGTAATATGTCAAAATAGATACAAACATAATGTTTTCGATAGGCTACCAGATATCCACTTCACAACCAAATCCCTTTTTCTACGCTAGTTCAAAGAAATATTGCAACCTAAATAGAAAAGGTACATCACTAAAAGTTAACCATATGGCCAATGGAGTAACTTGAAATAAAAATACATCAATGCCAACTTGACAGATCTCTGTGAGTTTGTATACAACAAACTCGTATTTTCCGAGTTCACCGTCTTCTTCTTTCCATGGAGGATGAGGAAGAAGAGTGTACCCGAAATGTGCGTTGTCGTATACAGGCTTACTGAAATCTGCTATGGTGGCATTGGTAGAAAAGGATGTATTTCTTTCAAAATACTCCATTGTCCATCTGATTCATTTCTAGTGATATTACCTTTTATATTTAATTTGTTATAATATGTACTTTGAATTGGTGCAATGGAAGGGATTTGGTCGCGAAGAGGATACATGGGAGCCCATCGAAAAACTTAGGGTTTTATCTATTTTAAAGCATTCATGTTCCATAATAATGTCTATTTTCATTGCAATTATTTTGAAAAAATGCATTGTGCACTAATTTTTATTTTATGTTTAGTGATAGCCCTTTTAAAATAAAGAAGTTTGTTCAAGAAGGGCACATGCAAAAAATCTTACCACTATCTGTGAGTGTTCACTATTAATTCTCATTAACTTTGGACGTCAACATTAGATTGGCCTATAGTGTTTTTTTTTTGTTATGTTACATGTAAAGAATGTCGATGTCTTGTGTGGGGCTCCCCTTGTCAAGGCATAAGTGGGTTTAATCTATTCATATATCGTCATGACCCACTAAAAGATGATAAGAACAGACAGATGGTGACCTTCTTGGACATCGTGTCCTATATGCGACCAAAATTTGTTTTGATGGAAATGTTGTGGACTTAAATTCGCTTAACAATATCTAGATAGATATGTGTTTCCCTCTGGTGCTTCTGAACTACCGCTCTCGACTTGGCATTATGGCAACGAGCTCTTACGGTCTTCCACAGTTCATAATGCGCGTCTTCCTTTGGGTGCCCTCCCTAAATGGTTTGTTTTTCATTCCTTGTCAATATTTGTTTTTGTTAGAACTTATTTATGAGACGATTGATCTGCCATATTTGGCTATGCAGATGATTGTTCTTTTCTTTTTCTCACTCCCAGATGCAGATGCACGCTAGACGACATGATCACATGAAGATATTGAAATTGAATGATCAATGAAACAGTTATCAATCGAAAACAAGTGCAAAAGAAAGCTACTAGATGACATAATAGGTTCTTACCAATAGTTGAAAGCCGCTGTTGCAGCAGCGACCTTGCGTTCTGTCGCGATGACCTCCAGTTCTCCGGTCGCAGATTCATAGCAAGGGAGTTCTGCCGGCTGCCCTGTGACGAGAGGTCTCTTCTATCGGTCGCTGATTCGCATCGGTTCAGCCGTTCAGTACAGTCCCGATCGCATGCAAGCATCGGCCAAAATGTATCAGGTTGAAAAGATACGCAAATTTCAGTAGCAAACAACTACAGTACTTACATAACTGGTACGTGGCCTCTTCTGGAGTGACAGATGGATCGGTGGGCAAAGGATGCAGGAAATCGCACCCATCTGCTTGAGAAGGTCCCACCCTGACATGTTCGATTGCCCACTGTGAAAGAGGGCCTCGATGGGGCGTGGCTGACAGACTGTGGACCTGATCTTGGTTCGGCTGCTTTGCTCGAGTTCCTGGAGCTCTGGGCGCGAGTTGCCAACATCCAACTCAACCCCGACGTCGAGACCAGTTTGTTTGGCAATGGGAGAAGGATGGCGTCTTCACGGCGAAATCTGCCTATCAGGCGCTCTTTGCAGGTCAAGTGGAAGCTGAGGTGAGCGACGAAATCTGAAAGTCTTGAGCCCCGTATAACTGCAAGTTTCTTGCGTGGCTGATCTCCAAAAACCGATGCTGGACAGCGGACAGGCTGCAACGCCGTGGACTGCCGCGGCCACCTGCGTGCCCGTTTTGCGACCAAGAGCAGGAGACCTTGCAACACTTGTTGTTGGGCTGCGTTTACTCTAGAGAAGTATGGTTCGATGTTCTGCGGCGCTGGCACAAGCCAGGTTGGTGCCCCGAGCCCAATTCGGAGGTCATCGCATGGTGGACAAGTAAGAAGGCCGGGAAGAGGCAGCGACGTCTGGACGGGCATCATCTTTGTGTTTTGGTGCTTATGGCGACATAGGAATGACATAGTTTTTAACAACGCCCGACCTTCCCATGTAGCGTTTGATCCGCTATGAGACAGAATCGTGGAGGCTTGCGGGCTTATTGAAAGGGCAGGCCTTCGTTTTCGAAGCGCCTATGCCGGAGAGGTAAGAAGTGAGAGAGTAGGCTTTAGAACGGGGAGCTGGCACCCCTCTGTTGCAGCGTCGAAAACCGTCTCGGGCGGGTTGTAAATGCCTCTTGGCATCCCTTCTTTAATATAGATACACCTTTCCAGGGTGTATTCTCAAAAAAAAAAAACTGGTACGTGGCCACTGCTATTTTGCCACACGAGATGTTGCTAGCTAGCTTTTTTTTTTTTTGAGAAAAAAAAATGTTGCTAGCTAGCTAGTCTCTACTATATAATATAGCTAGAGGTGATGGTTGGTACGTCATTTTTATTTCCGATTCTACCCTTACAGAGTTTGAAATATTACATTGTTTGCCACCGCCAAGTTAGAGGCACCGGTTCGGTTCGTCTGTTTTGGAATTGCCCCTATTTGTCGGTCGAAATTACGGCAACTGCCACCGCTTATGTAAAATAATCGTTCGTTCTGGTCAACAGCCCAATGAATCCCCTCCCGCCTCCCCTGCTTCCTCCACCGCCCTACCCTCATCTTCTTCTCCGCCACCCCATGTGCTCAGCCCTTCGATCTCCCGATCCACTTCTCCATCTCCTTGATCACTTATTGTTCCCCTCTCATTCTTCAAACGGCGTCCGCTGACTTGAGCGTGGATGTGGAAGTGCTTAACCAGCCGCCGGCGTGACGTCGTGTTGGCGCTCCTGCTCGCCGCAGGACGGGTGCAACATGAGCTGCAGTAGGAGGATCTAGCCGCAATAACGGTGTGGTAGAGCGCTCCGAGGGGTTTTGCCATGACCAGTACAACAGAAACTTCAGAAGGCCGCCAAGCCGATTCGTGCGTTCGCCGCCGGCAAGGGCGCGACCTGACGTCGATTTGCGCGAAGATGCCGGCAAATAATCAGTCTCCGTGTTTCTACCCTTCGCTCTCCCATGGTGATTTTTTCGCCATCCTCACGAGGCAGACAACGGCCACCGGTCACGTTTCGTTTCGTTTCCGTTGCTTCCCAGTCAACATGTCGCAACTGCCGCTTCAGTACCGTTCATGTCAGATTCGTTGTCACCGTTGCAATAGAATAAAAAAGATGAGCACTGCGTTGCATACAAGGTGAAGTAGAAGATCAAAAGGGCATGGAGCAGCAGGTGTGCGGGTTCGCAATTGAGAGGTCAGAGGAGTAGCATGCTTTGAGCATGTTATGTTACTGCATCGAGACATTGAGACATCTGCACAAATCTGAATAATGCATAGAGTAGGGGATGCACCGACAATGTTGTATGCCGATTTCATGTGTGTATGATTTGATTGTATACGAATTACGAAACTTTTAGCCCGTAGCAACGCACGGGTATTTAGCTAGTAGGAGTATTATACTTTTGTGGCCGTGTAACTATCGATTAGGCCCACACTCATAAGCTGAACATATTTCGGGATCTATCGCTCAAAAAAAAAAATATCGCTGTATTCTTATCTAACGTGGAAGCAGGGCCGGTCCTGACAATTTGAGGGCCTAGCGCGAAACCAAAACCGGGGCCCTAAGCATCAAAATAAAATTTTATACATGATGCAACTGTTAACGATAAACTCCTATAATCGATTTTGATATCGAATAATATATACATATTTTATAAATTTTCTTCTAACATTACTAGATGCAAAGTCGGGAATGATGTCATGTTAAAATCAATTTTAGAAAATTTTCACGTCGACTCGTTGCGGACGATTCGGCCAGTAGGATCTCCTCTCGGAAATTCGGCTTCTCACTTCTTGGCGTGGCCAGTTGAGGGTTGACAACGGGTCATCTCCAGCTCATGTCCAAATCAATCGAACGACTCACATAGTAAGATACACAACAGTTAAGTGTTTGAAAAAGTAATAGAAATCAAAGCGTGATAGAAGAAAAGAAAACCGAGTCATTGCGTTCCTTTTTTTTAGTGTGCTGCATTACTGGATCGGTCTTCTCACCCTTTTTTTTCTTAGATCAAACAGACCTAGCTAGCTAACAAAAGGAAAAATGCCCAGAACAAAAAAAAAACAGCCCAAACTAACCGAGAAAAGGCCCAAGTCTAGCCACACTGATGTAGTGCAACCTAGGCACACCACACCAACAACACCTAATGGTCCCATGACAAGATCAAGAGTCAAATCACTTCATGAAAAGGTGACCTCGCTCCTCTCTATGTGTGATTTCGACACCCCTTTGAATGGTTTGCTACTTCATGCCGGTACCTTGTGCATACTCAGGAACCACCTTGATAACGACCTACAATGGAGTGGAGAAGATGAGAAAGAGAAGGTCCAAGATGATGGATAAGATGACCAAGAGAAGACCCAAGAAGATGGTCAAGGAGAAGATGAAGAAGGAGGCGGAGCCAGTCTGGCCGGCCTCCAGCCCGGCCTAGGCCGGCCACACGCCAGAGACAGCCGGCCAGCCAGAGAAGCCAGCCCCCAGCCCGGCCAGGCCGGCTCCCAGGCCGGCCACTCGTGTCCTGCACCCCCTTTTGTACTAAGGCTATAAATAGCACTTACCTCTTCCATTCTAGGGTTAGACTAAGATTAGACTTGAGTTGAGCTTTGCTCCTTTCCACCCCTTGTTGGTGTTGCCTCCTATGGAGATGAATCAAGGCCTCCCCTTGTGGAGATGAATCAAGACCTCCCTTGTGGAGAAGATCCCTCTAGTGGATTCAAGGCTTCTTCTTGTATTTGTGATTACTTGCCAATCCTTCCTCTTCGAGTGACTAGATTGGACCGGTGGGATTGACCGGTGAGAGAAACTATCCTAAGAGTAAGGTTGCTTGGAGTTTGAGAATTGGGGGCTGCCCTTGGTGATTTGTTACCGGTTGATTTCGTCCATGTTGCTTTGCTAGTTATCTTGTGTTTGACTTTTCCCCTCTTGTGTTCTTCGTGTTCATCATGTTATTCGTTCATCCGCCCTCAATCCGTGAAAATCGGGACCCTACCCGCATCACACACAGCATAACGCTTCGTCCTGATCTCTCTGCATCTAACGAGAAAAGCCTAGTTCAAAAATAAAAAAATGTAACGAGAAAAGCTTCCCACATGTAGTAATGGCGTTGCCAAATGAGTTCTTCGGCCACCTAAGCTAGTTGGGACTTGGGGGCTCCTTAATTTTGGGGCCCGGGGAGGCCGCCCCCCCCAGGACCGGCCCTGCGTGGAAGATGTTGCACAAAACCTTCTCTACTTTGGAACTCATATGCATAGTGGCAGACCGTGGCCATGCATGCATCAATAGGCCTCCTGTCACATTCATAACTTGTGTGCATGCACACGTAAGTCTCCTGCCTTAATGTGGTACGTTCTTTAATTATCCACTGAACAGTGAAGTCTCCCTCTTGGACAAGTAAAATAGTATCCTAATGACATATTATGTTTTTTTTTAAAGAAACATAAATCCTGACCTATACATTGGTTCAGTATTATGTTAATTCGAGAAAAAAAAATCTTCTTGTTGCAAATCCGTGGGGTTGTGCGGTTGTGCCGAATTTTGTTACTAGATTGATGTAGTCAACAGGAGCATGCACCTTATCTGACGTCGTACGCCTAGCCAAAAGGAGATCATGACCAGTGAAACCACATTTAGTTAGGATATAATCTGCTGATTTCTTCCTTGTTTATGATATATATAGTGAGGCACTTGAGGATATATTTGCTTTAAATGGTTCTTACATCCATACACTAGGGGAGGGGGAAATTGCCCCCCCCCCCCCCCTCCAATGACCCTAATTAAGTAATAGTATATGTCTTTGACCGTCCCATACCAAAATATGTTACTCTAGGGGTAGCCAATGCAAGCCATACGACCTATGTGATTGAAATTATAGATGAAAAACAGAGGCTCTATCTGGTGGGAACAAAGTACCAGAGTTGGTTCAGGGGCAGATAAGGGCGCCCATAGATACGAGATTGACGAGGTGTCACCCAAGGTGATGAAGGGGTCTCAATCCCTTCACATCGATAGGTAGTATCCCCATTAGATCAATATTGTTGTTGCAACTGTCAAGTTGGGATATCAACAACTGCTCAAAACCTTCTACGCCTTAGTTACTCATAGGGAGGATGGCAGCGAAGAGATCAGGGCAGAGATGATGGATACCATTTTTTAAGAGCCTCATTTTCTTGCTATGTGCAACTTCATGCAGGATTTACTAAGCCAAATGAGGGAAGGTACAGTAGGAGAAAAAAGATAAAATGATAAATAGTTGGTGCTACATGAGAAAAGACTATTAGTGATCCTATTCTCCGTGATCTCAGCGGCACACTCTTCCTCTCCTCGGTGTCCATCTTTGACACTCACTATTATGTCTCTTCGTTCTTCCTCGCAAGAGAAACAACTGTTGTATCCTGTCCACCCCCTTTAGCACCACCTAAGTGATAATCTTCTCAATCTCATCAATGTCTTAACAGCCGCACTGCAGCGCTGGATCGAAGGAAAGTAAATGGTGGTTAGATCCCACTAAAAAAATCTGCACGCTCGTGGAGCTACTCCTCGAGCTAAAGCATCAACATGATGATCAGGAAAGGAAGCTTTGAAAAAGAGTCAGCAAGAAAAGATGAATTCCTATGAAAAGAAACTAGAGGAAACAGACAACCTTATTAGTTTCCTCTTACGGAAACATGCAACTCAAACCTAAGAACCATACCTGAGGTGCATGAAGGCCATCATTATGTGGTGGTGATCTAGCACGTACTGTACCAAGTTTGCTGGTCTTTACTTATGTTAGTTTTACATTGCAAGTTATTTATTGTTATTTGCTTTGAACCTCGTACGATGATATTTGGTTATGAGTTCAATATATATTGTGATGGCAGCTCAGTATATCCTGTTGTATGTGATGAAATTGAATTTTAATTGACAATTTCTATCAAATTAAATTCGGAAATTATTACCCAGAATAATCAGAAATAAAATTAAATAAAAATAATTAATATATATTACATCCACAAAATAAATCTAGAAAATAATACGTGAAAAATATATGGAAAATAATTAATTTTTAATGAAAATGTGAAATCAGAAAATTGTTCTAAAATAAATATTTATTACGAAAAAACTGCCTAAAAATATAATAATAATTAATATTCACATTTTTAAAAATGACATGAGATCATAGATGATATCATCCACCTTTTGTGACGCTAAACTGTGACGTTTTTTGACCGTGGGATGGTCTCCTCGTGATCATGCTAGTGACGGTGCACCATCTGCGCCATCACTGAAGGTCCCATATTCAGTGACTATCTGTAGCGCGCCACGTCACTAGGAGGAATCTGCGACGGTGATTCCGTGACGATGCTCGTGACGCTCCAAAAACGTCACAGCGAGGTATTCTATGACGTTTCTGGATATTAAGTGACGATAACAGTTCGTCACAAATACCAGATACCTTGTAGTGCGTGAATGAGTTTCTCGGCACGTGCATCGTTGTCTAGTGCAACGAGGAGTGACATCTACATCACGGGGTTGCTTCTGTTAGACTTATTGTATCCCACTACTTCGGTAGTGCTCCACTTTGTATTCCACTACGTGTTATATGAACAGGCATGGAGTAGTACTCCTCCCTCTTCATATCCCCATGTAAATGCCACCGCATGGGGGCTTTTCCCTTGCTATATAACATGTAACCGAGCCCCCCATCAGGGGCATCGTTTTCACCTACAACCATCGTCAATATGGTAATCAGAGCGTCTCTCTTCCTGCGTTGAGCTGTCGCTTAAAAAAATCCCAGCCAACCTCATCGATCTCCAATCGATACAGAAGAAAATCCCTCCCTCCCTCCCATGGCGTCTTCAGCTGCGCCGCCCCTGGCCGGATCCCTTGGGTCCCCGCCGACGGAGAAATTGAACAGAGACAATTACCTGTTCTGGAAATCGCAGGTTCTACCGGCGTTCCGCGGTGCCCAGGTTATGGATCTTCTTGATGGATCCAACCTCGCACCGGCAAAAACAGTGGAGGTTCAAGAAGGAGATAGTACAAGAACCATCCCGAATCCAGCATATGCAGACTGGATTTCTCGTGATCAGATCGTTCTAAGCTTTCTGGTTCGGTCTCTCTCGAAGGAGGTTCACGCCCATGTTCTTGGGCTGGAGTCTGCATCTGAAGTATGGGCAACCCTTGAGGATCTGTTCTCCTCTCAGTCCAGGTCTCGGGTTTCTTTTCTTCGTGGTGCTCCTGCTAATACGAAGAAACTCGACAGAACAGCAGAGCAATATATTGCCATGATGAAAGGGTTTGCTGCTGAGCTCGTTGCTACTGGAAAACATGTAGATGATGATGAAATTCGAGATTATATTCTCGCTGGTCTTGATGCTGAATACAACTCCTTGGTGGTCTCAATCAACGCAAATCCCAATACAACATTGAATGATATGTGTGCTCAACTCACTGCCTATGATTTCCGCAACAAAATGCTCTCTGAATCCGGCCAACATAGTGGTACTTTTTCCTCTTCAGCTAATATTGTTGGCCGTAGCTCTAACAATGGCCCTCGCTCTCACAATGGTGGTGGCCAAGGTCGTCAACGTGGAGGTCATGGCTATCGCCCTCGCCGTAATGATGGACAGAATCGTGGCCAAGGACGTCGTGGTCGTGGTCGTGGGCGTGGTCGTGGACGCATTCCTTCACCACCCCAAGATGTCACATGTCAAATTTGCAAGAAATTTGGTCATCCCGCAAGTGATTGTTGGTGGCGCTACTCTGATAACAATGATGATGATGATTCTTATACTGAAGAAAAGGGCATATGGAGTCGACACCAACTGGTACGTGGATAGTGGAGCCACGGATCATATCACGGGAGAGCTCCATAAGATGACTACCCGAGACACTTACAAGGGGCATGATCAAGTTCACAACGCCAGTGGCGCAGGTATGCCAATTGCGCATATTGGTCATTCAATATTTCATACCCCCCATAGTTCCATTCGGCTAAATAATATGTTGCATGTCCCTAGTGCCTCTAAAAATTTATTATCCGTTCATCGCCTTGCACTAGACAACAATGCCTTCATTGAATTTCATCCTTCTTTTTTGTGATTAAGGATCTGGCCACGAAGCAAATAATCTTTAGAGGACCCTGTCGTGATGGTCTCTACCCTCTTGTGCCCATCTCCGCTGGATCGCACAAGAATGCCTTCGTCACAATAAAGCCTTCGTCGTCCACTTGGCATTGTCGTCTAGGACATCCATCATCGTTTGTCGTTCAACAAGTGTTCGGAGAAATAAATTGTCTCACTCTCCTGAAATAAATCCTTACATATGTGATCCTTGTCAGCAAGCTAAGAGCCATCAGCTCCCTTATCATGTTTCTACTAGTGTGTCCACTGTTCCCTTGGAACAAATATTTTCTGATGTATGGGGACCTGCTCCTGCTTCTGTTGGCAAACATCTTTATTATGTGAGCTTCATAGATGACTATAGCAAATTCACATGGATTTATTTGCTTAAAAAACGTTCGGATGTCTATCAAGTTTTTCTAAATTTTCAGCAACTTGTTGAACGGAAATTTGGTCGCAAAATTATCACCATGCAAACCGATTGGGGAGGAGAGTATGAAAAACTCCACGGTTTCTTTCAAAAAGTTGGGATTACACATCACGTCTCATGTCCCCATGCTCACCAACAAAATGGTTCGGCTGAGCGTAAACACCGTCATATTGTTGAAGTTGGTCTTGCCTTGTTGGCAAATGCTTCCATGCCACTAAAATTTTGGGACGAAGCCTTTTTAACTGCAACATTTCTTATCAACATGCTTCCCACAAAAGTTCTGAATTTTGATACCCCCACCGAAAAACTCCTTCAAATCAAACCCAACTACGATTCCCTTCGTGTTTTTGGATGTGCATGTTGGCCAAACCTTCGTCCCTACAACAAACGTAAACTTGCGTTTCGCTCTAAACGATGTGTCTTTCTAGGCTATAGTCCTCTCCATAAAGGTGTTAAGTGCCTTGACACCTCCACGGGTCGTGTTTACATTTCTCGAGATGTCGTGTTTGATGAAGGAGTTTTTCCTTTTGCCTCTCTTCATCCTAATGCCGGTTCTCGCCTTCGCCAAGAAATTCTCCTACTTCCTCCAAATTTAGTCTCTCCAACATCTAATCATGGGGGTGTAGATAATATTGATGACAATATGCCTTTTGTGCCTGCTACTAACCATCCACAGGTGATGCCAGAAACAGCAAATATGGATTATTCTCAAAATTTCAGTGAAAACAGCACATCAAATGAAGCTACAGATGTTGAAACAGAAGCTGCAGGAAATTCCAGCGTGGGCTCCGATCCCGATGTTGATTCCCCTGGATTTTCTGGAGACAAATCCTCCTCGGATCCGGCATCCCCCGCAGCGAACGAGGAACTGCCACGTCCACTATGTCCCCCCATGTGCGCATGTCTGGCGTGGGACACCAGGCGGGCCAACTGTCGCCCGATCCCTCGGGATCCGATGACGCCAGGGGCAGCATCTCCTCTCCGCGCCAATCCGGTGCTGCCACGCCAAATAGAGGATGCTCTGCCTCGTCAGGTGGCAAAGATCTCCAGGATCTTCTGTGCCGCCTCTGGTTCGGTCTCCGCCACTGGATCTTCTGCTCCTGTGCCCCCTTTGCCTACAACTGGAATTCCTGATGCAAATAATTCCGGTGTTGAAGCTCCACCTACACATAAATATGGAACTCGTCTATCAAAAGGTATACGTCAACCAAAAATCTTTACTGATGGACGTATCAAATATGGCATGTTAACATCTACAGGAGAACCGAGAAATCTAAAAGAAGCCATGAATGACAACAATTGGAGACAAGCTATGGAGGAAGAATATTCTGCCTTGATACAAAATAAAACATGGCACCTAGTTCCTTCAAGCTCCAGCAAGAATCTTATTGATTGCAAATGGGTATATCGCATCAAGAAAAATGCTGATGGCACCATTGACAGGTATAAAGCTAGACTGGTTGCAAAAGGCTTCAAACAACGCTATGGTATAGACTATGAAGATACTTTTAGTCCTGTTGTCAAGGCTGCTACCATCAGACTAGTTTTAGCCATTTCAGTCTCTAGGGGTTGGAGTTTGCGACAGCTTGATGTCAAGAACGCGTTCTTACATGGTGTTCTGGAAGAGGAGGTTTACATGAAACAACCACCTGGGTTTGAAGATCCTAAAACTCCAAATTTTGTTTGCAAACTTGATAAAGCTCTCTATGGTTTGAAACAAGCCCCTCGAGCATGGTTTTCTCGTCTAAGCTCCAAATTACATGATCTTGGTTTTACACCCTCCAAGGCAGACACATCGCTATTCCTTTACAACAAAGGAGGTATCATCATATTCATCTTAATTTATGTTGATGATATCATTGTGACCAGTTCTTCTGACTCGGCCATTGCTGCCTTACTTCGTGATCTAAGCAACAATTTTGCCCTTAAAGATCTGGGTGACTTGAAATTCTTTTTGGGCATTGAAGTCAAGAAAACATCAAATGGACTAATCTTGACTCAAGAAAAATATGCTGCAGATTTGCTTACTCGTGTTGGCATGAGTAATTGCACACCTTGTCCTACTCCCTTGTCTACAGTGAAAAGTTGGCGAAAAATGAAGGATCACTTCTTGGCTCTGAGGATAGTACAAATTACAGAAGTATAATTGGGGCTCTTCAATACTTGACATTAACTCGGCCTGATTTGTCATTTTCTGTAAATAAAGTTTGTCAATATCTTCATGCCCCAACCGCCACTCATTGGACAGCTGCAAAGAGAATATTGAGGTACATCAAAGGAACTATTCAAGTTGGACTCACTTTTCAAAAGTCACCCTCTTCTCTTCTTAGTGCATTTTCAGATGCAGACTGGGCTGGCTGTCTTGATGACAGACGTTCCACAGGAGGATTTGCTATATTTTTTGGTCCCAATTTAATTTCCTGGAGTGCTAGAAAGCAAGCTACAGTATCTCGTTCCAGTACTGAAGCCGAATACAAAGCATTAGCCAATGCTACAGCTGAATTAATATGGGTTGAAGCTCTTCTCCGTGAACTTGGTATTCATCTCAAGGAAAAACCATGTCTTTGGTGTGACAATCTTGGGGCCACATATCTTTCTGCAAACCCCGTTTTTCATGCTCGGACAAAGCACATTGAAATTGATTTTCATTTTGTTCGAGAAAGAGTTGCCAACAAACAACTTGAAATCAAGTTCATATCTAGTAAAGATCAAGTAGCTGATGGTTTTACAAAAACCCTACCTGTCAGAAGTTACGAGAGTTTCAGCGTAATCTAAATCTCTCCCAAGTTTAGATTAAGGGGGGGGGGGGGGGGGGGGGGGGGGGTTAGACTTCTTGTATCCCACTACTTCGGTAGTGCTCCACTTTGTATTCCACTACGTGTTATATGAACAGGCATGGAGTAGTACTCCTCCCTCTTCATATCCCCATGTAAATGCCACCGCATGGGGGCTTTTCCCTTGCTATATAACATGTAACCGAACCCCCCATCAGGGCATCGTTTTCACCTACAACCATCGTCAATAGCTTCAAATGAGGAGAGTTCTGCAATGAGAGGCCATTGTCGAATCATATTTCTCTGTGTAATTTATCAACAACGTCAATGAAGCACTTGAGGAAGAAGATGCTATCATTCATTGGAGGTATTAAGTGATTTTAATATATTGTACCTGGTGTGTATTTATCTTAATCGACTAAGTCTCAGTCGGTGGTCCTGCCAATTTCTTTGTACATGCTACACTTGGATCGATGGGTCATGCTACTGGGCCAAGTAAGCAACAAGACAATATTTGCCTTGGGGTCGATAATGGATCGAATATCAGTTGCTAATTACACAAAAAGTGAGCAAACAAGAAAGGAAGAAACAATTCGTTTCGATTGATGGATCGAACATCAGTTGCTAATTACACATTTTATGACATATAAGGTATAACTCATACTAAAAAGTTAGAGTAGCCAGGATTTCTATACGCCCCAGGCCACCTTCTTCGCACTGTAGCTACAGTGTCGTACTATAGCTAAATGCAAGCCTGTGCAGGAGCCTCACGCGCCGGGTCAAGCCCTGTGTAGCCTAGGGCTTGTATACGCGAGTAAAAACAACTTGGACTCCCACATTTCTTATGTAAAGTGCAACTACAATATAATGCTGGTTGGAATTGCACATTTCATAAAAAAAATCAACTTGTAAAATAAAAATATGAAAAAATAGAAATATATATAACCTTGGTTGCACTTTTATCGACAAAAATGGTAAGTAATACTTGAGTTTTTTTTACAACCTATATAAATAACCAAAAAGATGAAAAAAATACAATCAACATAAATACAAAAAATATATATAAAACCGTGGTGACATGTTTTCTGATAAGGTAGTGAACATTTCTATAAAGGCACAAATACAAAAATGTAAAAGAAATAATAAGTATACAAATATTATAAATAATGAGAAAGAAGGCAAAATAAAATGGAACAAAACTGGTGCAACACGATATATCAAGCTACAGTATCAAACTTTCATAAAAAAAGGGATGTTTTACGGTGCATTCTACTACACATTTTCAGGTGTAGTATATGACTCATCCAGTGGTTAAAATTAATTGGGCCAGTTTTAGCCCCAGGGACGGTAACGACTTTTCCTCCATAATTAAGCGTCTTCTTTAGGTGGTACTTGTGGCGATCGTTTTTCAAGAACAGCTATGCCGCACAGAGCACCCGAAATTAAATGGTAGTGGTGATCGTTTTAGATGCCGAAGCGGAAAACCACCATGCCGACGTCGTCGCCAGCGGGCCTAGTAACCTGCACGTCGAGCAACGGCGTCTGGAAGTTTCTCGTCGACATTAAGGACCGGGAGCAGCCGCGTGAACGCCTCGGTCTCGTGCTCGTCGTCGTCGGCGAGACGGCGGATGGCGTCGGAGCCGTTGGAGAACTTGGCCTCCACGAACTTAACGCCTGAGGAGACGGCGGACAGAGCAAAGACGGCAGGGAGTGGCGTGGTGGTCATGGCCACCGTCTCGACGGAGGCAGCGGCAGCGATGGGAAGAAGGCGGCCGGCAAGGCGGGGATGATGACAGCGCTGATCAACAGCAACGTGCAGGTGATCAACAACTCGCTGCTGCTGCAGAGCTCGTCCAACGGCGGCGACCCCGGCGTGCACCTCAAGCTCTCTGCCAAGTCCGCCAACAAGGAGAAGCAGAAGCACGCCGGCCGCGGCGACAAGGCTGCTGCGCGCGCTGCTGGAAAGAAATGAGTGCCAGAAGGGAGCTCGACGGCGGACAGGGTGCAGTCCACGACGAAGTTGCCGGAGGAGGAGGGCCAGAAGGGGAGCTCGCCGGTGAGGGAGAGGAAGATGGGCAGAGTAACGGCCAGTGAGACCGAAGGGAGCTGACGACGCATCGCCGTTTAAGGACTCGCGGAAGCAAAGCTGTCCATGTCCTTTGCGCAGCGTGGCCACGACCTTTCTGTTTTCTTAGTGTAATGTCTAAAATGCCCTTCGGGCTCCAATGTACTACTCCCTCCGTCTCAAAATAAGTGTCTCAAAGTTGTCCAAAAGTGAATGTATTTATACTTGTTTTATGTCTAGATACATCTATTTTTTGACAAATCTAAGACAGTTATTTTGGGACGGAGGGAGTACAATTTTTTTGGCGTAGTATTTTCAATCTGCACCGTCCCATCGCCTCGCTTGAACGGCCAACGTTTCATTGATGCACTGTAAAACGTCTCAAAAAAGAAGACGATGGCAGGAGACGGCGCATCCGAGATCATCAAGCGGGAGCAGGTCATGGCTGCCATATCACTATATCAGATCGTTACCGGGCTAAGGATGCAGATATCTACACAGATGGCTGCCGGGCCACACCCTCTCCCCGAGCAGCGCCTGGCGTACCTGCGCATGCTCCAGGGCGTGATCACCGACGACATCTCCGAGCTCTGTGTCGTCCTCCGCGACCTCAGGCTAGGAGACCTCTCGTTCATGAAGGAGATGCCGCCGTTCAAGTTCAGAGGAGATACATGCACTGAGCTCATCACGGAGCTAAAGGTTCAAATGAATTCATTTATTTGTAGAGGCGGTTATGGTAAAACTAGAGTGATCTAAATTTACCCGATAGTCACACCATAACTTTTTCACAAAATCATGTGAATTTTGTTGTTTCCAATTGTCCGTTCTTAACCATTGAGCGTTCACGATCGTCCTACAAATTATAACATGATGGTAAACTAGGATAGAAGAAAATCGTCACTGGATTCTGGGACAGAATCTACCACGTACGTACCATGCAGCAACAACGGTGGCTGTGCACATGTTTTGCAAAGCGTGCAGCAGGTAGTGTGGACAATTAGACAATGGCTAGTTTTACGGTACCTTTTACTACCAAGGAGAGGTGAGTAGTATGATTTCAGATCTGGCCGTTGATTTTCAGGGGCAGTGTGGACTTTTACTTAGAAAATCATTTATTCAAGCAGTTAATTTAGCCTAAAATCATGGTTACCAGATCCGTTATTTGATTCCAAAATCTTCTCGCAGTAATACGGTCTGATTTTTTCCAACTTAATATCAATTATTCCTACAACTTTACAACCTTGAAGTAGTTCATGTACGCATGGCCTCCGGCCGGCCAGCCGGGCACTACGACGGCAAAACTCATGGCCATGGAACTAGGCTGACCATTACCACTCTTTTCAAACAATGGGCGACTGTCAAATCGTAAGCTTTCTAGGAAGGCAAAATCTGGTTTTAATTTAGACCATCAACGCGCGGTGAAGTAGCCTGGCAGCGATGCATGAAGTTATAGCAGATGAGGCCTTCCTTTTTTTGCGGGATTCCCGATTTGCCTGTAGACATTAGATACTATGTTGCAGAAGTTTCCGATTTTGACTCTGCATGCATTAGTACTAGTCTGGTTTTATCGACTAGTATGATTTCTACTACTCATATTTTACGCAGTAGTATGATTTAATACGAGCCGTCAGTTCCACAAAAATAAACGGCCTATATCTTGTTGGGGGTACCATAAAAGACCTCTCTTTTTTATTCTCCTCGCAAGGGGCCGGATATGCATCTGTTTTAGGAGCGGTTAGAGCAAGAACAATAGCTACCCTGCTAGACGGCCGGAGTTGATTAGATTATCCTAAAAACATCAGTGCTTGCCAGTTGCCACTGGCTTCGAGACACGTGAAGGAGCGAATGATCATAGGGATCGTGCACCGACGACACATGCGTGCAATTATATGACCGGTCAAATGCGGGATGTTCGTACACGTGTCCACGGCGATCCCATCATAAGAGAAGTGGAGAGAAAGGCTTAAAAGGGGCACCCTTTATCTAAAACTAGTTGAATTTTGTCGCGGCGGCACGCCGCGTACTTGGTGATAATTTATGTTAAAGTTTGTATCTCGAAATATGTTTGTATCTATGAAGTGGAAACACTAAGAGGAAAACGTTTAAAAATCGTTTGAATTGAAATAAGTTTGCGCTTGAAAAAAGTTGTGAATTTAAGAATTGTCCGCGTTGGAATGTATTCAAATTTGAATGCTTTCAATGTTTACAAAATGTTCGGAGCTGGAAGGCATGTAACGTTGTAAGATTTCTATTTCTGAAATTTGAGTTGAATTTCTCAAATAGATCTTAGGAATTGCACAATGTGGAAGTTATTCAAATTTAAATTCTTGTAGTGTTTACAAAATGTTGAAGATTGAAGTTTTTTTTTAAGTATGCAAATCTGAAATTTGAGTTGGAATGCTCAATTGTAGTTGTTTTTTTTACGTAAAATTATTCAAATATTGACCCATTTGAATTATTCAAACATGTTTGTTTTATTTGAGAAATGAGCATATCTAAAATTTTAGCAGTTTGGAATGGTCGAATTTATGTAGGTTTATGTTTGTATTTTACCATATTTAATTAAGCTCCGTAAACAGTGGAAGTACAGTATTTTTTTTTAAAAATTCAGCTTCATTTAATTGGAGGGAATGCATCTAGGTTGTCTCTAAATATTTGGTAAGTTAAAGTGTAAAAAATTATTCGTATGTTGTTGTAAATACGTAGCATGTATTTTTCTGGGTATTTCGATATTTTTTTGTACTTTTCTGATGAGTAGATTTAATTTATTGATTATGCAATTTTTTTGTCGACTTTGTGTAAGCAAAATATGTTTAGATTTTTTTAAAATTCAACTCCATTCATTTATCCATGTAATAAGAGCGAGTGCATTTGTTTTTTTTTGGTAAATTTTGAACAATTTGAAAATGTCTAAATATGTTTGTGGTTTTGATGCATGTAATAAGAGCGAGTGCATTTATACTTTTCTGATAAGTTTTGAACAATTTTGTCGACCTTGCTGACTTTTTTTTTGTGGTCATTTTGATAAAAAAAATTCATTTTATTCTGATGGATATAGCTAAAGTTACTGATTTTGCAACATTTAGTAGTTTTCGAAAATTGTTTAAATACCGTAAAACAATATCTATAAAGTATTTAAAATTACGGAAAGCATGTTTTATTTTAGAATTTGGTTTATGATTGAAATATATTTTTTGGAAAATAAGTTTAAAGCAGCTATTTTTGAATATTTGCACTTGTTGTATTCTTAATTTGATATTTTGAAGGCCATGATACAAATATGGGCTGTTGTATTTAAATGATTTAGCAAACTGTATGTAAGTAAGATGGGTTGCACCAAAAAAATTTATCGGCCGATCATATTGAATGATATTACTGATATTATTTATGTGGATTCTATTTGAATTCGGAAGGAATTGTGAATTCCATGTTTTTTAAATTGATGTAAAGGTGTGAAATGAGCCTTCATGTATAATTTCAAAATTTTGTGATTTTTAATAATTTGGAAAAGGTTTGATACAATTTTTAAAAGTTGGTCTGAATTTGTTTGGAGCTATATTTGAAAAGTTTCGGAAGTTTTTGAAAATAAGGAAAAGAACAGAAAGAAAAAAATAGAATGGGCTGGGCGGGCCGCACAGGAAGCAGCCCAGCCCAGCTACAAGCCACCTGCCCAGCCCAGGTCCATGGTGACGTCGCGGTGACGTCACCAGTGGCCGGACCCCGCCGAGGCGGCGTCGACCACGCCGGCGTCGCGCCACCGCGTGCTGGGACGCGAGCGTGCGCGCGGCGGGCGCACGTGGCCGCGCGGGCCCGAAAGCGGCGGCGCCGCCACTTTTAGACTGCCGGAGCATCGCCGGCGGCGTGCACACGTGGCGGAGGGCTGCAGGCATGGCGGCGACGATTGCGGCGCGACGCGGCCGTCCCAGGACGTGAGGGTTACCGAGGATGAAGAGGGCGCGACGGCGGAGCAAACCGTGGCCTCCGATTTGAGCGGGGAGGGCCGGAGCGCCGGCGGAGCGCGTCGGCGGCGGCGGCATTGATTGCGTGGATCACACGTTCGTCAGACCATCTTACTTTTAACATTAGCTACTGTCACTGATGTTATGTGAAGCTCTTCACCCTAAAAAAGAATTTCACTCAATACTAGTAAAAGAGAGAATGCGAAAAATAAAAGACAGAATCTGTCTAAACAGAACAGTCCGCAAAGAAGAATTTTTTCTAGGCACTTACGATGCTCAGATCGAAAAACTTTAAACTAACGAAAGATGCGTACATATCTGAGGATCGCGCACAAACAATTTCAGATTTAAATAATTTTTCTGTGATTTTACAGAATTAAAACGGTGAATAGCAAAAATCTGTTCCTGCGCAGAAATCCAAATCTAGCATCATCTTCCTATTAGAGGCAATACTTGGCACAACAATGAGATAAAATAAAGATACAAAGGAATTGTTACAGAAGTAAACAACTCCTTGACTCAAAAAAGAAAAATTGCTGAAATAAAATAATGGGTTGTCTCCCATAAGCGCTTTTCTTTAACGCCTTTCAGTTAGGCGCAGAAAGTAAGAATAAAGTGTTTCCAAGTGATGAAGCATCAATATCATCAAAAACTTCCTCAAAAACACAGCTTGTAACCATATGCATTTTTGGTTCATGTAATTCTTGGGAAGCAAATTTAAATAATTCATTATGTGATTCACCCTCAATTTTATCAGTTTTAAGCACATTAGGGGGTTTTGTTTGAGGCACTTTTCGAACATACATGAATTTTTGCTCTTTCCCCACAAAAGTTTTCTGCTTTTTAAACTTGATAGAGGAGAAAGTTGAACTTAGAGTGTCCTCTAATTCACCTATCTTGAAGTTTTGATTATCATGGCCAGTGCTAGCTTCTAAAATAGCAATTCTTTTATTAATATCTCCCAGTGATTCATTAACTTTGCTAGCAAATCCGGCAAGTTTTTCTCCATGGACTCCAATTTTTTTATAACATCTTCCAAAGTAGTCTCAATTTTAAGATCATTAATAGGTGGTGTTCCTACCAAACTTTCAATTATATTGTGTGCTTCCAAAGCAGGAGTCCCCAGAAAGTTGCCTCCTGTCAGAGTATCTAGAACATACCGATACCAACTAGTGATACCAACATAAAAATTTCTAAGAAGGATCATGGTAGAATATTTTTTAGCACATCTATGGTGAGCATCACTGATCCTATACCAAGCATCTTTTAAACTTTCTCCACCTTGTTGCTTAAAGGACCGAACTTCAATTTCAGTGGTACTCATTTTAGCAAAATTAAAACAAAACAGAAAGATAACAATTTGAAAATAAAATAAACTAATTTTTTTGTGTTTTTGATAAATAAAGCAAACAAGACTAAATAAAAATAAACTAAGCAAGACAATAATAAAGTAAAGAGATTGGAAGCGTGAAACTCCCCTTGCAGAAATCCTCTTGCTCAACCTGCAACGGCGCCAGAAATATGGCGTGTGGAAGGGGAAGCAAGGAGATTTCTGAACCGAAGTGCTTCTGCTCCCCGACAACGGCGCCAGAAAATATGCTTGATTGAGTGGATCACACGTTCGTTAGGAGACCCCAAGAGGAAGGTATGATGCAGTATAGAAGCAGTTTTCCCTCAGTATGAAACCAAGGTTTAATCGAACCAGTAGGAGCAAGAAATCACTTCGGAAGGTTGTCAGTGGCGCGCTGACGTGGAATCTGCACACAACACAATCAAACTATTTTGCCCCAACGAAACAGTGAGGTTGTCAATCTCACCGGCTTGCTAAAAACAAAGGATTAAACGTATGGTGTGGAAAACAGTAGTAAATTGCAGAGAATGAAAAGGAACAGTGTTTGCAGTTGGTTGTATTATCAGTGTAAAAGAATGGACCGGGGTCCATAGTTCACTAGTGGTGTCTCTCCGTAAAAGATAACTAACATGCTGGGTGAACAAATTACAGCTGGGCAATTGACAAAATATTGAGCGCATAACAATGCATATATATGACATGATGATTACTATGATATTCATGTGGGCATTACGACAAAATATATAGACCGTTATCCAACAGCGTCTATGGCTAATAATCCACTGCCAGGTTATCATACCGAGTTCCCCGTTGGTATTAAGTTGCAAGCAACAGATAATTGCATTAAGTAATGTGCGTAAAGTAAACAAATGCATTAGACCTAACGGCGTACCCTTAAGCTAAGAATCGGTTATTTTATCCCTAGTGGCAACAGCACATCCACAATCTTAGATGTTATTGTCACTCTCCTAGATTACCGGAGGTATGAACCCACTATCTAGCATAAATACTCACTCTTGAAGTTACAAGCATCTACTTGGCCAAAGCATCTACTAGTAACGGAAAGCATGCAAGATCATAAATAGCATATAAGATAGATTGATAATCAACTTGACATAGTATTCAATATTCATCGGATCCCAGCAAACACAACATGTAGCATTACAATAAGATGATCTTGATCATGATAGGCAGCTCACAAGATCTAAACATGATAGCATAAAGTGGAGAGACACCCATCTAGCTACTGCCATGGACCCATAGTCCAAGGATGAACTACTCACGCATCACTCTGGAGGCAGGTATGGTGATGTAGAGCCCTCCGGTGATTATTCCCCTCTCCGGCAGGGTGCCGGGAAGAGCTTCTGTACCCTCTCGAGCTAGGGTTGACGGCGGCGGCGTCTCTGGAACTTTTCGTGGATAATGGCTCGGGTATTTAGGATTTTCGCGTCGGGAGGAATAAATAGGCGAAAGGGCGGCGGCTGCGGAGCCATGAGAGCCCCACACCACCCCACGGCACGGCAGGGGGGCCGCGCGGCCCCATGGTGTGGGTGCCACGTGGCCCTCCTCCGTCACTCCTCTGGACTCCGTCTTCGTGTTGAAAAAATAGGAGGTTCTGTCCAAGTTTCGTTCAATTCCGAGAATATTTCCAGACTAGCTTTTCTGGAATACAAAAACAGCAGAAAACAGGAACTGGCACTGTGGCATCTTTGAAAGGGCATGGCGCCCCCATGTGTGGTTTTGGTAATTATTGACAATCCCTATGGACTAATGGTTGCATTGAGTTTTACTTGTAGTGTTTGTCCATAGACCATGTTTGAACTCCATATGTTGGATTCAAGGTTGATGCCATGAATATATTGATATAATGAAGTATTTGGCATCAAGATCATCGAGTTGAGCATATTGCAAGTATGTCTTGAAGAAAAGAATTATGTGATCATTCATGGTTATCTTCAAGACATCATCTATTGAAAAGAGAAGAAAAGATACAAGGTTGATCAAGTATTGATCAACACACAAAGCTATAAGATGTATCAAGTATCTCTTGGTATGGTAAGCAATTGTCCATATAGCTTTGTGAACTAACCCATGATATGTGTGTTGCATTTCTATGTGTGGTTAGGTATCTTTCTATGGGCTTGCATTAAATGAAGATTTCATATGGCCCATGATCGATGACGTCAAGTGGTGATCGTCATCAATGTTGAGAAGCGCAAGTTCAAGAGGAGCATCTCGAAGAAATCCTAGGCTTGAAGCTTGCCACCCATTTAGAGATAATGTTCATGTGAAGATGTGCCTAAGAGAGGCTCTCCCATAGTGGAGTATGGGGGAGCAATGTTTGAGTCTTCACCAAGCGAAGCGCAATCAAGAAAGGTGCTCCACTTGAAGAGATCAAGATCGACGTCATCTAGCTCAAGTGGATTGCGCAAGGCAAAGATATGATAGGGTTTCTATTTTACCGGTCTCGTGGTACTAGTTGGGAGACCGGGTTATAGGATAGATACCGTACTATCAAGAGGGGCTCTCGATTGAGCTTTAGCGTATCAGTTGGAGAGAGCTCAAACCTTTGCATACTTGCCTTCATCATCTTTCTTGGTTCTTATTTGGATTTTCTCCTTGTTGGGTTTTGGTGCTTGTTGTGATCTTCATGACAAGCCCAAGTTCTCCGAAAACGGATTTCGTATGGAAAACTTGTTGCGTTTTCAGGTTGGAAATATTATCGGTCCACCTTCGAGATAGGGTCCACACCTTCCCATGTGTGGTATCCCCTCTATAATTGTGACCCTTAATATTTGTAGTAAAGCTCTTGTCGCTACCTTTCCAACAGAATTGGATTCACCTGTTTTGGAGTTCGAACGAGAAAGTTATTGCATTTCAGGTTTTGTTGTTTCTGTCTGTTTTGCTCAAACAGGGGAATCGGATTATCCGATCAACCTTGATTCGGATTATCCGATTCTCAAGATTGCTCGAATTCGACTAAGGACTTTAATAGCAATGCATACTGGAGCCTTTCGGATTATCCGATCCACCTTGATTCGGATTATCCGATTTTCAAGTATTGCTCGATATTGGCTAAGGACTTCTTGCAGCCAGTTTTGGTGCATCGGCACTGGAGATGTTCGGAATATCCGATATATGTTGAATCGGATTATCCGATCCTAACTTATATCGGAATATCCGATTTTCCTGGCTGCAACGGCTCTTTTTCTGGGAGGGGTATAAATACCCCTCCACCTACCTCCAGCCTTCTAGCTTTTGCTGAGCACGAATTTGACCCCCATTGTTGACCTTCTTGAGCTTAGCTATCTCTCAATCCCTCCATGATTCTTGCCTCCATTTAGTGGAAAAGAGAGAGGAGATCTAGATCAATTGTTCCACCAATCCATCTCTCCTCTAAGTGAGGGGAAGCCTTTGGATCTAGATCTTGGAGTTCCATTTGTTGAGTTCTTCCTTGTTCTTCCTCTCTTCTCCCTCCACAAGCATTAGTTGCTTTTGGTGGGATTTGGGAGTGAAGGATTTGACCACCTCTAGTGGTCTTGCCTTCATTGCATCGGTTGCATCGGTTTGAGTTCTCCACGGTGATACGTGGAAATCGAAGTTGAGAAGCTTGTTACTCTTGGGTACTTGGGGTGCCCTAGAGCTTGTCCTCTTGGGTACTTGGAGTGCCCTAGACGGTCCTTGTTGATCTCGGAGTTTTGGTGGCTCGCGGGATAGTTGGGAGCCTCCAATTAAGTTGTGGAGACGCGCCCCAACCTTGTGGGTCTTGTGGCTTTGGGAGCCGCGGGATTCCGGTGAGAGCCTCCAATTAAGTTGTGGAGTGTGCCTCATCCTTGTACGGGTTCGGTGACCACCCTCAAGTGTCCCATAGTGGCTCGTGGCACTCTACATTGGTAGAGGCACGAAGGAGATTACGGTGTGCCATTTGACGGCTATTCGGAGATCACTTTGTGACTCCGCACCGCTCCAACGGAGACGTAGCTTCCATTGGGAAGTGAACTTCGGGATAAATCATCGTCTTCAAGTGCCTCGGTATTTCTATACCTGAGCTTCTTACTTATGCTATTTACTTTGTGATAGCCATCGAGCTTGAAGTAATATATCTTGCTATCACATATTTGCTTATCTTTTCTAGCATAAGTTGTTGGTGCACATAGGTTAACCTAGCTTGTTTAGGTTTCGTGCTTGATAAATTAAACGCTAGTTTTATTCCGCATTTATTCAAGCCTAAACCGCAAAGAATTTTAATCGCCTATTCACCCCCCCCCCCCCCCCCCCTCTAGGCGACATCCGTGTCCTTTCAATCTTGTTAATAGGTTAGTCCCAGAAAATGCAAAAAAATGCTATGAAGTGTATATAAAACATGTAACAATTGGTATAATATCAACATGGAACATCAGAAATTATAGATACGTTTGAGACGTATCAAGCATCGGCGCCGTGCAGGAGAGAGAAGGGGGAGGGGGATTCTGCCGACGTTTTTGCAAAAAAGCCCGTGGGTTTTGCTAGAATTGCAAACAGGTCCCTAGCATCGTTAAAATCTGGACCGCGGGGCAGTGTTTCGATCTGTGAGGGGTTTTTTTGTGAAACGTTCACGCGGGCGTCCCTGTCCGTCAGATGGAGAACGAACGGCTGGATAAGCGGCGGACACTATTCTTTGAACAGTGATTCTGACGCGAAAGCGGCGGCGCCGCCACTTTTAGGCTGCCGGAGCATCGCCGGCGGCGTGCACACGCGGCGGAGGGCTGCGGGCACAGCGGGGATCAAGAGGGCGCGACGGCGGAGCAAACCGTGGCCTCCGATTTGAGCGGGAGGGCCGGAGCGCCGGCGGAGCGCGTCGGCGGCGGCGGCGGCATCGGCGCCGTGCGGGAGAGAGTAGGGGGAGGGGGGATTATGCCGACGTTTTTGCACAAAAGCCCGTGGGTTTTGCTGGAATTGCAAACAGGTGCCTAGCATCGTTAAAATCTGGACCGCGGGGCAGTGTTTCGATCTGTGAGGTTTTTTTTGCGAAACGTTCACGCGGGCGTCCCTGTCCGTCAGATGGAGAACGAACGGCTGGATAAGCGGCAGACACTATTCTTTGAACAGTGATTCTGACGTGGAGTGCGGAGGGCAGCGAGATTTGCACTCCCTTTATATAGTTAGGTAATGTATTTTGAAATGTTAAAATTTTCGAAAATAAAGTTTACTGATAGATATTGACATGCCATGTGTTCAGAAAGTTGTTTCACGAAAAACCGATATTTTTTGTGGTTTGTGTAAAAAATACAAAATTTAGTGCTAAAATAAGATTTTTTTTCACGAGATATTTTCTTTTACATAGAGCACAAAAGATATCGGTTTTCAGTGATATGACTTTGTTACACATAGAATGTGGAGATATATCCGCGAAATTATACTTCATTTTTTTTATTCTAAAATATGTTTCTCAAATACCCCGGGTGCCAAAGTGAATTTGACATGTAAACATTCACCATTTTTAACAAGTGAAGCCAGGTTCATCATTGGATTACAAGGTATGGAGTTAGCGACATGGAACATAGCTAGATATGGTGTGCAAATGGGTTCAAACTCTCACTTGGATCCGAGCTGATTAAGGCACGGAATAATGGTCGACCAGGGGGCACAAAGTGATCAATTGTCTAATTATCCACTGTGCCAGCTGCATTTTTTTTTTGAAATGGGGAATTAATCGGCCTCTGCATCGAAGAGATGCATACGGACGGTTTTATTTTATTTATTCAAAAAAATATGACAAAAAGTCCTATAACAATTATACACACCGAAACCATCCAATAAGGTGGCCCACCGCATACTAGCAGAACGATAGAATACAAATGGGGTCTTATGCCCTAGGCACAGCATCGCCGGCCCATCGGCTAAATCCAAAGACACTGTTTTGTGCATATGCTCCGGAAATCGCCACCATCATCTTTCGCAAACCCATCTACGGGTGTAGATTGAAGCCAAAACCCTTGATAGACATGTTGTCATGGCGACAAACGGCGTCACCACCCTGCTAATTGCCTCCTTTGCAAAACATGTGCACATCCACCGTTGTCGTTGCATGGTACGTGGTAGATTCTGCCCAAGAATCCAGTGACGGTTGTGCCTCGTCTGCACTTGAACTGTGCCCATTATTTTTAATTTTGGAAAACAATCATAGTGTGTACGTGAGGTAGAAACTGCAAATACAGAACTTTATATCACGTCTACAAGTGCGTGAATCCATGTACACAATTTGGTCTGCCGATAAGCTCAATGTAGTTCCACTGCTAGTGTCATTGGGAGACTGTAATTACTGTTACCAAGATTTTCTAATACAAATGGCTATCATTTCCATGTGAGAATACATAAACATAAATATCGGAACTGGATATTTTGGAACCAAACCAAATTATGTTAAAACATGATATGCAAACTAAACACGAATTAAATTCACGGAGCCAAACGGGGTGTTTAAATGTGCTCTGCTTTCGCCCACCCTCCTTGAAAAATAGTAGTAGTAGCAGAAGTATTTATTTGGCCCCTTTTGTCGGATGCCGTCGATCAAGCACTGCCGCCTGCAGAATAGAATCGAGATTGAAGTGCTAACTGATTTACAGGTGTTCCTAATTGAACAGAGACTCACTTTCTGAACCCGAATAACATGTTCAATTCAATTGCAGATCCGAGAGATTGGAGGATTCGCAAACTATATTTGTCCTTGATGAAATTGCACATAATTAACAAACTACTAGTGAACGCAAAAACAAAAAGTAGCTGCAACATTTTCATATATTCCGGTATGGATCACTGCTACACAGTGGCTGTGATAGTACATATGGATCAGAGCTCTATGAACTTGACCCAGGCAGCAAATTATCTACCCTATCTATCCACCAAACTGAGGATGGCCATAGAAATTGAGGCACATCTCTTACTTGATCTCTACCTCCGTCTCCCGGAACAGAGAACAGATCAAACGACACTAGTCCCGCCAGCAGACGAGCATGGTGACGCACCGGCGCATGATGTAGAACCTGGCCCTCTGCTCCCTGGCCAGGCTCGCCAGTCGTCCCGGCATCGACCGGCTCGAGCCCCTCGACGTCCGGCCCTTGAGCCCCACCGGACTGCCGGTGGTTGCCGCCGGCGCCACTGCCGCCGACCTCCGCTGCCCTTCTTGGATAGCTTCCACTTGTTATCCATGCACATCTCCATCTTCCCTCTTATGTTTCTTCTGATCTTTGGAGCTTGATTCGCAATGTGTTCTCTCTGTTTCTTGCTTTGGTCGCTGAGGATGGCTGTGAGGCTTCGGGTGCTATTTATAGTGCAAAATCCAATCCAGGTTTTTGAGCTTAACACACTGTGTGATGTGTGTGAGAGTATTGGATCTGATTGGTGGGAAGGTTGATTAAATTAGCTTAACCAAGACTAGTTTATGTCTGTTTGGTAGGGCATCTCTTTCCATGTAGTCCCTAATAATTTATGGACCGTGTCCCCTGGGGGCAATGGCCATCTCTTTCGGCGTGTCCATGCTCAAGTAGTTGTGATGCACATTTCTTAGGACCTCTGAATTGGAGCGATGTGCTGAACCGCCAAAACTTAAACGTGAATACTGATCTGGACAGGACCATCGCGTCCCTCATGGTGATGCCGCCCAACCCTGCTAAACTAGCCACGTGGAATTCTATGGTTGGATAGTTGAGATATGTGTAGTATGGTACAAGTTTTGTGTGCATTGCCGATAAAGCTTCTTTTATATATAGCTTGATGTTAGCCCTGGAATCAATATAACTGGAGTTCTATTGGGTGATGATTTGAGCATTCAGAAAATAGGAAGTAAATGAATAGCTTAATTCGCTTGGTTATTTGTTAGAGCATGTAAAAACATCTGCTCTGGCTAAAGCGTTGGTGGAAACCAACCGATCCACGTAGCATGGGACTGTATCATCTTGGATCGCCGATTGAGGACGACCGGCCACCGGGTCCTAGATCGAGTCAAGCAAAGTCCTTGTCACGCACACGCTGCACCTATCTATCACGACAAGTCACCGTCTGTCCGTCCGATCGATCATGACGGGCCGTGATGAATTGATTAACGACGGTCACAATGCTATCTGTTGGAGCAACAGCGAGTAAAGCCTCGAGCCTCATGTGCACACAACAATCTTAACACACAAAGCCCACATGCCTCTCCTTGCCGATGCGCATTCGCCATGTAGACGCTGATAACACACGCCAGGTTGATAACGAATATCTAACCTATCACATTCCAGTTACCCAAATGACGTGGTTGCAGAGCGGAAATGGGTTGCCCCATTTATTTCGTAGCAAGCGGAACCGAAAACATAAACCCCAAAAACAAATATGAAAACAGATACGTCAGAAATAAATACGGATCAAATGTTGTGCGGACACGGATTCCGAAAGCGGGTGATGCTTGTATGACATGACGGCACTGTGACATCAGGGTGGCCTATGGCGTCCCTAACCCTATCATGTGTGTGTGCATTCTATTATGGGAGAAGAGCTACAACTACGGGATTGTGTAGTTGACACTACACTACGACCGACAGGTTGGTCAGGAAAACGGCTTTCACTGACAGAAAGTCGGTCAGGAACAGGTATTGCCGACCGACCCTGTCTGTCACCGAAAGTCCAGTCGGGAAAGCCCTTTCCCGACCAACATTATTTTGTTTGATGGCTATGCCCAAACTTTCCCGACCAACATATTCTTTTCCGGCTCGCATTTCTTTCCCGACCGACATTTTATTCCGACCGACTCTCGGCATTTTCTTTGCCGACCAACATTTCGTTGCCCTACGACGGACTTTTCCTGACCAACTGTCCGACAGTGTTTTGTTTCACCGACCAACAATTAGATAATGAATGGAAGCGTTATTCTGATGAAAACGCCGTTCCATTTCTACTTCCACGGTTTCCGCTTAAAATTGTTGTAAAAAGTTATTTTTCCATATTTTCACGAAAAAATACATTTTCTAACCGAGCTGCTGAAATAGGCACATCAAACTTCGAGATTTGATGGACTCGACATCTATTGTGCACTAGTTTTTTTTTTTTTTTTTGAATTGGACTGTGGACTAGCTATGCACTTGGCGCAACAAACAAACAAACAAACAAAGGATCGCAAAAAAACAAGAAATCAAACGTTTAGGAGATGCCAATTAAGGATAACTCAAAACAAATTGCGCTCCTACTCCGCTGTCTGCCATGTGATCAGTTATCACAGTCGGTCTCAGATGAGCTTAGATTTGGTTAATGAATCAATAATTAGTTTAAGACAAACCACTTACCACTAACTTTTCGCCACATGAAACGACAGAGGGCACATACGCACGTGTCTAGTGATTTTGACCGGTCAGAACCTTGAACGGCTGACACGCGTCCCGATTGCGCATTGGACGCATGAGGCCGGCCTAGCCGAAAGATACTGCAGATGCATGCATTATGGTATAATTAAGGTTAATTAACAGATGCATACTAAATCTGATACAGATGCAAACAGAGTGAAGCCCATGTGCAGTGCTTTGTCGATTCTAACTAACACCTGTTAGCTAGCAACAAACTAAGGTTCAAACGACACTCGTACACTTTAATCAGATCAAGTGCAGGGAATAATTAGCATTAGATGATTTGTCGTTCTGATTGATCTTTCTTCGGGGAAATAAATCAATGCAGCCGGCAAATATTATCTAGGCCATGTCATGTCAAGAGAGGAGACAAAGTGACCACCTGTCTACTTGTCCAGCCTCCAAAACTTTGCAATTTTTTCAGCACATATGCACAACCACAGATAGGTGATGCTCATGCGCGGCCTAGATTAATTCCGCGCAAGGATCGAGTAGTGACTGGATCTGATCACATTTACCACTTGTTCGGTTGCAAAAATTACAACCATACATTTTACAGAGGGAATATATCGATATGAAAGATAGCAATTACTGGTAAAAACAAAAGATAGCAATTACACATAGCCGAAAAGATTAAAAACAAATCCGTTACAGTGATCAACCACTTGCAGTAACCGGACCCAGACCACCACCAACGAAATTCTCTAAAACGGACGTTTCTAGAAAGGAAACATTGGACAAGCACCATCGTCGCCAGGTCAATAAAATTTATGTTTCCACTCTGCAAATCGAGACTTGTACTCAAGGAACATCACCAAAAATGAAGTCTCCAGTTCTGCCGCACCCAGTTGTTGAGTCCATTGTTGCAAATCACACATCAGTAGACTCATGGGTGTCACACGTGTTGTTACAACAATTAGCTGAAGTTGGCCATGATGACTCATCCGTGTCCTGAACTAACTAAACTTTAGGTTTCTTACACCATTTCTTTAATTCAACTGAACCTATTTGCCAGAAGCTTCTCTCATGGCTGAACACACGACGTGGTTAGATTAACCGTGTCTACTCCAGCACGGGTGCACCACATGGCGCTATCACCACGGTCGCGACACACCACTACCCATCCTCCCCCTTATTACCAATTGGTACACGTATTTCTTATCTCTGATATCTATCTCGCACATCCTGCTCACACATTGTGCTCTTCGGGGTTTAAAGCGATGGTCACACTTCGAACTAGCGGAGGGGGCGGATTTGGCAGGATGAGACGAAGATGCATTGTGGTAGCAACGCCGGACGCATATGGCGGAAGAAGGCGGTTAGGCCAATGTTGGGGGAGGGGTCGACGAAAAAGATGGCGAGATCGAGCAGCGATGGATCAGTCAGCTCAACTTTAACAACACTGATAGCGGAGATTCCGAAAGTTGTTGGTCCTTTTTAGTGTGTGGGAATCAACTGATGAGGAATTCACATGGGGTCGACTAAGAGATAGCTATGCCCCTTGTTGATATATTTTCTATGTGTAATTCTTTATAGATTTGGTGAAACTTAAAAGGCCAACTTAAGACAAGACTAGAACTTAAATTGATTTAGAAAAAAGTGCATAGCAAAGATTTTTTTCCTTTTAGCACGTAAAAGATGATTACTTGATGCAACGGGTCTATGCTATTAAGTGGCGGATGCAGGACTAAACCACAGGGGGTACCAACTCACTGTTCTTGGCTTAAATATATTATATATGATTATTTTAACACATTTAATGGACATATAATAAGCCTAGTTGATACTAGATTAAAAATGTGCATTTTTCAGGGTACCATGGCCTGAATGGCTTTTTGACTTGTTGGTGACGTTGTTAGAAGAAGATCGGGTGCGGGTGCTTACGATCATTTGGAGAAACTAGCATAACAGGAATGAGTGTATACACGGGAAGAAGGAAGCACCAATTGAAGCATCTAGGCTTTTCCTCCGGAGCTATGTCAGTTCATTGATTCGGATTAATGCAAATGACGAAAGAGATATCATAAAAGAGAAAGCTGTTGTGGGAGTGAATCAGTGAAAAAACGGGTCGCCAAGGTTCGGGACTCGGGTGTAGCAAGCTGGCAAAAACCACCAGATGGGTGGATAGCGGTGTCCATGGATGGTTCATATGGCAGTGCAAATAAAGATGAAGGGGGTGGCGTCAGTGATCAGAGATGCTTAATTGCGACTTTATCCTTGCATCATGTAAATATGATCCCTGCTGCATTGATGCTTTAGAGGCTGAAGCACTTGCTTTCAGGGAAGGTATTGGTACTGCGTTGGCATGTATGGCACAACCGATCACAACCGATCGTAATCCAAACAGATTGTTAAAATCTTGTTAAGGCCTTGAAGGAGTAAGGTATGAACAAGTCACATATAGGGCACCTAGTGAATGAGATCAAGGAGGTTTTAGGGGGAGAGAGGGAGCTTACTATCAATGTAATCAAGAGAAAAAACAATAAGATTACAGATCGTCTAGCCTATTTTTGAGAGCTGAGCACCGAAACGATTTGTGGTTGCAGGATGCCCCTGATGCTCTAGCAGACTGCTGATTGTACTAGTAATTTCTGAGTAAATAAAGCTCCTTACCCAGCTCAAAAAAAAAGTGGCTATTCCAACTGAAACAATGTGGCCGGCAAGATTAATTATGTACATGTCGAGGGACAGAGTGACCACATGTCCACTGACTACTAGTTCATCCTCCAAGCCTTGCCATTTTAGCAAGACAAGTGCACAACTACCGATAGATGGTGTGTTTTTTTTTTTGACAGGTAAAGCACACATTTTATTACTGGAAGCTGTTGGCAAATCGCCCTTTACAAAGACAGCGATATTCGCTGGGATATATGATTCCCATACATTCATCATACCAGGTTCAGACATGGAGCTTAACTTAGCTAACTCATGAGCAACGCTATTAGCTTCTCTTCTACATGCTGTGATTGAACATTTTGAAAACCACGTACGAGACTGGATCTTCAGGTCCTCGATAATAGCTGCAGCAGGAGAGTAGTCAGCACTAGGACTATTCATAGCAGACATGAGCAATTGTGCATCCGATAGATGGTGTTGACGCGAGGTGAATCTGCCCAAGGATATCATCTAATTTGCCAGCATGCATGGACTTTTTTTTTAGGGCATGAACGGCTTTGTCCTGATGACTCGTCAGAAGTAATCGACGGATGGACCATTCCTTGTAGCTAGTTTCCTTCTCCATCTGAAATCTCCATGCGGGTCCTCTTTCCTATCCTCCCCACCGCTTAGTTGAGAGTCAGCCGGCGCGTCCACCGCTCTTCCCCGGCACGCTCCCCTCTCCTCTCCGGCGGCTTTACCGTCTGGCGTGGAAGAGATGCGCTGCGCGGGCTGTATATAGTAGTTTCTTAGGGTTAGCTTTTGCTGTGTGTGCCCAAGTGGCGTCTGAGGGTAGGATGGCGATCTCCTGCGACCAGATCCGCCGCGCCGGAAGCTCCTTCTACCTCGCTGCTCTCCGCTGGTGGCAGGCGGTGACGCAAGGGAGGTCGACGGGCTTCTGCATCCCTCCAAATAAGGTTCGCTTCCGAAGCTTTGAGCTGAGGTTCTTGGGCCAAACCTGGCTCGGTCTGGTGGTTTCTCTCCTTGCTGCGGTTCTCCCATGGACGGAGGCGAGGGCGGCGAAGATGAGAGACATAGACAGCTTCTTCAATAAGGCCTGCTCCCTGGCTTTCTTTTGCTATAATTTCTTTATGCATCTGTCTCCTCCGGCTCGTGGCGGGAGCTTGGAGTTCGACGGCGGATTTGGATTTCTCGTATGGAGGCAAAAAGCCAGGTCTATCGGCAGTTTGAGATCTGGTGGTGGCTGTGCTGGACCTGCTTCCTCAACTCGTCATGGTGGCGGTGGGGAGGAGCTAGATGCAGCGCGGCATGATTGGCGTCTCGGCTGTCCTGGAGTTGCGATGCTGCAGACTGGAGAACACACTCGGCGCCCTTTGTTTTGGCGGCCGACTTTGATGACCAGCTGGTGGTCTTCGTCGCCGGTGATGCATGCCGGCGTGTCTTCAACCTCCAGACGGAGGCCCTATTTCGAGCTCGTGGCGGCGCTCCACTTCCTCCTGATGCCAAGTGGTCTCGTCCCCGGCGCCGTGAGGATGGCCGTGACGGAAGCTCGTCGTTCACAGGCGGATGCGGAGGACCCAATTGCGTTTCTCTTATTCTGTTTAGGGTCTTGTTTATAAGAAGTAGGGACCTATTAGTATTTGTGTTCTCTTGTGAGGTTCCTACTGTAATTTGTACCTGCATCGCTGAATATTAAGAGGCATCCAGGCCCTTCGGGCCTCTCCAGTGTTTAAAAAAAAAGTAATCGACGGACGAAGCCTACTGCAGTCCATTGGGCCAAATAATCAGTAGCACGCCACTAATAAGTGGGCTTTACAGGCGAATAAACAACGAAACGGCCTCCATGTTGGGCGGAGAGGGCGTGCTGAACAACTAGCAGGGTGTCGCTAGTTAGAGGTTCTCTTTGGAAGGTAAAAAACTGAGCGTCTAATTGCACCACGTGGTGGCTCACAAACATCCAAAAGTGGCGAAAGCAAATTTGATTACGGCAGGCTGAGGTCCCCACGCCGGCGTACGTACACGAAAGCACGAAGCACCCCGCGGTGTGCGTGCTGGGCTGCTGCTCCTCCGCACGCGCAGCGCATATCGCGTCCCTGCCGCGGTGTAGGTTTGAAACGAAGCCCCCCTGAGAAGATGTACATACCAGCGGGAAGACGTACAGACCAGCACGAAGCACCCACAGCCTTTCGCGAGCCCCGCCCGTGGCTGGTTGTACGCCTGTACATCACCATGCGAGCGAATTTGATACGAATCGCCAGTGTAGAAAAAGCAGCTGCTAGAGAAAAGCACAAGAAAAATCCAATACAAAAGTGAAAAAAAAGATGAACTATATGCGGCGTACAACTATGTTGCTACTAGTTGTACAGACACAGATTGTACAACTATACAATCACATATTGTATAACTATACAGACACAGATTGTACAACAACAGAGACACAGGTTGTACAACTACATAACACATGTTGTACAACTAGCAGACACAGTTTGTACAGACACATGTTGTACAACTATACAGTCACAGGTTATACAACTACACAGACACAGGTTGTACAACAACAGATACACAGGTTATACAACAACAGAGACACGCGTTGTACAACTACATAACACATGTTGTACAACTAGCAGACACAGTTTGTACAGACACAGATTGTATAACTACACAGAACAGGTTGTACAACTATACATAACCGGAAGTACAAAAAAAAGTTCGTCGAAACCTATCAACATGTGATCTAGTTTTGAAGATCTCGACGCGAGGAGCTCAAAAATGAAAAAGGTTCGTAATTTGGATAAATGGTTCTCGGGATATTTCATTTCAAAAATTCGGTTTATATCTAGTTTTGAAGATCTCGACGAGGAGCTCAAAAATGAAAACGGTTCGTAATTTGGATAAACGGTTCTCGAGATATTTCATTTCAAAAATTCGGTTTAGAAAAAATAAAAGGGAAAAAGCTACCCTCCCACCTCGCTATCCCTTCTCTCTCATCATATAAAATTATAAAAAAACAGGAAGTACAAAGTACAGAGAAGTTGAACTATAACTACACATAACAGGTTGTACAACTAAACATAACCAGAAATACAAAAAAAAAATCATTGAAATCTATCAATATGAGATCTAGTTTTGAAGATATCGACGCGAGGAGCTCAAAAGTGAAAACGGTTCGTAATTTGGATAAACGGTTCTCAAGATATTTCGTTTTGAAGTTTCGGTTTTAAAAAATAAAAGGCAAAAACTGATACCCCACCTCCGATGTCCCTTTCTCTCTCCTGCTACCCACTTTCAATCTGGTTGTGACACTTGACGAACATGCATGCAATTATTGATACCGCACGAAGGAGAAGACGACACTTGTCACCACGAGATGGTCTGCTGGGTTCCCTTCGCAAAGAGAACCTTTTTTTTTAGTGATTCTCCAACTAGCAAGAACCTTCCAGAGCTAAGGCCCAACCGACGTGTGAAAGCCCATTAATAAGCCTTAATAGCTCGCAAATGCACGGTTTTTCTTTTGCACGGGTTTTTTTTTTTTTTTTGCAAATGCACGGAAATGGTCAAATGGAAGCCAAGATCAGATCACAATCGATTTTTCCCGAGAACAAGGTCCGGCCGTTAGATCTGGACTTCGTCAGCTGAGCATGTCCGAGGAATTCTTAACATGGGATCATGTTCAGATATATACTGATGTCAGTTGTGTTCGGTGACGCAAGCACTGACCTAGCATACATGTGCACGAGCGATATAAAATCTGTGTGCAGATACAAAATTGTCCGAGAGGCAAACTCAAAACTTTTCTGAGGGAGGGCACTCTTTTTTCTAGTTTTTAAAAAACTAACTAAATCATGCTTCGCACAAAAATAGATAATGGAATTGGTAGCAGGTTACATACTAGAGGCCGGGTGTATGTTATATTATCTGTTGCTCTTTATCGAAAATTCCACATAACTCATACAACCAAATGACATAACATGTAGATCGAAGATGTCAAAAAATATTCACGATGGTGTCAACGGTTGAAGCTATACCGGAGGTCAACTTCTAGAACCAAGATCCTTCCCATTCTTGCACAAGAAGCCTGTCAAAATTCTTAGACACGACTCCATTTCCTCAAGCCAGTAGCATTACTATACTAAATAGACCATTGCATCTTGTCATCCATTCTTCGTCAGGTCAGGGTCAGCTCATCTGGTGTCCAATTACAGTAATCTCCTACGGTACCATATTCGTTCTGATATACGAAATCACAACATGGCCAATATCTAAACAGGATCGTGCTCCCACTAGTTTATACCCGTATTACACTACACAGAGAATCTGTAGATGCATGAACACCGGTCGGTCTCTGACTCTGAGCTTTGTTTGCCCCTAATTGTCTTCTCCAGCAACAGCAACAGGTAGGTCATGTAGGTACTCTGCATGTCTCATGCACCCCATGTTGTTTTCAGTACCACTTGAACTTCACTTGGGTTAGCTGCTTCTCAGGTCCATGTGCCAGAAGATTCTCACAATCTTGTTAACAATTTTTCTAGGATTTGGTTCAGGTGGCACGCTGGCATTTAAGTGGGTTGTCATTTTTATCTGTGCCTATGTTCTATGGTGAAGGAACCCATACACCGGTTCTATCCGGAACTGAAATTGGATGAGCTACTTGGAAGATCATGTTGCCCCAGATCGGTGCAATTACATTATGGATGCATGGAATCGCCACAAATCATGGCACAATAAAGGATAAAAGCTCATATCTTCTACAATTATTGGGGTAGCAACGCATATCCAGAAGTAATATCATTCACATGTCCGTTTTCTGCTGGGTAAACAAAAGGTCCCAGTCACCTGCCTCCCAGGATTGCACAAAAAAATGATAAAGGTACCTGTTTTTGCTGAATCCATAACATGCCAAAATCCATGCCAAGTGAAAGGATGGTCTGTGCTCAACAATTTACATTTCAAAGTAACATGTACGAAAATCTTGATGTTTCCTCACATCAACTCTGGCACAACCGGCCAGCTTTGGTTACCGAACAATCTTAATGGTATAAGCTGTGCAAGAACATCAGATATCTAGCAAAATATTTTTCCTGACACTGCATGAATGAAACATTAAAAGATAATTCTCCTGGTACAGAACATAAACGAGGATTCATCAAGTTTTTCATACAATGTTACTGCCTGCCAAAGTGCAGTAAGCACCTAGAACACAAGTGACTAGTGTCAATTACAACCTGATCAACTGACTGATTGATCACAGGCACATGTCATACCTTCAGCAAACACATCCAGATCAGGATACCAAAGACTACATTCTACATAGCTAGGCATTAGGCAGCAACATGACTGCATAGACATCTAATTCACATAACCCATGGATATATAGCATGCATGATATCTTTCTCATTCCACATCTTAAGCTACGCATCTCCCTCATAACCTGCATTGCATAAATCGGTCCAATGAGCAGAATCACCTGCACGTCGGAATGGCAAATGCACACTGAATTCTGGATAGGCGTACCTCAAGGTGACATTTGAGTCCACTGAGCAAAGGGCTACTGACTAGACCATGGGTTCATACACAACACACAAACACTATGTTGACATAACTAGAACTATATATGGTAGCCAGGTAAAAACAACGACAACTAAAAATTAGGAGCTAGCATCGTTTGCAACCCATGTCGAGAGGGCAACAGAATGCGCCCTTTCCATCCTTGCAAGAGCCAGTTGTGATCTACATCAATCACAAAGTCCTTGTGGTAGCAGTTCTTGACCTTGTCTCTCACTATCTCAATGACCTCTTGATTCAGGGGCAGCTGCTTCAAACCTGCCCGTTGATTCCTTACCTGCCATTGCTTATATGTCTCAGGACGCTCCACCCTATCTGTACCCTCGCATGCAATGACATTCAGGGCAGCACGCCCAAAGATGTTCTGCTCAATGAGCATCCTCTGTTCGTTATCCCTTGGGGTGGTTGTGTCCAGAACATCAAACAGGGCCGAGTAGAAGAACAGAGCCTCCCGAAACCGTGTTACAAAGAATGGCGCACTGAATGAGCCATTCACATTGCATGGATGAATGTGTGGGGACGCATCTCCCGGATGTTACTGAGCACAATATCCCTTGGACTCTCAATCACAACGCTCTCATCCATCAATTTGTTGAACTGAAACAAGGAGTTGACAATGAGTACCTCTTCAGGATCAATGTTGAGATCCTCTTTGCGGAGCGACTCCATCTTTGCCCGCGCGATGGCCTGGTACTTGAACGGCACATTAAACTCCTTGGCATACTTTTCGAGCCTGCGGCCTGTCTCCTCAATGCGCTCTGTTGGCCTGAACCCAGGCTGAGGGAGGTCAATACCAGTGATCCTTACCTCTGGTGGCCCTCCCTCCCTTGTGATATCCGTCGCAGAAAGCACGGCCACTGGAACCCATATTGTATACCATAATCGATGATATGTATCTTCTTCTTCCCCAAGGCAGCATTATAGATTGTACTATTTGAGTAATGAAGAACACCTTCTTGAAACAGATGGCTGCCATGTACAGCTGGTAAGCCTTGAGCATGTCCACAGCTGAGATGCGCTTCGCCATGAGCGACTGGTGCACCATGCCACCCGTGCCCGCCAGCCGCGCCTCCAGGCCTCCGCAAAGCAATGTGCGAGGCGCTGCGTGCCATCGCCATCCTTGCGAGCGTGCAGCTTGATCTGCTTGAGCAGCTCCGTAGCGCCGCGGCGGTCGTCCGTGGCAACAGCCTGCGCGCAATGGATGAGCAGCGTACGCAGGTCACCACGTCAACCGCCACGCCTGCCCCTCGCCTTCCCATTCCCGCCAGGGCTGGCGTCATTCTTGGCCACCGCCTCCTGCATGGCGATCGCAGTTCTGCATCTGCTCGACGCACATCTCCTCTGAGGGCATGAGCATCCTGTCGAACATCTCCCGCGCAGTGACGTCGTATTCCGGTATCGCGCTCTGCTTGCTGCTCCTGCCACCCTCCTCGTCGTCATGGTGCGGGTTCTTGCGGCCTCGGCCGCCACCGGAGTTGGAGTTGGCCGAGAGAGCGTCCACCGCCTCCTCCTTTTTCACCTCCTTTTTCACGCTGAGCGCCGCTGGAGGAGCGGCGCGGCCATTGGATCCGAAGTTGGGTGCTTCGAGGTCGATGACGAGGTTACTCTGGGTTGGCAGGAACTTGTTTGCCTCCTCCATGCCCTTGAGGAAGGCCTCGCTCATGAGATCGGCGTTGGCCCCCGCGCTGAAGAAGGCGGCTGGGTCGAGGTCGACGGGGTTGTAGGTGAAGCGGTCGTCGGGCGGGGCGGAGGTGCATCCGGATCCGTCGGATGGTGAGCACGGGGAGGCGGCGCGGTTGGTGGTGGTATCGTCGGAGGTGGAGTTGGAGTTGGAGGAGGGGTCGGAGAGGATGTCGAGGAAGGGCTGCTGCGCCTGGAGGAGGGCGGCCTTGTCGGGGTAGTCGTAGAAGAACTTGTCGTCGATGTCCTCCTCCATGAGCATGCGGGAGATGAAGGGGAGCACGAGGTCCTCGGGCGTGGAGGAGGGGGAGTCGGCGCCGCCCCCGGCGGGTGAGGGCTGCTGCTGGTCGTGGTGCGGGGTCGGTGGGAGGTCGAGGTAGGAGGAGGGCGATCCGGGGATGAGGTCGGAGAGGTAGAGGTAGAGGGAGGAGTCGTCGGGGCTGGGGGAATCCATGGAGGCGGGGAGGTAGGAGAGGAGCCCATGGCGGCGGCGGCGGCGGTGGGGAGGAGGCAAGTGGTGGAGGGAGGGTTTAGCGGTTTTGTAGAGGTGGGGGCGGAAGGTTCTGGGAAGGAGCGGACGGTGGGATTTGGGATTGCCTTGCCCACCGGAGAGAGGAGAGAGAGAATGGGGAATTGGGAATTTGGGGGAGGGGATGAGGAGAGGGAGACGCTGGTGGACGGAATATTCCGGCGTTTCTGCGGCGGACGGGCGTGTGGGCCGGGCTGTGGCCGGTGTGGGCTGCCTTGGGTTCGGCCCTGACGCGAGGCCGGTTAGGTCAGGCAGTGTGTTAACCAGACCTCGATGTGCATTTTCTCAGAGGGAGGGGAAAATGATTAACTTTTTTATACGAGGTGAATGATGTACTATCATATTATTAATCTTTTTGACGATGTACACCCATAGGCATACATTACTTGTATTGATAATAATAGTAATGATACGGATTTGGTACGAATACAAGCAACATAAGACTAGGATGATACATGTGGTTGTATTGCTGCATACCGCACTCGCCGCAATCATCAAACACACAAATCTTTCGCCGTCGCCGGAGAAGAAGAGCACCGACAGCTGGTCCACATATTATGGTGAAGAAACCCCTAGCCATGAGTTTTTAACGAGGCGCAATAGCCACCAGCCCCATAAGACTGGATCTAGCACGGTAAAGAACATCGGTCAGATGAGCCCTCCGAGCCTCTTCAACGCCAGATCCGGGATGCCACCCCACCCTTCATTAGGCGGCCGGATCCTCCACCGTTGTCGTGGTTCCGCAACAATCAACGCCGATGCCCTCCAAGAGCCACTCATCCCCGCCTTCACGCCAAGTCGCAACGCCAGATCCAACAGCTTGAACTCCACAAGCCTCTAGCCGACGTCAGCAACACTTCCGACGAGCAGGAGCATGGGAGATTTTGTTCACAGGTCTCCTAGCTAAGACATGCGGATCCCATACAAAAATTGACACGTCTTCTTGTGTTTTACCGACATTGACAATCTAGCACATAACCAGCTAATTGAGCTATTAGCGGTGTTCAAATCGTATTTGTTCTCCTCAAGAAAATGAATTAATAATCCAAGATGGGGGACCATTATTCTTACTAACACCGTCAGCATCCGCCCCACCATGACGCCGATGGAGGAAACTCGAAAACCTAGAAAAAACTTAGGATAAAACACACGCACAAACGAGGACCAGAGCTCCCCTCCCCCTCACGACGCTAGGAAGACGATCGGAGGAGAAGGGGAGCGGTGGATTCGCCGTCGAGAAACTTTGAGGTGTGAAACCGCCTGTGGCAGCTAGGTTAGGAACGAGAGGAGAGAGTTCTATTAAGTTTAAACACCCGCATCGAATGATTAAATTTTTACACAAAAGAAAAGTATGATTAATGTTTTTCGTTCCGTTATGTTGTATCTTTCACCTCTCCTAAAATAAGACTATACATGACATCCCTCTAACCTCTAAACTCCCTAGGAAGTAGGAAAAGAGCGCCCTGAGCCCTGATTGAACCACGTGGCAACCTCCCATTGGTCCACTCTGCACGTTCGTGCCAATCAAATCAAGGTCAAAGTTAATATTATCCGTGTATTCAGCTGAAAACAAAACTTAGCGATGGCTTTTCTGTCTACTGCACACGAACCTTCCGATCTGCCACTCTCTTAGAGCATTTCTAATAGTTGCCATATTTTACGGCAGATCCCGTAAAACTGGTCAAACTCAAATATTTGTAGTTTCGGGAGAAAATACACCTGAACATATGCTAGAAAACGTCTCGACCCGGATTTTTTCTAGCTCCCCGAAATTATCATCCTGTGCCCCCATACTTCCAGTTTTGGAGTCGATTTACAGTTCCCAAACCGGCCAAACCGAAATGAGTCAATGCTCCCATCGCCGTCGGCGTCGACGACTTCTGAGCTCGATCCCACGACTAGGGGACTTGATTCTGGCGTCAATCTTCGATTCTCGACAAGGAGGTTTGATTGTGAATGATTTTTCGCGAAATCGTGACATGTGCTCGCAGCCCCATGGAAGCACCTCCAGGGGCAAGCTCCCATCACCTACAGGGGAAGAGGCGGGTCGAGACGGGGGAGGCCAGCACTAGAACAGCCAGGTGAGGGCTGAGCCGGGCGGGGTTGGTCGTGCTTGCAGCCCCATGGAAGCAGCTCAATGACCAAGCTCTCCCATGGAAGCACCTCCACGGGAGGAGGCGGGTCGAGGCGTGGGAGGCCGGCGTTAGGAGGGCCACGCAAGGGCTCGAGCCACGGGGGAGGGGGCAGCGATGGGAGCCGGAGCGCTTCCTCCGGTGGCGCTCAGTTTGTACATAAATATAGACTCGTTGGGGAAGATGAAGAAAAGAAAAAAAAGTTTTATGGTATGTTTTTAGAGGACCTGTTCTGACTGGACATTAGCGATACCGTAAAATCGTTTTCGGTCCACTTATACGGGATCTGCTAGAGATTCTCTAACTATTTTTTAGGGTATTTCGGGCCAAAAACCTTACCCCTACAACTCCCCTTGATGTAAAGTTTGTCGAAACAGTCCAAAAAAAACAGCACCAAATGTTGTAAATGTAAACCACTTGGGTTGCTGATGTAAAACAATAAGGCCAACGCGCGTAAACTAACTACCAATTGGAAGTTTAAAGTCGCCCTCCAACCTCTCCTCCGGCGACCGTTGTCGCCTCCCTTCCCATCGATTTGACATCGGATGTGGTTGTTCCACCACAACTTCACCAACACTTCTCACCACCACTACTCAAGGGCACCATGGATCCGAAGTGATTCGGCGTTGACGGCTGCTAACACTCTCCTCCCCGTGCGGCCAGCATAGCCTCCCGTCCGTAGCTCCGGCCGGTGAGCCATCCGAGCGGCCCTCCTCTCCTCCCCTTACTCACCGTGCCTCCTCCTTTCATGCAAGCATGCGCACGAGCGAGCACGCCAGCTATGCCTCCGGCCGCACCTCGACCAGCCAAACCTCGCACGGCTCCTCTACCTTCACACACTAGCCGTCGGGCTCGTCTCATTCAGAGATTAACGAATCCAAAATTGTTACTTTTGTATTACACGGTTATGTTGCAGGTGGCGGATCAATACGTACAAGGCTATGAATTTGTACCTGATCATGTATGAGCTACTAATGTTACTAGACTAGCAGCAATAATAACCTCGGACGAAGCCAAGCGCGTAACCCCTTTTAGTTCGTGTTGATCAATTCTCCATTGCTCTTCTTCGAATATACACTTCACCACGTTTTTCAACGGTTTCTAAATAAACGCAACATTTTTAGCCTTGAGTCCTATGTTGATTGTTGGGCTGGCACTTGCCAACTAGCGCTCCTTCATTGGCATCCTCCATGAACATTCCTCCAACTCAATCTAGGGCGTCCGAAGCTACGCATTTCATGATAAATCTCGGTTCTGCCCAAAAAATGTGTACCAATGAGCGAAAAAATGTCAAAATTCAGATGGGATAATGCTCGAGAAATTGGCAGGCTGACATTGATTAAATAGGTGCAAGCCAAATGCATGGGAGTACGTGTTTACACTTTACACTAATACATACTGATAGTGGAACATGCTCAAGATCACATTCTGATTTTTTACTTAAAGTAAATAGTGAACGGATGTTAAATTTCTTATAAATGTAATTCAAATGTTTTCTTAGAAAAACAATCTACGAGATTTTATTCTACAAAAACCAACTTAGAAAATAGTTCTAGATTTAAACTCTCCAAAATATCCATAAAATTTAGTTGACTGAAAGAGACACAGAAACACGAGAGCATCGATCGTGATGATGCTTAATCAAATCTTCACGTGTCAAACAGCTTTCGTTTGTGTTCTAGCGCCACACGGGATTTTCGTGCACGGGGAAAACCACGACGAGCCCCGATTCGGCCGATTTCCGTATGTACCGTGCTACTACGACCCAGCACTTTGTTCAGAGTTTGCTCGCCGTCTGCGTCAGTATGGACCTGTTGAGTTTTGAGGACATTAATGGTAGCCACTTCCGCATCTATGCGCGCGCCAGCACGATTTTTTACAAATATAGCTACATGTCCCGTAATTATCAAAAGTAGCCTCCTCCTAATTTTTTTTGTCAAAAATGGCCCTGACGTGAAGACAGAAAAGCGACACGTGTTCTCCCGCCGTGTGGGATGGCGCCATACCAAGTGGCGGAAAGTCTCCTCCCGCCGTACCAAATGGTGGGAAGTCCCTTGACACAGAACACCAGTCTGCGTCTCGTCATGCTGACCCCACCACCTCCCGGCACCCCAGCTGGCGGAAAGTGTCGCTGCAAGAAACTAGGATGGCGGGAGGACACGTGTCATTTCCCGGTCTTCCCGCCAGGGTCATTTTTGATAAAAAAAAATTAGGAGGAGCTACTTTTGACAATTGCATTGAGTAGTGGGCTATATTTGTAAAAAAATCCGCCAGCACGAAGAAGCTGTTGACTGCTGAGCAACCCTATCCCTCTCTAGGAAAACGACTTCTTTGTTGCAGATTGTCGTAGACGTACTCGTAGCAGGCATATGGAAGCTTAACCTTTGAAAGAGTGTCCTTACGATTTATTTTCACCATTTTTGGCTGAACCCGCATGATATATCTTTCTTTCATTACACAATCTAGAACTAAACATGTGTCTGTACGAGCCATGACTTATCTAGTGATACGGGTTTTTAACAAGAAATATGATTCACTATCGTTTTGTCAATAGATGGTATTTTAAACATTGATGTTTTTTTTTTTAGTATGTAGCTTAGTTTTGGTGCGTAGATGTTAGCACAGAAATATGAAATGTATACTGTAAAAGTGCACTGAAAATGTTATACTAGTACTATTTTCATATTATAAATCTAAATACTGCTATAAAATAATAAGCAAGATTATCGAAAGCTTATTGCATGCTTTCTAAGACACTATTTATTAACAAACAATGTATTACGGACCAACATCGAAAACTGGTCAATGTGGTCATGAGGAATCTAAAAAATAATCAATAATTATGTCATCAAAATTTCAAATCTCAATTTACCGGGAAATCTTCGCGCTCCCCCTTGAGATTCGGTCGAAGGAAGGTTCCTCGTCCGTCCCGAACCTAGATCTTCTCCGACGGCGTCGTTGGACGGAGTCGAGATGGGGGAGGAGCCACGTGCTTCCATGTATATATCAGAGATAGGACGTGTTCGTCCGCTAGAGAGTTTCTGGCGACTTGTCGGCGTCTAGCCTAGTGCTAATGGGATGTGTGTGCCGATGCATTTGAACAACATCTCATGGCGGTGGTGATCTTGGTGGCAGAGGTGGTGTGGTACCCTCTGCACGTGTAAGGATTTCCCTAGGTGCATCCCAAAATAAGCTCAATGTGGGGTACGCTCTGTAAGTGCAAGGATCCCCACATGTGCACTCCAAAAAAGCTCGATGTGTGTGGTGCCCTCATATAAGATCGAAACGGGTTTCATCCCTCCTCTCTTGTGTCTCCATGGTGGGAGAAGAGATGTGTGTATGGTGGCGGCGGAGCTTGGTATGAGGTATGGCAAGAAGTTGTGTGGTTGGTCTGTCTTGGTGTCCACCCTCAGCGTACTCTTGATGACCCCATGTCGTCTAGCCGTTGACTACGATGGTCGAAAGGCGATCTTTTGGAGGCTCGACGTCAATGTCTTACAACCTCACCTTCCTCCTTTCTCTCGACTTCGGTGCCAAAGGGGAGGCATTTCCTGCTTCAACACGGTTGTCCATGGCGGTGTTACTCCAAGTGGCGAAATCTCTGATGGTGGCACTGTCATCCAGGCTCTGAAGACTCTCGTCGGGGATTCCACGAGGCGGTGGCCGGTGGAGGACTCGATTGCGTTTCACAAATTATGTCTAGATACTTTCTGGAAAGTGCAAGGACGTGACTGAATTTCTTTTTCTTTGCGGATGTTTGTGTAATTATGTCCTAGAGTAGTCTGACCCTCTTAATTCATTCTTTGCATCCACGGTATCTATCCGTGGCGAAGAGATTTGGGTTTGCGTGACCCGACGGGTACCCGCGAAGGTGCACAGCGACAACAGGAACGGAGCTCCAGCCCAGAGGCGCGACAGATGGAAGGAGATGGTCACGGCAGCGACCTGTAGCTTGGACGGAAGGGGCTGGAGGGTGTTGAGGACGGCGGCGTCGGTCAGTGCGGCGTCGAGGCAGGGCAGTCCAGGGTTAGGCGAGGAGGAGGAACTCGGCGCGGCAATGGCGAGCTCGGGGACGAGCTTGGCCGAGGTGGCCATGGCGGGTGAGCTTGGGCGCCAGGAGGAAGACGGCGAGGCGCAGGCGCCCGGGAGCGACGAGCCGACGACGCATCGAAGACGGCACGGCCAACGGCGGCGCGGTGCAGAGAGGAAGAGAGCCCCCGGCGGCGCTGCATCTTGGGGAGCAGGAAGAGGAGCGTTGATGGGGATTGGGGATCGATAGCTAGGTTTGGCCGTTTGGGTGTCGTGCGTTGTTGTGTGGTGTCTAGTGTATGGCCTGGGTGGCTGGGTGCGTGTGCGTTAGTGGGCTAGGTGTCTTAGTGAGCTAGTGGCTTAGTGGGCTAGGTGTGTTAGTTGACATTTCCCTAAAAAAACAAAAGGCAATGACATGTCGGGTCTGCGGGTTCACGGGTACGGGTTTGGCACCCCCATACCCGCCTCCACTAGACCCGCCGGGTCTGGATATTTACCGCTAAGCACACCTACGGGTTCAGATCGCCACCAAACCCTCTCCATTTAGTGCAGGTACCCGTCGGGTTAGTGGGTATCGGGTACCCATTGCCATCTGTAACCTGAATACACAATAGTAGGATCTAATCTCCATTGGTAAACGAAGTGTACTGGTAACATTTTTCGCAAGAGAAAGGTTCTCTGATTGATGGCTGCCCTTCTTTGTCCGTAGTAAACTCTCTTGTGTAGCTGGCGACCGTGGATGGCCCCCCTATGCCATGATAATCCAAGGAAAAATTTATGCATAAGCTAAGATTAGAGACGATTTTTAAAGAAAATGATCATGGTTGGCCCCCTCCAATGAATGATTATCATGTTTGGCCACCCTGAGCAATATTCCTGGTTTCGCCCCTGCGGGCACGGATGCACATTAACCACCTCCTAATTTCTTATGAAAATATTGAGAACCACCGGGTAAAAACATGCCAAACTAGATCTTGCAGACAACAGAATGAATATACCTAGCACTTGAAATTAACAATTGCAGTTATACCGTTGATGGAGGACCACATATTTCTGCGATCTTACTATATAATATTATGAGAAAAACACCGTATAGAATAAACAAAAGCGATCTTTTTTTTTAGAAACACGGTACAACGCAGACGCTCACATACACGCGCATACGCTCACCCCTATGAACGCACACACGCACACCCTACCCTTATGAGCACCTCCGAAAGACTGAGCCGGCGGTTGGGTCTTGAGATTGACGAAGTCACCACGGGCGCCTCGATGTCGACGGGAACGTCGCCTCCCACTGAAAGAATATTCCGCGTAAATGAGAAATACCAACATCAAACCTGGGATTTGAACTCTGATAGGCTGGGAGTACAACCACCTTCCTAACCATCTTGTCACAGTCAATTTCTCAAACAAAAGCGATCTCCACGACCCGATCGACAAACTTGTTGCCGTAGCGCTCGCTCTCTACCTTATCGCTTCAGGGCTCAGGCGCCGAACGCCGTTGAATTCAACGCTTGCACACGCATGGGATCTCGGTACCATATAAGCTCGAATATCCAGAGCCAGGTAATGACACACTGACAGGTGGGTCCAGACCCTCACAAAGATCAAGTCAAACGGTTACTTGGAATCGTAGACTACTGCTCTGGTTCGTCCAGGTTCCTGAGAAGACATGGATGTTGCTATCGGACTATCGGTGACCTAAATAGTAGGACCCACAAAAAATCGAAACGACTGAAAGACATGAGCTAATTATATCTCAAAATAGAAAAAAAACATACTAGCATGTAGATGAACAAAATCAAATTCTCTGGTCTGGAAACTAGGAGAAGTCTGCCTACTCCATGTTAAAATCAGAGAGAAACATGACAGAAAAAGGCGAAATGTGACAGAATAAGATATACCGGAGTCCATGTATACCAACTTTGCCTGCCAATCACAATCAGCAGCAAACAAAAAGAGCATGTGGCCAATTCAGATCAGGTGGTTGGTCAAAACTGAAACACTAGTATACATATGCCCTTTCTCCGGCCCAATGTTCCTAATCTTGTAGAAACATCTGGATTTTCTTCTTCTTCTTGAAACTAAAGAAGCATCTGGACTATCATCTATCAGTCCACTCTGTTTCTTGGAGAGCAATTCTGACCAACTCCGAAGAAGATGTCAACATGCAGGATAATTAAACTAAGGCTGGATATTTAGAGGAACATGCATGCTGGCTACATCCCAACATTGTCCCAGTATTTTTCCGATCGAGGAACCACCGAACCAGCAGTACTTGTCACTGCATGATCCAGTCAAAGTCTACAGTACATTACCCACAGGATAGCTCAGTAGAAAATGGGGAGGACAAAACTCTTGTCATGATCTATGGCACAAAACTAAATGTAACAACAGCTAAACAAGCAATCTACAACTTGACTTGCTGTACTTCAATATACGGTGGTCAAAATTATCAAAACAAAGATCAAGGATACACAACAACTCAAACCAGACTGCCTCGCCAAGGCAGTTCTTCAGGCAATATGACCTTAGTAGTTAACTACTGCCAGTGTGTTGGTAAAACCAAAAGCAGAAGGCCCTAAGGATTCTGAAACGACAAGTAACTTTGGACAGGCAAACCGAAGATGCCAGATGCAATTATGTTTCATTGCTAGTTAAGTACATATTAACAAAGTGGTATCAGGTGTCCTATCAAAAAGGAAGAATAGACCAAACAGAGGAGAAAAGTCGGAAAACGACCGTCTGAAGTTTTGTCGAATAAATGATTTAGAAATAAAAGTAGGCATGTTCCCCGGTAAAAATAATATCATATCACTAGCCAAGAGTAAGGATGACAATGGGTAGGTATGGGGCGGGTAGAGCAATACCATAACCATATCCGTGTAGTCAATGGGTACAAAAGTCTACTCATACCCGTACCCACGGGTATAAAATTTCACCCGTACCCATACCCGACAGGTATCCATACCCATTGGGTACCCAACGGGTAGATCAAATAGTACACAAGTTATTCATAATTTTACATTCATCGATAATACATTTATAAAAGAAAAACATTTATCCCAACTCAATACCATATATTTGAATATGTGACAATTATTTCAAGTCAAATTAACAATTGATGACAATTTTAACATGGATTAACATTCTCACGAGAATAAATATTGCACCTTCACGGGTAAGTTATATAAACGGGTAGGGTATGGGTATACCCATGGGTACGAGGTTATACCCGTACCCTACCCACGACTTAACGGGTAGGGTACGGGTACTACCCATGGGTATAAAATTTTGTCCATACCCTACCCACACGGGTACGGTACCCGCGGGTACCCGTACCCATGGGTAAAATTGTCATCCTTAGCCAAGAGAGTAACTTGCTGATCACTTATTCAACCTATATCACCTAGGGACTGAGATCTGGTGCCCCGCTGAAGGCAGGGCAAAGCGTGCCCTGAGGCAGTGGATCCACCATCCGCTCCCCATCCGACGGCCACGACGGGTCAACCCAAAATTGGACCGGGTTGCTCTTCTCCTTCCTCTGTTTCTCACCCAGACACGCACGCGACGCAGTTAAACCGCGGGAAACGAAGCGCACAGTGAAGGACTCGCGGGCGGGAACTGCCGTGGAGCTGTGCCGCCGTCGCCGCCCTGGGGAAGGGCGCCATGGGATCTCCGGTGGCGGCGATCCCCTCCGCCCCCACGGCTTCTCATCCCCGCCCCGCTCCGACGAGCTCCGACGAGCCCTCAGCTCCGACGACCGCGTCCGCCCTCCCACGACCTCCCGTGACCCCTGCTCTACCGAGGTTCTCCCCTGCGACTCCTCCGACCACTCCAGCACATAGCAGGTTATCCCCTGTCCGTCCTCTGTCCGTCCCCTGTGAGTACTGAAAATTAGTACTGAAATTAGTATATGTATATTTCGAAACTGAAATTAGTACTGAAAATTAGCTATATCATTGGATTGTTACTTCAATACTGAAAATAGTGCTAACTGAATTTTGGTACTAAATTTTGCAGATTAAACACTTTATTGATGTTGTCTCTATTTTCAGTTTACTCAATTTTGTATCCTGGATTTGTCCAGTGCTAACTGCTAACTGAATTTGCTGTTTGTGTGTAGTACAGACTCGCTGCTTCCAGGTGCAGTGCGCGCTGCAGATTGTCCAGCGAGGCTCCGCGACGGGAGCATGCTCGGCGACGGGAGAGCAGCAGCGAGGCTCGGCGACGGGAGCAGCAGCTCGCCTCGCGTCGTCGCGCGTGGAACAGAGGAAGGGGACGCCAGCGAACCATGGACGGCGGCGGCGGACGGCCATCTCTTCCGTCGGCAGCGGCGAACCTCGGGACGCGCGGGTGATTCGGGAGCTCCTCCGCTCGATGGGGCTCGGCGAGGGCGAGTACGAGCCGCGCGTCGTGCATCGCGTGCGTGTCTGGGTGAGAAACAGAGGAAAAAAAAGAGCAACCCGGTCCAATTTTGCGTTGACCCGTCGTGGCCGTCGGATGGGGAGCGAATGGTGGATCCACTGCCTCAGGGCACGCTGTGCCCTGCCTTCAGCGGAGCACCGGATCTCAGTCCATCACCTAGCAGATAATTTTCTGTCCGTAAATTTTGAATACATGTTGCTTTCAACTCGGGCTTTACGTGTGGAAAATGAGAGCTGGATTACAAAATAATACCTACGCAATAGAATGCCATCACCATCTATTATTAGACGCAACGATACGTAGTTACCTAGCATTGACACCTCGAGCAAAATAGCCACCACATGACAATTTTTGTGCTGTAGACAGATAGCAACCACGACCATGATGCTGATAGCCACAACGACAAGCGCACCAGTCATATCTCCTGTTAAATCTTAAAATATCCAGATAAAGAAGAAGGAAACTTTATCGCTGTCGGCTCGTAGATAATCAAAGTTACACGGGTAAGTTGATGAGAGTGATCTCGTGCGACCCCGAGGACCGTTTGATTGGGCATGACATGCCCAGATCATGCTGTAAAGGGCCTAGTGGCTGCTATGAGGGAATTGTTTAGTTTCCTAGTGAGCCTTAATCATTGTGCTATAGTATGATGGAGAGCAAACTTCCAAAAGGCAACATAACACAGCGCCACTATGTGCTTAAACTACAATAGATAGGACATAGAGCATCCAGCCATAAGTAACCACCATAGGAATAAACTAGGTTAGGGCAGGTGCATTTCTCCTCATACAGCAGAGTTGGGGACACCCAGATTGCAGATTATTGGCATGGCAAGTGTTAGAGTATGGCATGTATACGGTTATTATGGTAGTATAGGATAGAGTTAGGATCCGTTTCCATCTATTACTGGCTTGACTTGTACTCCAAGATGATCCCCTGTACGCCTTTATATACTCGCCCATGAGGCTCAATAATACATCCAACATATTCCGCCAAATCTCATAATTCTACATGGTATCAGATCTGACCTAGCCGCCGCCGCCATGAGACTCCCTCCTCTACATGATCTGACCTAGCCGCCGCCGCCGCGCTTCCGCACCGCGCCGCCCCCGGGGAGGTCGATCTCCATGATCTCCGCCGGGGGCCGCGTCGCCCGTACCTAGGGTTCGTCTGCCGGTCGGTTGATCGGCTGCCCTAGCGTCTTTTTTTTCCGATCTTTAGATCGGTTTTCTTTTCTCCGCCGGTTACTCGATCGGTATTTTCTTTTTTGGTTTGCCGATCATCGATCGGATTGCGTCGCCCACCGCCCGTTGTCCTCGCGCCTCTACTCCGACAACGGCATCGACCTGCACCGGCCCGCTCCTCGACAGCCGGCTACCGCGGGCGACTCGCCGGCGCCGACTCCGCACCGGCCGGCTCCTTCCAGCCGGCTACCGTGGCCGACTCGCCGGCGCCGACTCCGCACCGACCGTCTCGTCTTCACCGACCGCGCAACAAGGCCGGACGCGCCGTCCAAGGGACGCCTCGACGCGTCATAGCCGGTTTCCCTCGCTTGCATGGTCTCCATCGTCGGTTCGTCTTCGTCGTCATCGCTCGGGACTTCTTCGACAACGTCGCCCTCGACTCCGATCTGCGCGTCGTCCCCGCCATGGCGCGTACAACACAGCGTCGGTCTGATCAACCGATCGCGTCTGTCTACGCCACGCACGTCCCCGAGCACGCACCTACCACCGATCGAGCATCGGGCTGCCGCTGCATCGCCCCTTCGGGCTGCAGCGCCGCCGCCCTGTGGTTCTCCTCGCGACTGCACCGACCCGCACGTCGCCGCTACGTCGCCCCTTTGGGCCGTAGCGCCGCGGCCCGTGGTCCACGCCGCCGCCCTGAGGCCGTCCCCGCGGCTGCACCGGCCCGCACGTCGCAGCTGCGTCGCCCCTTCGGGCCGTAGCGCCGCGGCACGCGGTCCACGCCACCGCCCCGAAGTCGTCCCCGCCGTCGCCCTGACACGCGCGTCGCCGCTGCGTTGCCCATCCGGGCCGTAGCGCTGCGGCATGCGGTCCGCTTCGCCGTCCCCACACGTTGACGTCTCTGTGGTATGCGCCACGCCGCCTTCCAAGGCGCGGGAACGCCACCGTCCGTGCTTGGTCTTCGTCATGATGTTGGGCTCTTCTTCGCCTACTTCGAGCACCGTCGCCGCGCCTCTACACGCGACCGCCGTGGCCTTTTGCAGGCTATCGCCGCCGTCGTCGTGCTTCTACATGCGACCGCCGTGGCCCTTTACGGGCTACCGTCGTGGCCCTTTACGGGCTACCGTCGTCGCCGCCAACCACAACTTCGTCTCTATCCAGTACCAGCTCATCGCCAGCGTCACCGTCATCTTCCCCGACCACTTCATCCACTCCGACAACCGCGAGCGACATCGGCACCTTCTACCCCACGCCGTTTGGCGCCGCCACCGTCGTCGAGTCCTACTCTGCTGGCCCCTCCGATCTGGCGTACAACTTCCTGGTCCCCGTCTACGCATGCCCGGTGCTGGCAACACCGACGTGTGCCTTCGTCCACGACGTGTCCCCGGGCTTGGCAATCCTGGTGCGGCGCCTCGTCAACACCGACTAACCTCTGTCTACACATGCCCGGTGCTGGCAATACCGACGCGTGCCTTCGTCCACGATGTGTCCCAGGCTTGGCAAACCTGGCGCGATGCCTCATCCACATCATCTTCTACCTGGCGCACCACTGCGCCCTGACTACTCGGCGCTCCCTAGCGCCCGCGGCTCCACGACGGCTCCCTCGACACTGGCAACCCGACTCGACATCGACCACGGCGCCCCTCGCACGGCTACCTCGACTACGGCTACACCACCCTATGCTCTCGGCTTCCTCGACATCGGCACAAAGGGCTATCACCTCGCTTGATCTCCTCATCAGCTTCCTCTATAGTCCAAGCATCAGCGCTGCGACACCGTCCACAACGTTCCCGCTCCTACTGCGGGGGGATGTCAGCCCACTGGATTCTACTTCGGTTTCTCTCCAGTCTGACCGTCCGCGACGTTCAAGTTGTTCACGACGCTACCGCTACGACTGCGGGGATGTTAGAGTATGGCATGTATACGGTTATTATGGTAGTATAGGATAGAGTTAGGATCTGTTCCATCTATTCCTGACTTGACTTGTACTCCAAGATGATCCCTGTACACATTTATATACTCGCCCATGAGGCTCAATAATACATCCAACATATTCCGCCAATCTCATAATTCTACAGCAAGATTTGATCTGATACAGTCATACAGCCAGGAGATTAATGCTAACTTTTGATTAGGGTTTGAGCGCTACTATTTTGGGAAGAAAAATGAATATGAAAATACAGGGAGGTGTGAACGAGTGATGGAGAAGAAGCAAGAATAGTCAAGTAGTCAGCCTTGACTGAAGACAGAGTAGTGCCTTGCTTTTTCTCCATGCTACCGGTTGCTGATAATATCTTCTGTTAAGTATAAAACAAATGCTCTCCCGCCTTCCCAAGGTTACAAGAAGTGACCAGGTGCTTAAGGTTCAATGAACCACATGCTGGAATTGGCTTCATAGGGACAGGTAGGAGGATTGACATACTGAATCCTGGGGAAATGCCTTACCACACAACATATACATGCCCACTTTACTTCAAAAAAAAAAATACATGCCCACTAAAATAGTTCTTCAACCTTCCCAAGAAGAAACAGTCCACTCTAACAACAGAGCAGTGCGTGAGCATCTTTGAAAATGGCCTCATCAAATGTATTATGCTGCCTATAAAAGTTATAACAGTAAAGTGTAAACAACCTATCTTTCCTTTCTTTTTGTTGCGTCAGATACTTCTGATAAAATGGTACAAGATCATATTATTATTTAGTGCGAGTCAGGGGCTTGACTTGGACTCTACTATGTAATCCGAGAAATTGTTGGCCATGACAGCATCTGGGTTCTTGTTGGCCATGACAGCATCTGGGTTCACAAAACCAGCACACTGAAAGCAAGTCAGGGAGCTCCAGAATTCTCCCGTGAGCCGAGAGATTTGCTTACTGGAGCTGGACCTTGGTAACAGGTTTTGAGCTGACTATCATGGATTCACACACATTTTGTACTGTAAACTTGATTATATCTCTATTGGAGGAACACCATAGGAACATATAACTCATCTTCTGAATGATTCTACTACTGGGTTGCGACAACTATTGTACAGGAAACACGACAATGATCATCTTGAAACAGGATACAGAGTGCGCACATCGTGGAGGTCGATTGCCATTGCTCACTTGACAGAGACGAATTCTAAAATCTCTGTGCTAGCCTGCTAGGGATCTCTCGAGTTTCGTTCTAACAGTCCAGTGGTTGAGAGAAGCGCGATCAGCGGCAGTAGGGATGATGGGACACGCAAGTGGCACTAAATCAGGATAGTCAAATTAGTTCAGCACTGTTTCACAGGACAGCGAAAGTAGGGAAGAAACTGAACAAGGGAATCTTTGATACCTGTCAAGAATATTCAAGTCAACTGGGTGCTGTCTTCATGTCGGATGTTATTGCCTGCATTTCATGTTTCCCGAGAAAATTAATCTTACAAGTTCAACCAGTAAAAATATTAGAGAAAATTGTCGCATTTAACACAGGCACGAGCTGCAAATAACAAGAACACAAGTTAAAAAGGGCAAGTTGCTCCGGGTTGCACCGTACTGTCATTCTGTGTGAATAACATCTATCAACTCTACCCGTGAAAATTCCTATCCTTTGAAATTCCTGTGAAACTCCCCTGTTCCAAACGACCCCCGAGCGACTGAGCTAATTGCCTACAAGAGGAACATTTTTTAAGTACATCGAAGGGAGAAAACCTATGTCTATCTTCTGTCAGCTAATTCCAACACTGGGCTGAATCTTGGTAGAAATACATGATTTTAGGCCAAGTGTTACCGGGCTTTCTAAAGGGAAGAGGCATTTTGGATCCCGACCTCATATGTTCCCGCCTGAATAAACAAAATTAAAAAATTATTAAAACATATACAATTGTTATACATACGCGCAAAGTTTCATGATGAAATGACATTTTTGTTGCTCTGTGCGAAAAAAACAAAATCAGTGCTCTGAATACTACATTTTAAAATTCCATTTTGGTCACTGATTTGTTTTTTCTGCACGGAGCATAAAAAATGTAATTTCATTTGAAAAATTTCACGTATGTATAGAAATTTTATATGTTTGCCTCCAAAAAAATTCAGAAGTTTTTGAATTATTTTACTATTTTTTACATTTTGGCTCCCGACCTCATATGCTCCTGCCTATTTTTTAAAAAAAATATTAAAACATTTCGGAAAAATACTGGCACATTTGGAGACAAACATATACAAGAGTTCTACATACGCGCAAAGTTTCATGATGAAATGACATTTTTGTTGCTCTGTGCGAAAAAAGCAAAATCGGTGCTCTTAAAACTACATTTTGAAATTTCATTTTGGCCACTGATTTGTTTTTTCTCACGGAGCATCAAAAAAGTTATTTTATTCCGAAAATTTGCATATATGTATTAAACTTGTGTATGTTTGTACTATTTGTTTAAATTTGTGTAAGCAGGCAGGAGCATGTGAGCTTGGGTGCCAAAGTGAATTTCCGTTTCAGAAGCATGTTATAACCTACTCACATACTTGCAAAAAAAACGTTGTTGGTGATGAATATCAGAATCCAATTTTTTCAATATTCCCTACACTAAATAGAAAGCCTCACATAAAAAAATGAATACAATGACTATAGGTTTGCTCTGCAGATATTATTGGCAATACCTATCTATATTGGTCGGTTCTGCAACGACATGACATGGGAAGAATATCAAAACAAATTCTTAAAGCGATGAACAGTGCTTATGCAATTGTCACCTTTAAAGAGATCTCGGCTTCATCAAGCTTATCTAGTATCAAATCTCCAAGGGAATGGACCTGAAATTTTGACGTATATGCTTCAAAAAGTTTAAAAAACATGGTAAGGTACAACATTCAAAGTAGTTTATGAACAACAAAACCATAACTTAGTCTGAAGAGAAATACAAAATTAATATATTCAGTCCGAGTATCTTGCTAGAAGAAACATGACATGAACAAGATGCATCCCAAGTCCTAATTGTCACCACTCACCAACTCGAATCTCCGAAGACAGAATACAGCTACCTAGCCGTCACATAAGAAACTTAAAATAATTTGCTTTTTCATTGCCGAAAATTTTTCGTACCACTTTTCTCTTTATACCACAAACATCGACAAGTTTCAGTAGTTGCATAATGATAAAAGTAAGAACAAAAGTGAACTGGTAAAGATAACATTTTCAAAAAAAATTGCATGAAGGTTTTCAAATGTTAAAACTATAGATTCAGTGGTTTCAACTGAATAGACATAAGATTTGATCATTTGCATGCTTGCTAAATGGCAAGTTAAGAGTACATTTGTGAGAGTTACAAGTACACGTTTTTTAAGCACAGTATGGGAGCATTACAAAAGAAATGCTTTTATACAGTTCTACTTGTTTAGATAAATCTGTTTGTAGTTCAGTGTTACTATAACAACACGGAACTGCACAGTTCTCAGTGTTAAAAGGTGCCACCATGAGTGAAATAGTATAACTGAAGACATACCAAAGCACCAGTTATTAGATGGATCTCTGGTGATCATAAACTACAGAAGCTTTCCTAATCAAACTCAGGTTCTCCTAAAAAAATCAAACTCGGGTTTCCTAATTCAAGATTGTAAAGCCTCTAAAGGTCAAAACGGGTCATACTTTGTCCTGACAGAGAGCCATAAGGGCAAAAACTCTTTCATACCCTAGCTGCAGCTCGCCCCTCGTCTCCCTCGTTTCCTTTCTTTCCCCGGAACTCCAGTACCCTCCTCAATTCGGGCGCTCGTTCCTGGCGTGATCTCACCTGTTGTTCAGACATGACCGCTTCCAAGCAAAGCGCATCCATGGTCGCCGCCGCCACGGACGAGGGCGACAGCAAGTCGGCATTGAAGAGCGATGGAGCGGAGGAGCGGAAGCCCTGGACCAAGTGCAGGAAGGTGAAGAAGGCCAAGGGCAAGTAAGAATCCAATCGATTTGTGTGATGCAATAGATGGTACGTCAGACCCATGACCTTTTCGATCTTCCACGCAGGTTGGCGGTGAAGAGCAATGGAGCGGAGAAGCCCAAGACCCATGACCTTTCCGATGCTACACGCGGGTTGGCGGTGATGAGCATCGCACAGGAAAAGTCAGAGTATGAAGAGCTCGCCCTGTTCGCCTACAGGTGAGATGAGATCCCCCACGTTTTTTCAGATTGTTGTTCAGTTTTTTTTGCTTTTCTGTACGGCGCTGATTTTACCATGATTTGGTTAGGAACACCTTCTGGATGGAGAACTTCAAAGGCCTCTATGACAAGCCGTCCGTACGCGCTTCAGTTCAATGCCTCCTTTTTACCTGTATCAGCAGTAGGCGTAATGATTTGTTTCGTGGATGAACTGATAATTTGTTTCTCTTGGAAAACTTCCAGATTTTTAAGATTGCCGATGAAAACTGGAAATTCTTTAATGATTCGGTAAGACAGCTTCTAATCTTCTGTAATTTTGGCCGTGCTGATTTGTTGTTGATACATACATTAATGCATCTGTGTTGCAGGACAAGGCCCCTTATCTAGCCATTGCATGTGTGAACAAAGTAATCCTTGCTCAGGCTGCTGAGTTCAGAAGGTTGCTACACAGACCTAGCCGTTTTACCTATTTTTAGATGACTTTACCGTGATATGCTAAGCATCCTCTGCAGATATAATGTGTTTGCACATTTAATTTTCTTATTTGTTGATCCAGCTCCCCTTAACTTTTATGTATTTATGTCCCTTATAGACACTGAAGTTGACGCGTGCAATGATGAATATGAAAATGTGAACACACAAGATCTCTCAGATGTGTTTGAATAGGTGATTTGCATTTTTCCATTTGCTATATGTATATCTTTTTGAATTGTTACTCAATTAGCAGGTAATGCATGTTCTCTTGTTTTGTTTTTTAAGGTGCCTGTTGTATACATTTGATTAATTTCTGAACTAGCTAGTTATTAGATTTATACTATGAGTTAGATATTTGTTGATGTTGGTGCAATACTGTTGAGAAGTGTCTACCTTCTGTGAGCATCCTGCCCTGATTTATAGGTGGCATGCTATCGGATTTTTTTTTTTTTTGGCATTGTAGTTGGCAAGGAAGAAGGAACTAAACTTAGTACTCTTTTGTTGTGTTTCTGTTCCGTAACAAAACAGTGCTCTTTTGCTATTGCTTACATCTTGTGTGGATAGGATCGCCCTTTGAACATCACCACACATGACTGATATAGCAATTTCATTTGCTTTTGGCATTTATTTCTTGTTATCTGCTATGTTATTAGACTGCATATGAGAAAAGCAAACTCAAATAACTGAATGTTTACGAGTTATAAACTTTTACATGTTCCATTGTTCTTATGGAACATGATGCCAGGATCAACACTACTTTGTCTGCTTGCAGATATTTCTTCGTAGATCACACAATTACTGCAACCAACTCCACAACCTGATTCTGTCTAGGCTGCCACTTGGAGGGTTCAGATGCAGGTGCAGTTCAGGCAGTCATATGGACAATACTAGTATTAAATATGTTTGTGCTCCTGCCTTTAGATGTTGAACTCTTTTGTATATTGTGATGTTTGCTTAGTAATGTTGAACGGCTGTTAAGTTATTTCACTGTTAGAAACCCTATGATGACATTGTGATATTGCAAGCGGCTGACTGCTTAAGGTGTTCTTTCCGCCTTTGGATGCTCCACATGAAGCGAGGCGAGTGCGTCTAAGGCGTTCCTGGCCCACCGCACCGTGGGAGGTGTCCGCGTGAACACGACGGGCGTCAGCGCGAACGCCATGAGCAGGAAAATACTCCAGATATGCACAAGGGCGAGGCGAGCATGATGACGGGCACGACGGCATTAGCAGATTATATAAGTCTGCAGTAGTATTAACCCGGAGAGACACGAAACTCTGAACTCCGGTACCTCGTCTGTTACGAATCCAACCTCTCATTTGAACTATTTCTACGTGTTGTTCTTTTATCTCTGTGAGTAGAGTTGGCTGTATTTTAGTCACTTCTCATGCTAGACAGTTAACGCGATGTGGTCTGGCTGTGAGTGATTAGTTCGTGTTCTTGTGAGTTGCATACTTGTATTAGTGGTTGTAATTGATTTGTAGGACATCTGTTTTTCTGAGAGCACGCAAATTGCGTGCCTTTGATTTATAGAAGGCAGAACATATATTTCAAGAGACTGAACTTGTCTATGAAAATAGCTAGGACAGTCGAAACTCCACACCAAAGAAATAAGCTACTTTCTCGCTACAACAGGAACACCAACACCACTACCTCTCCTAGCAACACTCCACATCTTCATGTCTTCAAGAACTCTTGCTGCAAGAATGTCCTTGTTGCACTGCTGGCTAGTGTTGCCGAACACCCGATCATTGCGTTGCCTCCTAAGCCCACAACAAACGTCTGCGATCCATCTTATCAACACCACGTCTAGCAGCCAGCCACCACTCCTCCAGCTGGTCAACCTCCCGAGGGGTCTGCACTCTGAACTTCTCAGCTGGAAACACCTGAACCAGACTTGGCGTTAGAACACACACTGGAGCAGTAGATGGTCCGTAGATTCGTCGACGTCCAAATCCTGTACTTTAGCGCCAGCCACATGAAGATTTTGGCCGCGTAGGCACCCGTGGGAGACTAGGGCCAGGTGAATACATCTGCTATATTTGCGTTCCTGTCCAGTTGGGCAATCCCGCTCCAAAGCTGTGCACACTGCAACGCTCCTACTTGCGATAGCACCCCGCTCATGTCGGCCAGCCAGCCATTCCCTTGCAGTGCATGGGCAACCGTTCTGCTGTTGAGTTTCCTGGTGCACACCAATGCGATCACTTCGGGGGCAATGTCTCTGACAGGGCGGCCTCGTATCCAACGGCTCCAAAAAAGGACGTGCTCACCAGTCACCATTGCCCACCTGAATTTCCACCAAACCGTCGAACACCTTACGGGCATGATGATCATGAATCATCGGATGCCCAAACCATGGCCAACTGGGGTCGGTTTGTCTAAGCCACTCCCAACGAACTCGCAGAGCAAGACCCTCCAGGCTGAGATCTTTAACTCCAAGTCCATAGAAGCATCGAGGTTTGCAGACTGCCGGCCAGGCCACCAGACATTGGCCACCATTAGCTTCCTCTTGTCAAGCCCAAAAGAAGGAACACATCCAACTATAGATCTCCTCCAACATCCAGCATGGGACACCAACGACCAACAATTGGTGAATTAGTCTTGCCTCGCCCGATCGATAAGACCTCGTTGTCATGCCGGCATGAAATTCAGAACTCTGTCCAGTCTGGCTGCCATTCGCTCTTCGTGAGAGGTCACAGGGCCAGCTGCAAACCAAGATATTTTATTGGGAAATGACTGACGGTACATTGCAGGGTGTCACTGACCAGCACCTCGTCCACCTCTGTTCCTCTGATCACCGTCGCCGAGGATTTTAGGTAATTGATTCTTAGCCCAGATGCTTCTCCAAAAACAGCAAGCCGGTTCCTGACAGCCAACAAATCTTCAGCGATTGGTCTGACAAAGAGGACATCGTCATCTGCGTAGAGCCACAGACGCTGCAGAGGGGAAACACCGTGGATTGGGGGTGAAGAGATCATGCTAAATTGCACATGAAATTAAGGCAGTGAGGGGCTCCATAGCAAGGTCGAAAAGCATTGGCGAAATCGGGTCGCCCTGCTGCAACCCTCTAGCATGCAAGATCTGACACCCAGGGATACTGTTCACCAAGATGTGAGTGGACGTCGAGTTGAAGGGAAAGGAGAGCCAAGTACAGCAAATCTGACTAAAACCGAGCTTGCCCAACACCTCGAAGAGAAAGGACCAGGAGAGAGTATTAAAAGCGCGAGAGATGTCCAACTTGATAAGCAAACCAGCATGCCTCCGCGTGCTGATCTGTTACATGGCTGTAGTTTGGACATGTTGTTTACATCAGTTATCTGTCCATGTCCTCTCCTTGTATCTAGACGTGTAGATTCTCTTGTAGTATTAGATAACCTTAAATCTCATAGTAGCATTGGATTACAAGTCGGATGAACATAGCAACTAAGTAGCATTGGCAGACTAGATCTGATGGATTTGGCCGGCGTAACCCGATGGGATGGAGAAGGAGAGCTCTCACCTGCTCTAGTGTTGTCTTCGTTTAGGAGTCACTTGGAAGCTTACATCCCTATTTTCCCAAAGCTTTGCGTTTGATTGCATTGAAAGAATGGAGATAGTTTTACAGAAATGTGATGCTCAAAAGGATTCACACGCTCCGGGGTACAGACGCAACATAACTACTCTACTGGGAAGATCATACGCAACCCTGATGTAACAGCCTTAAACCAGGCTTGGCCTCCTCCTGAACGAGCTGTAGGAGCCTGAGGATGTTGGGAGAGGCTCCATAAAATGTACAGACACTCATGTGCTTCCAAAGAAGCCACACCGAGAGCATAACGATAGAGGCCATTCCTTTCCGCTGGCTCGCACCCAAGACTGAAGCTCCTTCCGAAATGGGTGCAGGGGCGGTGGAGCACACCCATGCATCCATCAAAATCAAGTTGATTCAGCTTACGAACATGAGCCAATGATCTTCCGGCACTGTAAAAATAATAATTAAAATTTTAGCTACAATAAGAGGACCATTTGTAAGGTGGGCCCATAAACTATGACGATTACTTATGTTCCACAAAAACAAATTGTACCTGATGATGGTAACTCGTTCTTTTCCGTATCTGAATCTGATGAGTAGGCATCCGTAAAACTGTCAAGGGTAATAGAATATCCGTTCTCGTAACCACCTCTACGAGGGTGTTTTAGGTCAACTAAAAGTTGTCTCTTGCAATGAAAGCAGCGACCTTCCATGATTTCAAGACAAACATTAGAGAAACAATGCAATTTGATAAATGCGCAAAAAGACATAGGGGTTTAAATTGTACTAACTAATTCAAAAATATATCAATCATAATATACGGCTATCCCTTAATACTTGCCCAAGGAGAACGGAAACTTGTGTTAAAGAATGCATACCATTATCACTTGCCTCCAATGGGCAGAAGAAATAGTACATGACACCAAACAACTGCTTCACTTCAGCAAAGTAAAGTTTTGATGTCCAAATGTCAGAATTTTTAAGTTTTGTCCGCATGGTGAAATTGAAGTGCTGATATATCTTGCCATCGTCATGAGCCTGGACTCTTGAACAGTGATACCAAAGTTCTCCAAACATGTGTTCGGTGTCCTAAAAAAACATCAGAATAAGGAAGCAGACCTAACTTTCACTGAACAACAAAAAACATAAGCAATGGGTTATACAAACCTCAAGACAATAAATCTGAATGTATCTTCTGAATGCAAGCAAGCATTCCTCACTCATCCGCTCCATCTCATTTGAGTAAATGGCACTGGCGGTCACACAACTCGTCCGCTATGTGCACTTAAGTCACACAACTGGAAAATGAGATTTTTTGGTCACACAACTGGATTTTTGGTGCACGCAGGTTACAAACCCCACATGTCAGTCCGTTTTCCGTTGGTAATTTTGCAGAAAACCCGCTGTATTTTGGGATATTTCGAAAAAACCAAATTTGGGTCCAATTACAGGGAGTTTTCTGTAAAATGTCCAAAAATATAGGGTTTTTTTTGTGTGCAAAATTACCAACGGAAAACGGACTGACATGTGGGGTTTGTGATCTGCGTGCACCAAAAGTCCAGTTGTGTGACAAAAAAAAAATCCCGTTTTCCAGTTGTGTGATTTAAATGCACATAGCGGACGAGTTGTGTGACCGCCAGTGCCATTTACTCATCTCATTTTTATGAGCTCCTCTGTATGTAACTCTCTTCTTCATCAAATAGTACTCCTTTGCTTCCACATCACGCAAAGGACAACGCGACCCAATCAAAGGGCGGAATGGTGTCACTGAACAGGGGACTGGAAGAGTTTTGTTGCACCTAGTTTGGATCGAGTTAATCAAGAATTAGACCATGCGTCATTAAATAAAATGATAAGCTCAATAGATTAAAATGTATTCTTGAAAATCAATAATTTAAATGGACAATATTACCTAGGGCATGTTGAGCTTTTGAAACCAGTCACAATATTGTCCCGACTGTGACATGACAAGTAATTATCTTGATCGGACATAGACTTCTCCCCAGCAGGATGCATGCGTTCTAAACACTCCTTATCAAGAGAACCTATACCCCAATTTGGAGCAGTTGCATCATTTTTAGGAGAAGTCGTCTTCTCAGTGGAACAAATATCCTCCTCGTCCACCTCCAAATCCAATTTCTCGAACCTACAAAGACCATTCAAATTTTCATAAGGATGATATTGATCATTACACTAGTCCAATTTCTTAAGATGAATTTGACCTAGCAGCAAAACGGCTCAATTACCAGAAACATGATATGAAGACTAAACAGTAAACAGGACGCACAAGTCAAATGAGGGCAACCGAAACATGAAAGAAAACCTTACAATTGGGACATCCAGGGGAATGACTTGTCGTTTTCGTGCAGGCCACCGACATCCATGGTTGAATCCTTCTCGAATTCCACAGACGATTGGGATGCCAAAGCCTGTTGAGCACCAACCTCTAGTGTAGATATTTGTTCTGCTGACCAGCAGACAAGAGCAAGATCAACACTTGTTAGTCCCTATCAAAATTAAATGGTAAATTTGTAAATAAAACGGAAGCTTATTTCCAACAATTCGAGACGGAAAAGAACAAACGATTCGCGACGCGTGCAGTGTGAAACTAAATCAAGGCAACTTGGTCATCTGGGAAAATTCAGAGCGTGATTGATGACAGAAGGGACGCAGACAAAACAATGCGCACTTTCTATTTCTTCCCAAGAGAGAGTTGTTGGTCTCACTGGGCAGCAGAGCTTCTCCTCCTGAGGTCCTTTCACCAATAGATTCCTGCCGCCGCCTGCAGGTATCGGGAGAAGAGCTTGCCCGCAAATTTGGTGTTGTGAAGGGGAGGTGGGGTGGAGCTAGACCTAGACCATGGAGCGCCGGTGAGCGAGGAAGACAAGGCCAGCCACTGAACGCTGGATCTATGGCCCAACATTGGAGCAAAGAGGGCTATGGGCTTGGAGAAGCTCCACGACGGCCTTTCGAATTCTTTGTTTAGATGACCTTTTTTTTCTTTCGGAAAACTCTGGCCGGAGCTGAGTGGGGCGTTTTGTAGCCCGGGTAGATCATTTTTTCGAAAATTTTGGAAACGACACTTTAAAGTAAAAAGAATCTGAAATAAATTGTAGATGTAGTCAATGATATATTCTATCAAAGTGCAAAAATTCAAATCGAAATACATGGTATTCTAATCTGTGCAAAAATGATAAAAGTTTACCAGATTTGTCTTTTTATGGTTCAAAATAGAATGTGTTTTGATTTGATATTTTCGATGTTTTTATAATACATCATTATCAACATCTAGATTTTTTTGAACTTTTTGAAACTTTGAAATATCGTTTTCATATTTTTCGAAAAAATAGGCTACATGTAGCGTGGGTTACTGGGTTACACTCACCTTTTCGGCAGGACCTGGCCTATTCATATAGGAAGAAATAGTTGCCTTGTTTATTAGGGAGATCCTATGTAAAAATAAGATACAAATGGCACGAAACCCACTATGAACGACAAAAGCACCAAACACCTACACACCAACGAATGTTCATGAAATGAGGACCTCACATCGTATCATACAGGTCATCTACCGGTGTACTCATTTGCTACGTTGTGGTCATCTCTACAATGAGTGGAGAATCGCGACATGTTTATGGAGGTGTCTACATGGCTAAAGAATATGATGAGAGATATTTATATCCCACATGTATGGCAGTCTGATCTATGGATTGGGCCTACAACAACATAGGCGTCACGAGCTACTTTTGACTCTTGTTTTTCGCCTTTGTAATTTTTTTTGTTTTGCTGCTGTGTGCATTTCACCGATGCAGAGGCCGGGTGTAATCTCTTGTAGTATTCTCACGATGGTATATTTGAGTAATAAAACATCCTTTATCAGAGAAAATAGAGGTTATCAATAATGAATCATGTACGACTCCATATAGCCCGTCTTTTGGAAGATGTTAAGAATGACGTCTTCCATGATACTGCAAAATCTCAATGCGCAATATTTTTATTTCAGCCTACACAAAATTGAAAAATCCTGACAAATCTGAAGTTTTTCAAAAGTTGCACTGTTCACTATCTCTGATCCAAATTTATCTACATCTAAAAAAATTTAGAATTTTTTTAAACTTAGAAGTTCCTTTTTGAATTTATTAAAAAAGGGCTGCATGGAGCCCGTCCTCCAAAACAACACACTCATGACGATGCTGATAATGTAATACCGCGAGACGAGAGTAAACAAGAGACTGTATAAATGGTTGCATATGTTCGGCGTGCATGATGTGCCATCATTGCACATACAAGCAACGTATTAATACTAAAAGTATTTATAGCGAATGTAACGTATTATACATGCCCTCCGAATAAAAGATGCATCACATTAGACATAAAAATGAGAAGCAAATGAAGGCCTTCTCCCGGTCATATCTTCCACTCAATCGGAGTCACCTTGAAAATGTGCAATATATATTGCATATTATAGAAAATATTGAAGGCAAAAAAAGCACAAAAAGATGACATCTTGATTTACAATACCTCACTGTCACTGATACTATCCCACATAAATGGGAACTCGCAATCCTCATGACCTCCAACATACAGAGCTTCATCAGCTGGATGCCTCAAGTTCGCAGAACCTTGATTCTTACAACCAAAGCAGTGTCCTTCAAAAACAAAAAAAATAGTGGACTTACTTTATGAATAACTAACATGTAACAAACTTTGATCTACAACGTCATAACTACCGTGCTGAACATAGTCAGGCAGCATGGCTGGACAATTGAAGGTTAACTGGAGAAAATAGAATGATTATTGTTGCTTGGCTCAAACTTACACACTTCCCTTTCAGTTTATAAGGCATACCTAATTTGTTTGAAGTCAAACTCTTATAAGTTCAAGTTTATAGAAAAAAATGTCAACATCTACAATAAAAATAAATACACAATGAATAGATATTCCATGATGAATTTGCCGATATTTATTTGGTATTGTAGATGTTGATATTATTTTTCCATAAATTTTGTCAAAATTACAAGGGTTTGACACTTCAACTTAAAACAAACTATGTGTGTTTACCTTATAAACTGAAGAGGAGAGAGTACAATATGTACATGGCATCCTTATATAATGGATGCTTACGCTTTTGACTTCTAGAATTCTAAACTTCCTAATAGATATTATTTCCAAAAAAGTATGAGATGCCTGTGTATGCATATTATAATGTGCATTACACTGATCTTCGAAATAACAGAATAAAGCTCTGGCTTCTCTAGTATGACCAGAATACTAGAACTGAAGTCCTGATTTAGCCGGTCTCACCAGCTCAGCATATGATTAAAATAGTGAAAGTACAAATACTGAACAATTAGAAATTTCAGAGATTAACATGTCACAACCACTATAAAAAAATCTATTATGGTGCTTCAGTAAACAAAATTAATTACACACTCCTGCTTCTGGTGTGTGATAACGGACAAGCCAACGCTGATGTGATTATAAACGGGTTTGCAATGACCACGGTGGGTAAGTAATCTGATTGGGCAAGGTGGGCGTTGGGTAGGCGATTCTGGGAACTGGTAAAGGGCAGCAGGATGATAGGGGTTTTGGTAGAGCAGGTGGGAGCAAATGCAAAAAAAAAAAGTGTGGACAGCGGTGATTCGGAGCATGGCGGTGCTGGTGTCGTGGTGGGTGGAAATTGGCTGGTGGCAGTGGCGTCTGTGGGTATAGGAGAGGAGGGATGGATCAGCGGTGTGGAAATGCTGGCGGGAGATCCTTTGCAGAAACGGCTGAGAAGAAAGTTTCAGGCTTGAGGACGCGGGGCGACGCCATGGCGATTCCTCTGAAAGCCTAGGTCCGGCCGGCCTCCTTGCCCTCCCGGTGCCATGCCTGCGGCGGACGATACCGCGGCCTCCGCGCTGGCGGGGGACCCGGAATCTCTGCGCGGGCGGCGCTGGGCAGACGTGGCTGACGAGGATGAAGAGGCGGAGGTGGAAAGGCTGGAATTGGAGCGCCGCTGCTCCTCCCCGGCGTTGCCCACGCTTGGCGACTTCATGGCGGTGGCGAGACGCTCGCCAGCCCGTAGGCCCGCCCCGACGCATCGCCAAGGTGCCGGAGGTTCCCCGGCGCGCCGGCCTTCCGCGCGAAGGATGACGCCCGTGTGCTCGCAGGTTGCCGGCGGGTCCCGCTCGGGGCCTGCACGTGCTGGTCTGGTACGGACGGCTGCTGCGGAGCGGAGCTCTGTGGCGGCTACCTAGCCGGACCTGGCGCGGGCGACCGGCGGCGCGGCGGCGTCGCCAGCTGAGCCGAGGTCGGGGACGGTCTCGCGCGAGCTCCCATCCTTGCTGGGCCCTGGGCCGGTCGCGGCTAACCCTAGGCCCAGTAAGGGGATCCTTGACCCAAGGCCCATGTTGGCTTGGCGGAGCCAGGATGCCAGGGTGGGCCGTGACCAGCTTGTTGGGCCGTCGCAGGCTAACGGGCCAGCTACGGCCTGGCTGTGGATCCACAAGGGTGCGGTTGACCTAACCCTAGCCAGCGCCGCATCCTCTGAGCAGGTCGCGAAACATGGCCGCACAGCCCACCGCATCCGTCTAGCCAAGCCGCCGCCGCCCATAGAGCTCTCCTTCGCCGCCGCCGTGATGAAACGTTGCCGGAGCCCATCTCCTCGCCGCCGTGAAGCTCGCTCACCTCCCCTTGGCCGTGCGGCCTCCCCTTCTCGCGTTCGTGCGGCCTCCCCACCTCGCGCCCGTGCGTCTCCTGCCCGCGCTCCGGTCGCGCCCTACAGGCCGCCGCCGCGGAGGTCCCCGCCCCGCCGCTCGCCAGACGGCCATGCTCGTGGGAGGCGCGACGCGCCGCCAGGCCGTAGCCCTCGCAGGCAGAGGTCGCCGCCTCGCCGCGGTGCTTCTCCTGAGGGGCAGCGCCGATAGGAGGCCTTGCGGGCAGAACTGGGAGATCGCCAGAGGTTCGGCGGACGCCCCCAGGCTGGGGAGGGGTCGTGGCGCACGGACAGGGGCCGTTCTCCCCCTCGCCGGAGCAGGCTGTCCCCCTGCAACCAGGGCCGGCTCAGGCAATGGTATCAAAGAAGAAGAAGAAGCCCAAGAGGAAGAAAAAGTTGGTTCCAGGAGTTGCAGCGACCAGTACTCCGGCAGCGACCGGTGGTTGCCATAGGCCGTCCATGCTCGAGTTCTACGGGCATGGCATTGATGGCGGCTTCTACTACGTGAACACAGGTGGGATCAAGTTGGCGGCTCCGGCTCACTTGGCCGTGGTGATTGTGCTCCCCGAGCAGGACTTGGCTCCATCGGTGGTCATCTCAGCTGAGACTATCCGCTCCGAGCTTGCGGGCTTGGAGAGTGGGTGGACTTGGGTGGTGAGGGAGAGCTCCCCGACTGAGTTTGTGGTGGTGTTCCCCACTGCTCAGCTGGTCACCCACCTGTCGTGGAGCCCGACCATCACCCTTCCGATTCACAACATTCGCGTCTACATCAGGCCTTCCGACACCGACCCGGATGCGCCAGCGCCACTTGCCGAGGCTTGGGTCCGGATCCACGGGATCCCGTCTGAGCTGCGGAAGGAGGTGGGCTTCGTGGCTCTCATCTCTCAGGCCGTTGGTCGCTTTGAGGAGGTGGACGAGAGCACTCTGCCAGGGGATGGCCCCGTGCGGATCCAGGTCAAGGCACCGGACCCCGCCAAGCTCAACATTCGCCTGCCCACCTTCTACTTCGACGGGGTGGGCAGGACCTTGGTGGTGGAGCTGGAGTCTGAGGTGGACCGGCCGAGGTCCACTTCCCCTCTGGCCACTCACTCGTCGTCCCCGCACCGCAGCCCTTCCGACGACGGAGAGGGAGACTCTTCGGAGGACGACCCGTCTGACGGTGACGTTCCCCACGCCACGGACGCACGCCCCCCCTCCTGCGACTTCAGCTACGCCTCCTACAGCGCCGCCGCCCGCAGGGATGGCATCTCTTGCAGGTTCTCAGGTTCAGGCATCTTCGCTTGGACTGTCCGACGTCCGCCAGGCTCCTTCACTGTCTTTTGGATTCCCGCTCTCACAGTATGGTTCCAACCTTTGTGAGGGGCCGGGATCCATGGACATCTCCGGCCGCGTCTCGTCTGCCTTGGGGCTTCAGCCCTCTCCTCAGGTGGAGGTGGAGGAGTCCGACGACGCGCCGAGTGTGGGGATGGAGGTCATGGCCCCTGACACTCCGCGCTCCCCGGGCGCGGTCTGGTACACCCGCTCCCCGAGCACCCCGGCAGCTCCGGTCCTGGAGCCGGTCACGGTCATCCCCGACACTCCTGTGACTGGCACCAGGGGGCGCCCCAGGCGCCATCGGTCTTCCCCTCCCGCCCCTGACACTCGTCGCCACAGCGCGCGCTTGGCGAGGGCTAGGACTAGAGGAGAGGCGGTGGAGCCTACTGTCGCGATGGTGGCATCTCGTCGTCGCGAGATACTTGACTGTGGGATTGGTACGTCTCGCCCTACGCCTACCCCTACTCCTCCCCCTTCCTCTCCTCCTTCTGGTTCCCGTTTCTCGGTTCTCGACTCTGTTCCGCTAGACCATCTTGCTCAAGTTGCAGGGAACTGTGACATTATTTTCCGTGGAGAGCGAGGGCCTCGCCTTGAGCAGATTGCGGCCATCAAGGTTAAGGAGGTCTATGAGGGGGCCCTAGCGGCAGCTCGTGCTCAAGCTGAGCATGAGCGGCAGGGGCCCTTGGCTCCCGCTGGACCTGTGCCTCCTAGGCCTGATGATACCACGACTGCTGTGCCCCCTTCCCAGACCGGGAAGAGGCGCGGGAGGCCCCCGAAGTCAGCGTCCCGGCCCTCGACCTCTAGTAGGGCCCAATCGGTCCCCCTTAAGGGGACCAACCCCGACATGGTTCTCAATGAATGTCCTCACATTTATTTGGAACATGAGGGGGTTTGGGCAGGAGGGCCGACGCCGCCAGTTGATCAACTATCTGAGAGACGAAGATGTGGACATTGTGGGTTTGCAGGAGACGATTCACCAGGATTTCTCGATCTCAGAGCTAGAGAGCCTAAGCCGTCACAAGTTCTCGTGGCATTGGCTCCCGGCGACGGGACACTCAGGGGGCATCCTCCTTGGTGCCAAGGAGGATACCTTTGAGATTGAGGATATGGACCACGGGGAGTTCTTTGTGAGCATGTTGCTCACCCATAGACGATCGAACCTCCATTGGGAGGTGATTATTGTCTATGGCCCCGCGGATCACCGGAGGTCCGCTGAATTCTTAGCTGAGCTCAAGGCAAAGGTGGAGCGATGCCCTACCCCTGTGGTGGTGGCAGGCGATTTTAATCTCATTCGCTCCCCTGATGACAAGAGCTCGATAATGTGGACCTCCCTAGGATGCGTATGTTCAACGACTGGATTGCTGACTGGCTCTGAGGGAGATCACTCGGTTGGGGCACGTTATACGTGGTCCAACAACCAGGCCGTCCCGATCCGGAGTGTGCTTGACCGGGTATTAGTGTCGGTGGAATGGGAAGTTGCCTTTCCTCTGTGCTCGCTTCGTGCGGTTACTAGGATTGGCTCAGACCATTCCCCCCTCCTCCTCTCGTCTGGAGGGGGGCCCCGCCGAGGTCGAACCGCTTCCACTTTGAGGAGTTCTGGCTTGGTCAGCCGGGATTTGTGGAAGCGGTTCGCCAAAAGTGGGACTTGGCGGTCGCGACTCCCCCCGCGCCTATAATGCGGTTGACATTTGGCACCACTGTGCTAAGGTCGTGCGCCAATTTATGCGGGGTGGGGCGAATTTAGGCGCGGAGGTGCGTAAGAATAAGGCGGACATCCTCGCCCAGATTCAGACGCTTGATATGGCGGCTGACTCGACAGGCTTGTCCGCGGATGGATGGTTGGAGCGGTATGCTTTGGAGAACTCCTTGATGGAGATCTACAAAGGCGAGGAGATATTCTGGCGACAGCGTAGTCGCCAGAATTGGATTCTTCGTGGAGATGCTAATACAGCATACTTCCATGCCATTGCTAATGGTCGCCGTCGTAGGTGCTCTATCCCTTGCTTATGGGCGGATGGCCTCCTATTAGAGGAGGCCCAGGACCTTTCCGACCATATATACTCCTTCTATAAGGAGTTATTTACGGAGGGTCCCCGCACGGGAGTGGCTTTGGCCGCGCACTTCTGGCCCTTAGGGGCCTTAGTCTCGGATGACGAGAATAGGGAGCTTACTCTCCCATTCAGTCCGAGGAGGTGCGCCGGGCCATTATGGGGATGAAAACCAATTCGGCCCCAGGGCCGGATGGTCTCCCTGTATCCTTCTTCCAGAAGTTCTGGGAGTATATTGAGGCGGTGATTATGCCGTTGTTCCAGGAGTTCTATACTGGGACACTGGTTATGTCCCGCCTTAATTTTGGGGTGATTACCCTAATTCCTAAAGTTGTAGGGGCCACGGATGTTCGTCAGTTTAGGCCGATCACGGTGATCAATGTCATCATGCGTCTGCTCGCCAAAGTGTGTGCAACACGCTTGGCGCCAGTTGTGGAGCGCCTGGCTCACCCACATCAGTTCGCCTTTCTCAAGGGACGATTTATCCATGATGGGATTCTGGCTCTTCATGAGGTTGTTCATGAAGTCAAGACGAGACACCTTAAAGGTGTCTTTCTTAAGCTAGATTTCCAGAAGGCATATGATCGTTTGGACTGGGCTTTTCTACGCCAGGTCCTCGAGCGTCGTGGGTTTGACGAGCGCTTCATATCGTGGATTATGCAGATCGTCATGTCCGGGAACACGGCCATAAACATTAATGGAGACATTGGCCCTTACTTTAGGTCTTCGCGTGGGGTGAGGCAAGGGGACCCAATTTCCCCCTTCTTTTTGACCTCGCTGGTGACGCCCTGGCGGCCATCTTGGACAAAGCCAAGACGGCCGGTCACATCTCTGGTGTGGTAGGGCACCTTATTCCTGGAGGTGGGATCACCCACCTCCAGTATGCGGACGATACCATGATCATGGTGGAGGGTTCGGAGCTTGACATTATTAATCTCAAGTTCCTTCTCCTCTGCTTTGAGGCCATGTCGGGCCTCAAGATTAACTTCGACAAGAGCGAAGTCATGATCATGGGATACTCCCCTGATGAGCGACAGCGGATAGCGGACAAACTAAATTGCAAGTTGTCTACCTTCCCTGTTACTTACCTGGGGACGCCCATTAGTGATTCTAGGATCCTTATTAAGGACCTAGAACCGGTCACCCAGCGTGTCAAAGCCAAGGCGGAGCCTTGGCAAGGGCGGTTCACCTCTAAGGCGAGCAAGACTGTCCTGATTGACGCCTGTCTCTCTAGTCTACCTATGTTCCTGATGGGAGTTTATATACTCCCAGAAGGCACGCACGTCTCATTTGACAGGGATCTCTCACGCTTCTTCTGGCAGGCGGCCAATGGGCGTCAGAAGTACCACATGGTCAAATGGGCGGATGTGTGCACCCCCAAAGACATGGGGGGCATTGGTATCATTTCCTCCCGTAAGATGAACGTTGCGCTCATGCTACGATGGGTATGGCGGATACTTAGAGAGGAGGGGGGACTATGGCTGCAGTTAATCAAAGCGAAATATCTGCAGGGTCGCCCCCTTTTCTCCTGTGACCGCCAGGATGGATCCCAATTTTGGCGATCTATCCAATCCATCAAGCATGAGATTAGGAAGGGTGTCCGCTTCTCCATTGGTAATGGAGAGGACACCCTCTTTTGGCTGGACCCGTGGCTCGATGGGAGCCCGCTACAGCATAGGTTCCCTACTCTTTTTGCTATCTGCGCGGACCCGATGCAGCTTGTGGCTTCGGCAATACCCAATGGGACTTGGAACATCTCGTTCCGACGAACATTCGGTATTGCCGAGGCTGCAGCTTGGACGGAGTTACGGAGTTTGCTTCCTGAGTCGCTGCCAGGCGGTCGTGACCTCGTGTCATGGCACCTGACACCGTCTGGGACGTTCTCTGTAAAGTCGGCGTATCGGAGCCTCTTTAGTACCCCAGTTAGTGCTTGGACCTCTCCACTCTGGAAGGCCCCATACCGCTAAAAATCAAAATCTTCATGTGGCAGCTTCTTAGGGACCGCCTCCCCTCAGGGGTGGAGGTTCGCAAGCGACAGGGGCCGGGTGATGGGCTTTGCCCCATGTGTGGGATCCCCGAGACGGGAACCCATATCCTCTTCACCTGCCCCGCTGCCAGGTTTCTATGGAACTTCGTCCACGAGGCGCTGGGGCCTGCTTGGCAGGCCTCAGACCTTGGCGAGTTCCTAGAAATCCAGGCGAACCGTACCGGGGAGAGGATACGCCTCTTCTGGTTGGTGTTTGCCGCGTTGATGTGGAGCCTGTGGACAATTCGCAATAAGATGGTGATCGAGTGGATTTTTCTACGACGTGCTTCTGACTCGATGTTTAAACTTCTGGCTTTCTTGCAGCAGTGGCACCCGTTGTCTAGGCAGCGGGACAGGGGGCAGCTGGACGACATGATCACTAGACTTATGGAGACCGCTCGGCGCATCTCCTCGTCTTCTTCCAGCTAGCGCCGGAGGGGCTTAGTTTTTTGTTCGCTCTCTTCTGTCTATCTTGATGTATCTCTCACACCATCACCCCCCCCACCCCCACACCACTTCTTTCTTGCTTATTTCGTGTGGGTTTACTTGTGTTGCGCCTCTAGCAAGCGGCTTTTTCCGCTCCTATGTTTGTAACTGTGTATGGACTTGCTTGGCATGTTGCTTTATTTATAAAGCGAGGCGAAAGCCTGTTTTGAGAGAAATGCTGGCGGACAGCAGCATACGGTTGTTTGCATCTACCAGCAGCAACACACCATCAGGCCCGCTGCGCGGTGAGCCAGAATATCCAGCAATGGAGTCAAAGGGTACCATCCAGGTGGCCCAAATAGCCGATGCGCTCCACGGCTCCTGCACCTGCTGGTTGATAGCTTTGCCCAAGGATCAACACACACATATACACAGTGGAGGAGAAGAAGAACACACGCATGGAGTTTTTTTGCGGCACACACACTTGTGCCTTTTCTATATTCCTCAACTCAACAAACTCAGCTGATTACATAGGCTTATATAGCCAGCCTAACATAACACGCACGCACTAACCCACCGATCCACTAATCACTCTAGCACGCACCCACGTCCAGCACTTATGCAGCCATTCCTCTCAAACAGCCACACGACCAGGCCAAACTAACATGCATGTAGCTATCTCTATAACTAACTTGACCGCTAACCCTTGTGCACGCAGGCCACATCTTTCTACATGCACACACGTACAGACTTACAGTCGCTTGCAAGTTTCTGCAGATCACTTGGATAAGACCTCTCTTGGTGCATGCCACAACTAACTGCACCCGCTTCTTTCTCCATCTCTTATCTGCTACACAACTCGGCCGCTCGGACTCCTCTCAGCCTGTCACATGCAACTAACTAACACAATATATTTAGCTAATAACAAGATTAGCTCCAACACTGGTGATGCTGGAGAGCGCTGTCCCCCTATTGCCTCCTCCAGAGCTACATGCCAGACATCATCTCATGCATGGATCGTAGCAAAACGAAGCCAATATTGGTCTCCAATACAAAGGTGTTATGGCTCCTTGATTTGAGGGCGTAGCCCAAGCCAGTAGGAGCTTGAGAACCAACAGGACGCTGGCAGGTAAGTGTCTTCCCCATCAAACAGAACCAGGAAGGAGAAGATATAGAACATTAAATTTATTGATTGCTTGATGACTCAAACCAACGTGATTGCCACCTTATATGAAGGATGTCTCTAGGTAAGACTAAGGTAAGTGTCTTCCCCATCAAACAGAACCAGGAAGGAGAAGATATAGAACATTAAATTTATTGATTGCTTGACTCAAACCAACGTGATTGCCACCTTATATGAAGGATGTCTCTAGGTAAGACTATCAGAATACAAATAGAACTGTGCCTATAGTTTGATACACATTCAATCTTATCTAGAACTCTTTCTTAAGAACAAATCATGTCGAGTAGCACTTAGGTACAAATCAAGACTAAGATATGAACACAACGACTGGGCAAGGTGATGGACCTAGGGGGACCTAACCAGGTACGCCACATGACAAAAGATCAGTTTAGAAGGTTAATTTCTAAATGACAAAACATCAGCCTTTTTTTTTGAGATTGACAAAACATCAGCTTAGAGTAGTAAATTTACACACAAAAACTTTTCAAACAACTCATATGAGCGGAATTCCTACTTAAGAAGTCACTTTGTACGGTATTACATATTTAAGATCAACATCCACTCTAAGCATGGCAAGTGGACAGATGAACAGATTAACTATACAAACTAGCCTGCCATTAGTCAAATAAAGTTCCGAACATATTAAAGGTAAAGCAGTGCCCCGTTAATGAAACAAATCGCTGTATAGCACTGCCATACTACTGCTAGTCATAGTAAAATTTAGAAACATACCATGGTCATTACAATCCAAAGGCTTGCAGCAGAGAACATCGCAGGTGTCTCCGTTTGGGACCACTTCAGCAAAAAATAAAACCGGGGAACCAGCCTGCTTAGCTGTGAAGTTGAAATGTTCATAGAAGTCCCGGCCTCCTTCAACAATGTAAACTTCTTTTTTAATTTCACCGAACACAAAGCACATCTCCTGAAAACATTTCTCAGATTATAACATGGGAATGTGCTCAAAAATAAAGAATACATACAAACTAAAAGGAGAAGAGCACAAACCCCAGCAAGATCCTCTTCATTGTTATACTTATGTAGAGCATATTCCATGAACTTTTTCTTACGGTCATCATTCTGCTTTAATATTTCTTCCTTGGAATATTTTTTTCGTTCTACCTTTGGTTTACTTGCTTCATCTTCAAGATGTTTTTCGAATGCTGCCTCCATATCACTCAACCTCCAAGTTGTTAAATTTCCAAATCTATCGGTAAGAAAAGGATCCTCATCGTCATCACTATCATCATTAGAACTGAAACAACAAATTAGGAAACATGATTCACCATATAAGAAAAACTAATGAAAAATTAGGAAACTTGAATGACTCCAAAGAAGCTGCTAAAAATATTCGATAACTAGTAAATATAACACGCGACAACTAATAATGATTGGCACTTTGATGGAGATACAAATCTACAGGAGATTCCTGGTTGTTATCCTCTAGTGGGTGTTTGGGCAGCCTCACACCACATTCACAGGTCGATTCAGTGGAGCTATACTAGACAGGTGTTTTAGTGGAACGATGTTGAGGTGGAGTAGAGTGTCACCTAATTCATTATTTCATTGATGGAGCTTAAAAAACATAGCTCCCCTCCACATCTACGCAAGATCTGACCCTTAAGTTGATTGCAAAACCCAACGAGTCTAGCCACCCATTTGCCCCTAACATTCCCTCAAGCCCTCTCACCATGCTCATGTCCATGACAGAGGCAGCCAATAGCCGAGAGTTGTCCCCTACCCAATATCTTACTGACGGCTTCCCTTCATTGTCCTCTTCACCGCCAGTCTGCTTCTCATCTCCACTTGCCATCCTGGTGGTGCTACATGGTTCTCCCTGAGTGGAAGAGCTAGGATCGGAGGAACAGGAGTCGCAAGGCTCCCGGAAACCTATCATCGTCTACCCCAGCACCATCGAAGAAACTATTAAGCTGATGACTAAGCATACCCCATGCATGTTATTCGTTTGACTGTGTTCCTCTTGGAGGCTGACCAGTGCATTTTTACGCCAGAATAGATGGGGTTGGTGATGGATGGCAGGAAGTAGAAGAATCAGAAGAATTTGATGAATGGGTCGTCTTTTATAACAGAGGAATAGGTAGTAGGAAAAACCGTTAGTAGTGGTGCTCATCTCATGTCAATCAATTTGCTACATCATATTCTGAAATCGTGTGGGTCATGAATCTTTATTTAAACTGTACACTGTACTACCAGAGAATAATGGTTCTTTTGTTGTCAAGAACCATTGCAAACTGTAGAAAAGGTATACTTACAGTTAAGAATGGTTATTTTGCGGTCATGAATCTTTATACAAACTGTACTTGTAGAGAAGATTGGTTAATTTTCTGGTCATGAATTTGTATGCAAACTGCATATAAATTGGACTTTGGGAGAAGAATGATAATATTGCGGTCATGAATCTTTATGTAAATTGTACTTCCAGAGAAAAATGGTTGAACTTTGTGGTCATGAAATCTTTACGCCAAATTGCATGATGTAAAAAAATTGGAATACCAAAAGAGAATGATTATTTTGCAGATGGATCTTTATGCAAACTGTACAAAAAATGTATGTCCAGAGAGAAATTGTTAATCTAGTGGTCATAAATCTTTAAGCAAACTGTACAGAAACTGTACTTCCAGAGAAGAATGGTTTCATAAGCTACTTTATGATCATCTGTAATAAACCAGTGGACTGAATCATCTGTGATCCAAACCTGAATTATCATGCCTGAATAGAGTGGAGAATCTTCTGTTCTTATTTGTTTCTTGTTGCGTATTACTATTACCATGCCTGTCTGTAATTTGTGATCTATGGTGACATAGTAAAAAATTACTTCTCTGTGCTGAACTGTTCACAGAAATATGAACGTGAATTGTCCACTTGCCCAATTCATATCACCTTCCATGCGTACAAGAGATCTAAGGCAATACAGATCGCTGGACAATGCTGATAGTACAATCAAGCTGATAGTACAATCAAGTGATTGATCAAGAATACGTTTTCATTTGACACACCGAGATATTAGTTGCAGTCTGTCACTGGTGTAAACAATGATCTTATCTCATGTTATACCTACAATTCTAATTAAAACATCCAGAATTCCACAAATTCAAAGTGAGTGACTAGAAATACTCCGTAAAGGGTAGTGCCTGTCCCACCAAAGGCAAGGGGAGGCATATTGGTGAAAGAATTACCTGTGCTGACGAACAACAGCACCTTCACCACTCTTCCGTGCATCATTGCTATCAGCACCGTGCCTGGAATGAGCCAGCAATGTTAGAAAATAGCGCAAGGGCCGACGAAGAAAGTGATCCAAAAAAATGAGGTTATGGGCAATGAATGAAGACACCGATACAAAAATCAAAGATAGATAAAAAACGCTGACACTGTAGCGTCTCAGTAAACTAAATATCGGCCATACTGAGAGAAAGGTAATAATGAGCATACCCGTCAGATGAGTCAGAAGCAGAAGGTAATTCCTCGTCGCAATCAAGCAGCGATAGTGACCTGAATCTTGATTGGTCAACAAGAACTGGAGGAGGATGAAGAACAGTTGAAGGAGGAGAAGGAGGAGGTGATGGAAGAGGTGCTCCTGCGGGATCAGGTCCAAAGGAAGCATCCTGAGGAGAAGGAGGAGGTGCTCCTACGGAATCAGGTTCAAAGCAAGCATCCTGAGCCTGCTGACTGCCGATGAGAAGAATCCTGATCAGCGGGACGAACTTCGGGTTCAGTTAGAGGATCCTGAGCATTAACATTCCACTGACGCCAGGGACAGGGGCTGCGGTCAGACGGCTCCATCAGAACGGCGCCGGAGGGGGCTATGCCCTAGAGGGATTGGGAGGAAAAGGTCCAGGCGGCAGGTAGGGCTGGCCGCGGCGCCGTACAACAGGTCACGGAGGCAGCAAGGGTGAGGCGGCGGCGGCGGCTGCTGCGTTGTGAGGTGAGTGACGATGCTCGAGGTGGGGATAATCTCCGATAACCCCCCGGTCACTACTTAAGTATCGCCCACAGGCCCCCTCGAGGTGGAGGGGAATTTGGTCCGGTAGGCACTTCCGTTCTTTTTCCCTTTTTTTTTCTTTAACTTTTTTTTAACATTAGCAGGATCACTGCTAAATTCATTGAACAGATAGAAAGGTTGGTCCAGTTTATGAAGAAAATGGGACCCAAAAATCATACACGCGACGCGCGATGCCTTTCGGCTTACAACACACAACCAAGTGAGCCACATGTCCCTCTTACCGAATCCATCTCCAAGACGATGCCCCCAAGAGAGAACATGGCGCCGGATAGCGCCGCCATCGTCCGATCTAAAATAGATCAAGGTTTTCCCCGGAGCATGTCGGGAAAGCAAGGTTGGAGCAGCTACATCGATGCCTCCAACGAGGTAGCGACGCCCATAGGCGCCGCCATCGACGACTCCGACCACAACCGGAGTACGGCTTTCGCCGGCAGTCTCACCTGCATAGCCCGAACACAGGATTCAAACAGACTACACACCAAACCACTAACCCTGCCTCCACGGCAAACCTCACATCCCGGCAAGCTCGACATGCTTCAATCCAAGCAGACGCGTCCCCCACTGAACGGAGGATGCAACCTCCGATGCGGCGTCATTCTTCTCCCATTGGAAGGATGCAACCAAATACTAGGCGCCATTCGTCTCCTCGAGGATGCAACGCCTGTGGGCCATTCATCTCCCGACGGAGGATGTAACAACCGCAGCGGCACCGTTCCTCTCCGGTGAGTGCTGCTGTATTTGAAACTTTTTTTTTACAATGTTCTCTTGTACTGTGGATGTGGTAACACCAAATGTTACTTTTGGTCTCAAAATATGCTCCAACAACAACGGACACGACGTTTCGGGTCACAGGTGTAGATGCACCCGTTGTGTAAAATACTTTTTAATCTTTCCAAAATGTCAAAAAATTCTAAAAAAATCGGATATACAAAAGACCATTTTGTATTAGCACAAAAGGTTTCACGGAGAAAAGACATTTTTGTGACCTGTGCAAAAAAGACAAAAAAATATCTCGTACAAAGTCATTTTGGAGCACTCGGATTTGTCTGTTTTGCATAGGTCACAAAAATGTCTTTTCTTCACGAAACTTGTTGTGCTGACATAAAATGTCTTAAAGTGTATCCGAAATTTTTATTTTGAATTTTTTGACATTTTGAAAATTGTTATTTGAGCAGTGGGTGCATCTGTACCCATGACCCGATATGGATTTCAAATCCAACAATATATACCCAAAAGTTGTCACATAGTGAAATATCCAAAGGGCACCCATATTTCTCGGTGCGAGACCCAAATATGGGTATCCAAGGGTGAATATCCATAATCCAAATGGTTTGGTCACCGGAACCCACGAGTGTCACCCTTTCCCTCGTACTATTGCTTGGCTTTCCCCATCGACAGCGGTCCTGCCGCCTTGCCTCGGTACTACCACCCGCTATTCCTGCTAAATCCGGTCACGAAAACCCGTCACCGGACCTCACAATAACACCCTTCCATCCGCCATGACCACTACCGTTCCCTCTCATTCTCTCTAGGATCTCGCGCGTGACCGGATTTGTCGTCCCAGAGCCTCTTGATCGCCTCGAGTGTTGGACGGGGTATTGCCGTTTGCCGTTCTCGCCTTGCGCAAGGGCATCGTATGCGCGAGCGTGGCCAAGACGCTGTTGTGTACGAGTATGGCCGCCCCCTTCCATGATTTTCGCCGTGGTCGAGCTCACTCGATTTCTCGCATAAATGTCTCGCTGACTATCCCCATATGTCAATGTACATGCACAAAGAAATATGGTATCCTGTTTTGGGTATGCTATGAAAGGAGGAAAAAAATCGCTCTATCTATATTTATTTTATTAGGTAGCCAAAATATAGGGTATATGCATTGGAGATGCTCTTAGACCTTCACCAACTTAGCACCTACGGTTTCCGCGATAAAAATGTAGCATCTAATTTAGAGGCGCTGGTATTGATACTCTGAACAATTTTCCGTAAATATTCTAGCACCATGCTTAATTAACGCAAAATTCCTTGAAAGAAAAGTTGACTGCACAACATGAATACGTCATGGAAGAAATAAGAAAGCAGAGATCAGCTTACCTCGGGTCTTGCTGTTCGCCAGCCATAATAATCAGTCAATTCGATTGCTCTCTGTTTCGAAGGAGAGATGTAGAATACGTCGGCCGTTTGTGTGCTAGTAGTACGATAGTAGAAGAGGCAAAGACACGTCGTATATATATGGCTGCCGTAGCTACCGAGGTTTTGCATCCAATCAAGTCTAGCTCCGATACACAAACGTTCTCGGATACAGGATGGAGTTTTATTCTAGTCTGACTGCAGATCGTTTATTGGGCCGAAGATACTGCAGACAGCTGGATCGGAGTTGAATCGAAATACCGCAAACACCACGAGGCCCGCTCAATGCGAAACAACGCCGTCCTCTGCTGCCGTGCGTGGATGTGGTGAGCTTCTGTATATCGTCCCGCAGCGACAATGTAGCCTTCCGCCACATGAAGGCAGTGTTTCGTCGGCCGCTACTTTTCTTTTTACATTTTTATTTATAAAAACTAAATTTTCTAAAAAGTCTGAGCTTTTTAAAATCTGAAAAAATGAATAGTTTTTTAAATATAATTAAGCTTTCTTTAAATAACACGATGATAGTCTTTGAATATGTGAACATGTTTTTAAAAATCGTGATAAACATATTTAACCATGCGGTGAACATTTTTCAAACACATGATGAATATTTTTTTAACCATTTTAAAAATTATGGGAATATATTTCAAAAATGGTCCAATATTACTTTTTAGAACATTGCAGAAACTTAAGAAGAGATCGGAAGAGGAAAACAGTAAGTGACGTAACACGCGACTACATGGTCCCCGCTACGAGCAAATAGCACTGCCCTAGTATTGAGCCAGCGAAGCCGGCCTAGTAGCAGAGCCTTTATGTTTTTCTTCTTTTGTTTCTTTTTATTTTCACATTTTTAAATTTTACTACTTTTTTTTGGTAACACATGAATATATAGCTACACACCATTGAACGTTCTCATACCGGCAAACTTTTTTTAAACAATTAACATTTAATTCTTTAAACTATGTGAACATTTTTGTAACTCTGTGAATAGTTTTTTGAACACTCCGAACAATCTTTTCAAACATGTATTTTTTAAACTCCATGAACAATAATTTTTTGAAAGGAATGCGGTAGGGAAGCCCCTACAGCGGATTTTATTTTTTTAATAATAATAACCCAAATCTGCGTCCGTCAGGACTTGAACCTGAGTGTCTGGGTTGTACGTCCACTTTCCTAACCAAGTGAGTTGTGCTCACTTCTTAAGCCATGAACAATTTTTTAACACGTCTATGGGGCAAAAAACTTTGGGGGCTTCTATCGTATGCATTGCAATGTATACAACAAACTAAACCAAGAAAACAACTAAACATGTAAATTATCTGCACGTCTATGGCAAGTGATTACTAAATTAGCAAGTACAAGGCAATCAGTTTTATAAATTATGGATCAAACACAAAAATGAACTAAGCGAATATTATGAGATTTGAGTTGATTGATATTATTACTAAGTGCAAAGTAAGTATGCAATTCACAAACAACTTTGGAGGTGATTAGAGTTTTGTTTTGACAGATAGGTGATTCGAGTTGTATTCATAATTCAAATGCATTTTTCCTGGTACGTGGTTTTACTGATTTCTCGTCGCGTGGGTGTGGACCACTGGTTTTTTCCTTCTTAAAACGTCCCATCACCACCTATTCCAATTTTATAGTACAGAACAAGAGAAGAAGATTGCATTTCAGATGATTTTGAAATTAGAATTGAAAATCATAACCGACGCTAAAATTCTAAGGTTGTATAAAGCCTCTAAAGATCAAAACGGGCCATACTTTGTCCTGACAGAGAGCCATAAGGGATTGGCTGCATTTGGCCCAATACCTGACCTAAAGGGCAAAAACGACTCTTTTATACCCTAGCTGCTAGCTGCAGCAGCTCACCTCTCGCCGCCCTTCGTTTCCTTTCTTTCCCCGGAACTCCAGCACCCTCCCCTTCAATTCGGCCGCTCGATGGGCTTAATCTCACCTGTTTTTCAGACATGATGGCTTGCAAGCATATCGCATCCATGGGCGCCGCCGCCACGGACAAGGCCTACGGGAAGTAAGAATCCAAACTGAATCTTGATTCTGTGATGCGTCAATCCATACAGAATTTTGTTTCTTAGTTTTGGTGCGTCGATCCATAACCTTGGATTCCTACCCAGGTCGACAGCGAAGAGCGATGGAGCGGAGGAGCGGAAGCCCTCGATCAAGTGCAGGAAGGGGAAGAAAGCCAAGGGCAAGTAAGAATCCAATGGATTTGTGTGGTGCAATAGGAGCCGTGCTTCGGTACATCCCCCCTCCCCCAAACTCAAACTGGTTTTTTCCTAATTAATTAATTAAATTGATTAAGCCCGCTGAAGCCCATGTCCAGCGCCCTGTAAGCCCACGTATTCCTATACCGTATAGCGCAGCGTTTCGCACCCACGTCCCAATAGCGATCGCACATGCCGGGCGCCTGGGAAGTGGCTGCAACTGCATGACTCGGAAGCCGAGCAGGAGCTGGGTGGTGGCCGTGCCGCCGTGGGAGAGAATAGGGAGTGGGTGCTAGGCGGAGGCGGCGGCCGTGGCCAGTGGACCAGCTTCCGGAGACGCGTGACATGCTGTGGGAGATCGCGGAGCTGGCGTCCCCGTTCGGGTCGTCGCCGGAGCGCGCCGCGGCCACTGTGCACACGTGCTGAGCTCTTACCTGGGCCGGATGCCTACTCGCCGCACCCAGGTCACCAGGCTCGGCGACTCGCTTGACGTCCTCGAGGCGCCACCATATCACCGGGAAGCCACCGTCGTGCACAGGATGCAGCACTGTCTCTACGACGTGATGGGCTACAACGTCGGCACGGTGCAGTTGCTAAAGAGCCTATGGCCCAAGTAGCCAAGCTGATCAGGATCGTGGAGCAGGACTTGGGCCACATCGGTGACTTCCTTGGCCGGTTTGTGGAGGCGCTGCACTACTACTCAGCGCTCACGTGTGACCTGTGCCGTCGCCGCCGAAGGAGCCGGCAACCTCCTACGTGGGCTTGCGACCGTTCGTGCCAGCCAGCACCGTTCACCGTCGCTCCTGCCGGCCGTGGTCGTCGTCATCGCTTGTACTAGTTCGCTGTAGATCCTGCCAGCGGCCGTTGCTGTCGCTCCTCCTGCTCGTCACTCAGGAAGACGGCGCACCGGATTGCCTATGTGTACAGCGTACACGCCCAATTGGGCCATATGGGTTCCTACAGGGTTTAATTACTAACTATATAAAAGACATGCCGTTTCGCGGCCTCTCCGCGCTCGGCTACTGTTCTAATGAACAGTAGCTACATTGTTAAACAGTGCCCGCCATGAGGGACCTATTTGTAATTTTCATAAAACCGAAGGACTTCCCTGCAAAAATACCCCACAATCTCCCCTCCCTCTTCTTCGTCCTCCCGCGCGGCACCGAGGTCGCCGCCGCCGTCTCCGGCTGCCCCGGGCCAGATCGAGGCGGCCGCTAGCTTCGCGGCGCTTCCCTCCTCCTCTTCCGCGAGTAGCCCGAGCTGGGACGACGTACACAGCCAGGTCAACGTCGTCTTCTTCACCTCCGGCCGAAGGCGCCGCAGTTCGATTCGCCGCCGATTGGCCTCACCTTGCATCACCGAGTTCATCTCCGCGCTCCTGCTGAGGTTGTGGTTCTCCTGGATTTTCTCCTCTTTCGTTTCTCGCCCTAACTCTTCCTCGCGCTGCAGACGACCGCCGGCCGCCACTAAACATCGTCGCCGAGCAGCTCCGACGACCAAATCAGAGCGGCTCCGCCCGATTTTGGTTCGTGCTGGATGCGCGCATCTCGCACGCCCAGCCGCGCCTCCTCGAGTGTGTTACATCGACGAGTCTGTGGTCAGCCTCCATTGCTGAAACGAGAGCTGCACGGTGACCTCGGGTCTGCCGGGGTACAGGTGCGATTCCTCTTTTTATTTTTGCTCTCCTTTCATCAGTTCATCTCCTTTTCTTGAATCAAATTATAACCGTGCATTTAACTCTACCGTGGTATTCATAGTCCCATGTGATGCGATCTAATTGGAGTTGTTGGATGGCTGCTCACAGCCGTGGAGGCATCAACATTAACATACTGATCGATCTCCGCCGGCCGCAGACAATGTTACAGTAGTCAGAGTGTCGACGAAGATTTTTAATTTTCAGTTTCAGAACCAATCGCTTTGATGGAGGCCTTTAATATACACCAACTTACTCGTGCAAGAAATTAGCAGGCGAAAGTATCTGCTATAATTCACCTGAATTCCCTTATTTCTGCCGGCTATCAAAAGAGTCTGCTTCTATTGGAGGTAAAGCAGGGTCACATACATGAATTTATTGATGTTCCGGGATCATGTATGCCGCTTCCCGCTTGTGTACTTCTTGTGAGCATTTGATTTTATTTGCTTGGTGAAAAAATAAGCCATGCCTGTGATGTTTGGGATGTAGAAAGCTGGATGGTAGGAAAGCTTCACTAGTAGAAAATAGGGCATCCGTGCGCCCTCTTTTGTACCGGATGGGCACGAACCGGTACTAAAGGGGGCATTAGTACCGGTTTCAGATGCGAGGCGGCCGGGGCCCCACGGCGAGACACTTTAGTACCGGTTTGTATTATGAACCGGTACTAAAGGCCGATATTTAGTACCGGTTGGTACCACACACCGGTACTAAATGTTGGCACAGGCGGCTGCCGTTGGTGGCCCCATGGCGAGACCCTTTAGTACCGGTTATTACCAACCGGTACTAACAAACCGGTACTAAAGGTTTCCCTATATTACCTTCTTCCACCCCGACCACAGTTCCATTTTTCAGCTCGAACACAACTCCATTTTTTCTCTCTCTTTGCTCTCCCAAGTCTAGTTCACCCATTTTTCTCCAACATTTGTCAAGATTGGTGGCACCTACATATACAAGGGTTAGCAACTTCATCTTCTCTTCCGCATTTCAAGTTTAGCTCATTTTCTTGCTAGTTTAGCTAGTTTGATTTTTGTAGTGCTAGCAAGGTGTTTGATGAAATGTCTAAGTTAGGGATTTCATTTGTTTTATATGCATTTTGAGCTCAAATTAAAGTATAATTTGTGGTTTTTTATAGTGTCGTCTCGTCCCCTTCCTCACCGCCGTCGATCGCCCGCGCCGCCCCGTCACCGACACCACCTCGGTGAGCCTCTTATTTTTATCTTTTATTTTAAAAAATCTTAGTTGTATGATTTAGATGCATAATTATTACTTGTATAATTTTCTTATTTGTATAATTGTTTGTTATATATAGTGTCATGGTTTTGACATCTGTCCACACCGGCTCTCGTCCGCTCTATTATTCGGATGTGGTACGATTGTTTGTTATAACTATATATTTGTTTAATTTCGTGTTTATAACAATTATGCCGACCAACTTGACGTACATATATTTTTATCTAGGAGGTAGTTGAACCGGAAATTCCAACCGACCCTATTGTCGAGTTTTTTGTAAAAGAAAACAATGATTTGAAAGCAAAATTGAAAAGAAGTGAAGATCTTCGTCTCGAAGAGAAGATGAAATGGGAGTTCAAGATTGCCGACGTCGTCGATGATAACGAGGTCAAGATGGAGGCAATGCGCTTGGATCACGAGATCAAGATGAATGCAATGCGCTTGAAGCTTAAAAAGATTAGAAAATATGTCATTAGTCAAGAGGCTTGGTATCATTATGCTGTTGGTTCAATAATTACCTTAGTTGCGATTTTGATCGCATTTGTCGTTGGATTTAAATTCTTTAGCTAGTTGTATGTTAGTTTCAATTAATGAATGTTTATGAGAACTATGTATTAGATTTGTTCACTACTCTACTTTTGTTTAAATGTGGTGAACTTGTATTAATGAATTTGGTCACGTATCTCTATTCATGATATAGCTATGGTGTAATGGTTTTTGATATATTTATATAATGCAGATGAGCCGAGAATGGATGTACGGTGACCGACGCTGTCCCGAGTTCATTAATGGCATGCATAATTTTCTCCAAGTGGCTAAGTTAAACAAGCAGAATGGTTTTATATTTTGTCCATGCGATGACTGTCGGAATAAGAGGAATTACCCTTGCGCAAGAACCATACACTCCCACCTGTTGCGAGAAGGCTTCATGCCCAATTATTTTTGTTGGACCAAGCACGGAGAAAGAGGGGTTATAATGGAAGACAATGAAGAAGAGGATGATGACAACTATCCTGTGTTCTCTGAACACGGTGGTACTACAATGGGGGAAGACGAAGCTGAGTATGAGGTCATTGTTGATGATCAGTCCGATGATGATCTTCGTCGGGTCATTCTTGATGAACAGATAATCTGCGGAAGTGAAAACGAGTGGTGAAGTTGGAGCGCATGTTAGAGGATCACAAAAAATTGTTGTACCCAAATTGTGAAGATGGCCAGAAAAAGCTGGGTACCACCCTGGAATTGCTGCAGTGGAAGGCAAAGAATGGAATATCTGACAAGGCATTTCAAGAGTTGCTACAAATATTTAAGAAGAGTCTTCCAAGGAATAATGAATTGCCCACAATACGTACGAAGCAAAGAAGATTGTCTGCCCTCTAGGATTAGAGGTGCAGAAGATACATGCATGCATCAATGACTGCATCCTCTACCGCGGTGAGAAGTACGAGAATTTGAATGCATGCCCGATATGCGGTGCATTGCGGTATAAGATCGGGCGAGATGACCCAGGTGATGTTGAGGGCGAGCCGAGCCCCAGGAAGAGGGTTCCTGCCAAGGTGATGTGGTATGCTCCTATAATACCACGGTTGAAACGTTTGTTCCGAAACAAAGAGCATGCCAAGTTGTTGCGATGGCACAAAGAAGACCGTAAGGAAGACGAGATGCTGAGACACCCCGCTGATGGGTCGCAGTGGAGAAAATCGACAGTGAGTTTGGGGATTTTGCAGCTGACGCAAGGAACTTAAGGTTTGGTCTAAGTACAGATGGCTTGAATCCGTTTGGGGAGCAGAGCAGCAGTCATAGCACCTGGCCCGTGACTCTATGTATCTATAACCTTCCTCCTTGGTTGTGCATGAAGCAAAAGTATATTATGATGCCAGTGCTTATCCAAGGCCCGAAGCAACCCGGCAACGACATTGATGTGTATCTGAGGCCATTAGTTGACGAACTTTTACAGTTGTGGTCTGACGAAGGTGTACGTGTGTGGGATGAGTACAAACAGGAGGAATTTGACCTACGAGCGTTGCTGTTTGTAACCATCAATGATTGGCCTGCTCTTAGTAACATTTCAGGACAGTCGAACAAGGGATACAATGCATGCACGCACTGTTTAGATAAGACTGACAGTATATATTTAGGTAACAAGAATGTGTACCTGGGGCATCGTCGATTTCTTCCAAACAGGCATCACGTAAGAAACAGAGGCAAGCATTTCAAAGGTGAGGCAGATAACCGACGAAGCCTACACGCCCTGATGGTGATGTTATATATGGCATGGTCAAGGATTTAGAAGTAATCTTTGGAAAGGGTCCTGGCAGTCTATCTGTTCCGAAAGACGCTAACAAGCACGTACCCTTGTGGAAAAAGAAATCTATATTTTGGGATTACCCTATTGGAAAATCCTAGAGGTTCGCTCTGCAATCGACGTGATGCACGTGACGAAAAATCTTTGCGTGAACCTGCTAAACTTCTTAGGCGTGTATGGGAAGACGAAAGATACAGCGGATGCACGGCAGGACCAGCAACGTACGCACGAAGAGACAACCTGAATCCAGAGAAGTATCAAGGTACTGCCAGCTACGCTCTTACCAAAGAAGAGAAGGAGATCTTTTTTCAAGTCCTGAGCAGTATCAAGGTCCCGTCTGGCTACTCGTCGAATATAAAGGGAATAATAAACATGGCAGAGAAAAAGTTCCAAAACCTGAAGTCTCATGACTGCCACGTGATTATGACACAATTACTTCCGGTTGCATTGAGGGGGCTTCTACCGGAAAACGTTCGAGTACCCATTGTGAAGCTATGTGCATTCCTCAATGCAATTTCTCAGAAGGTAATCGATCCAGCAACTCTACCAAGTTTACAGACGGGTGTGGTCCAATGTCTTGTCAGCTTCGAGTTGGTGTTTCCACCGTCCTTCTTCAATATTATGACGCACCTCATAGTTCACCTAGTCGAAGAGATTTCCATTCTCGGTCCTGTATTTCTACACAACATGTTCCCCTTTGAGAGGTTCATGGGAGTCTTAAAGAAATACGTTCATAACCGTGCTAGGCCAGAAGGAAGCATGTCCAAGGGCTATGGAACAGAGGAGGTCATTGAGTTTTGTGTTGACTTTATTCCTGATCTTAAGCCGATCGGTGTTCCTCAATCGCGCCATGAGGGGAGACTGCGTGGAAAAGGCACGCTAGGAAAGAAAGCAACAAGAAGTATGGACGGGCATTCTTTCACTCAAGCACACTACACAGTTCTACAAAATTCCAGATTGGTGGCTCCGTATATCGTGAAACACATGGATATTTTACGCTCCGAATACCCGGAGCAGACTAACTTCTGGATTAAAGGAAACACGTGGATACTTTCGGCAGTTGGTTGCGTACACATCTCATTAATAACACCACTGTTGGAGAAGAGCTATACTTGTTGGCCAAGTCACCATCTTCGACTATATTGACTTTCCAAGGGTACGAGATAAATGGGAATACATTTTACACGGAAACCCAAGACAAAAAGAGCACTAACCAAAACAGTGGTGTCCGCTTTGATGCAACAAACGACAATGGGACAAAGGACACATATTATGGTTGCATACAGCAGATATGGGAACTTGACTATGGACCTTCTTTTAAGATCCCTTTGTTTCAGTGCAAATGGGTCAACCTGTCAGGCGGGGTAGAGATAGACCGGCGGTACGGAATGACTACAGTGGATCTCAACAATCTTGGGTACCACACCGAGCCATTCGTCCTAGCCAATGATGTGGCTCAGGTTTTCTATGTGAAGGACATGTCTTCCAGACCGAAAAAAAGAAAAGATAAGCAAGCCGATACATCATACGATCAGCCAAAGCGCCACATAGTTCTTTCAGGAAAAGAAACATCGTGGGAGTGGAGGACAAGACAGACATGTCAGAAGATTACAATAAGTTTAATGAAATTCCGCCCTTCAAAGTGAAAACTGACCCAAGCATCGTGTTAAATGATGAAGATTGTCCATGGCTACGGCGCAATCAGAAGAAAGGGACACACACGAAGAAAAAATGAACACTAGATAGGATGTTGTTGGTGATGTGTAATAATGTATTAAACCTTTTATCAAATGCACACGTTTCCCCGTCATACACCCAACGGTGGCTCGTGAGTGCCTGCATATCAAATGCACCGTTGGGCTGTATGACGGGAATCCGAATGATTTGTATTCGGTCGATGAACTGAAGTATTTTGTAGATAGAACAAAACACACGGTTTCCCCTGCATATAGCCCAACGGTGGCTCGTGAGTGCCCGCATATCAAATGCACCGTTGGACGTATGCAGGGAATCCGAATGCTTTGTATATCAAATGAACTACATTGAGTGTCGAACATGTTCGAGAGGGGGGGTTATATAGGGTCATGTGGCTGATCCAACACTGGTTTTGCCCTCAAAAGAAACACACCCCTGATCCAACGGCTCACAAGTTCTTGAAAGAAACACACCCGTGATCCAACGGCTCACAAACGCTTGAAAGAAACACACGATCCGTGTGCTTCTTTACTCCCGGTTGGTGTTACCAACCGCGACTAAAGGCGGGCTTCGCGATCACGACTCGTGTCAGTCACGTGTCCTCCCCTAGCTATCGGTGTCCTGGCCACGCGCTGCCATGGGTCTATATGTATTGTCGTCGACGGGTAAACCCTAATCCACGAGGATGTTGTTAACGATGTTTCTAAAATAAATAGATAATTATTACAAATTTTTAGACAATTAAGTTACATAGATATAAAATAAAAAGATAATAATTACAATTTTTAGACAATTAATTTACATAGATATAAAATAAAAAGAAACTAGAGAAACAAAAAACAAAACAGAAAAATAGATATAAAACGAAACAGAAAACATCCTTTAGATATAAAGCAAAACAAAACAAAAAAAAAGTCCATTAGTACCGGTTGGCATAACCAACCGGTACTAAAGGGGTGGGCGACGCGCGCGAAATTTCGCCGCGGCCCAAATTACCTTTAGCACCGGTTGGTAACACCAACCGGTACTAAAGGGTCTTTAGTACCGGTTGATCCTATCAACCGGTGCTAAAGCTCGATTTTGAGCGGTATAGGCAGGGAATCGGCGAAATTTTCTCCAACTTCTCAAATCCTCCATCTTCTCCGCGCCATCGAGCTCCACGACGCCGCCGCTCCTCCTCTCCGGCGAAGCCCTGCTGCGGCCCGCCTCCGCCCTCCGCCCTGCTCAGGCGCCGTGCGTCGTCGCCTCCCGCCCTGCTCCGGTGCCCTCCACCACCGCGCCATCGCCTCCCGCCTCGCCGGCCTCCCGTGCGCCATCACCCGCATTGCCGGCCTCCACCACTGCCTCGGCCTCCACCCCGGCCTCCCTCTACCTCGGCCTCCACCCGGCCCTCCCTCTACCTCGGCCTCCAGCAGCGCGCCATCGCCGGCTGGCCTCCACCTTCGCCGGCCTCCACCACCACCGCGCGCACCATCGCCGGCCTCCACCACCGCAGGTTTGTTTTTTTTTTCTTTCATTTTAGTAGAGTTACAAATTTGTGTAGCTTAGTTAGCAAATTTGTGTAGCAAATTATTAATTTGTGTAGCAAATTATTAATTAGTATAGCAAATTTAGAAATTTTAGCAAATTTGAAAATGTAGCAAATTTAGAAGAGTTAGAAAATTTAGCAAAGTTATTTTATTAGTGTTTATTCAAAATTTAGGTTGTTATTTTAGGTCTTACAAATTTAGGTTATCTTGCAAATTTAGAAAATTTAGGTTGTTATTTTTGAAAATGTAGCAAATTTAGCAAAGTTAGAAAATTTAGCAAAGCAATGTTATTTGATGATTGTGTTAGCAAAGTTAGAAATCAAAGTTAGAAAGCTTGATGCGATGAATTTTAACAAAGTCCAATTGTGTTAGCAAAGTTAGAAACAAATTTAGCAAAGCAATCTTTGTAACCTTGATGCTATGAATAAAAAATTTGCAGTGACATTGAGCTATGGAGGACGACGCCCCCTTCATCCGAGACGAGGAGAATGAAGAGCATATGCAAGCAATTATATTTGAGAGGACTCTTGGATTAAATTCTGATGGAGAAGATTCCGGTGAAGTAGATGACGATGATTTCAGCGCAAAATGTTTGAACGACTCTGGTGAGGGATTTGAGCTAGAAAATTTAAGAGACGACGACGAAGTGCCCTTAGAAAACTCCGGCGAGGTATATATATATTAAGTCTTGTTGATCACTTGATGCATTAATTGATTTGCACTTATTAATGAAACATTTTTCTTGTAGCCCTCTGGATCTAAGCCAAGCGTCCCTAAACGAGGCCCGAACCAACGGGTAAAGCTGCCAGATGGTGCAAAGTTGTCGATCGACGAATTTGCTAATGATGGCAAACCGGTGAAACCCGAAGAAATCTACACTAAATATGTAGGTCAATGCGGAGTTCTTGTTAGGGACATGGTCCCGATCACCATTGCAGAATGGAATGAGCCGAACAAAGCCAACATTGGAGCAAGTTATGTCGATAAAAGAATTAAAGACCTCCTTTGGGACTCGATCTTGACATCTTTCAGCCTACCGGCAGATCTCCAAGAAAAGAAGAAGGATAAAGTCAAGGAGTGGACTCTAAAGAAGATGACCCAGCAATTCAACAACTGGAAGAAAGGATTGTGGAAAAAATATGAGAAAGTAACTCCAAATTGGCGACGTATCCGGTGAAAACCTCCGTTCGGTGAAAACCTGAAAACTATAGCCGTGAGCCATCCGATGATGAATAAACGATACAGATTCTAGGTGGGATTGTAACCAGCCACTTAAACGCCTTTAAGCAGATAACCCCCTCTATTGAACCCACCATCGGGAAATACTACTAGATTCCTCCGATCTCTCGTTGTGAGGATGGAACCGCCGGCCGTGAGCCCTAGCAGTCCGCCGCCGCCGCACATGATGGAAACTGACCATGCACCGCCGCAATACCTTGACTCTCTTTCCGCTCCATCCATTCCCATGCCCCAGCATCTCCTTTCCGACCATGTGTCGCCGCTGCCGTCGTGCTCGATGCCCTTGCCGCTCCATCCCCTCACATGCCCCTGCTTTCTCGCAGCCCAGGATCGTAAGCACAAAATCCTCTGCTGATTTCTTTCTTTCTCCATTCATGAAATCTGTAGGAACAATCTCGGTGTGTTAGTCTGAATCGGGTTGGTACAGTTTAAATGTCTTTGTATCATGTTACAGTCAATACGTAGCTGAGTTCAGTTGCCTTGTACGTCATAAACATGATGTGTGTCAGCATAGAGTACTACTACGAGATACTAGTAGCTAGCTGGTCAGTTCTTATTTGAATGTTTTACTAGTCGATATAGGTTTAGGCCGGGTGAGATCCAGTCAATTTGGTTTCCGAGTCTGATTTGTATGTAGGGCGTGTGCTGGCATGATTTTCATATCCACCTCTATGATGTTGCATTACTGATGGAGCCACAGCCTAAGTGTGATTTTGCTTTGCAAACCTACGATTGCAATGATGGAGGTCGACATAAGACGGAAATACATCCTCCCCCGATCAATTTGAATAGTTTCAGTACCAAAAGGAGAGCAGCTACTGCTCCATTTTGTGTGAGTATAATTATCAGCATAATTTCCATCAGATTTCTCTATTAATAACTAACTTTTAAGTCCAATTCATGTTGTAATTTTCAGGGTTCATCGTGTACACCTCAATGTGAAGAGGAATTAAAGCCAGTTGTAGGTATGACATTCTAGAAGGAGCAAAATAAGGATGGAGAGGGAAGAAAAATGTTGGTGGACAAAAAAAAGGTGCCTAGGACATGCAAGAAAGTCTAGGAAGGTCGGCCTTCATGCCAATCGTTTTATTGAGGGTATTAGAAAATGTGTGATTGCTGAAAGCTCCAATTGATTGCTTTGGTGCAGTCCAAGAAGTTCATGGTTCCATTTTTTAAGATGAATGATCTGTATTACCAATATCTGTATCTCTGAATTTTTAAGATCCTCGGAGAGTCGGAGCAGTCTAATTGTTACTCTGAACTACAGTCAGTCTAGTAATTTCGTTTGTAAGCTTATTTTGTCGTTCTGTTTGTACTCCAATCCGTATTGTACCATAGAATGTCTTTGTGAGACTGGGTATTTATCTTCTTTTTGTCCTTCTGTTTGCACTCCAACCTGTCAGCAAACATGCCATGTACTACTCATCATGAAAAGAGCAATTCACAACCAACGAATCAAACAAATCAAATTCAAATTCCATATTCAATTTCATACATCCATGGATTACATCAGAAATCAGAAGAGTTGCAAAGTGCCGCCGTATTTCATACATGACACAAAACGAACTAGCACATAAGGTACAGATGGAATGCATCAGCAACGTTCTCTGCTACTGCTTCAGGTACATGCGTACAGCACCAGTTCCACATTCAGTTAGGTACAGGTCGCCGTCAGGGTTGCGCCGAGGCTGCTGGGTCGCTATTCGGTGCAGAAGCGCAAGGGCATCGAGCATGGAGCGGATGGAGCAGCAAGGAAAACAGGTGCATGTGAGGGGATGGAGCGGCGAGGGCATCAAGCACGACGGCAAAGGAAAGGCTGGGGCATGGGGGTAGATGGAGCGGCAAGAGAGTTAAGGGATTGCGGCGGTGCATGGTCAGTTTCCATCATGTCCGGCGGCGGCGGGCTGCTAGGGCTTACGGTCGGCGGCTCCATCTTCACAACGAGAGATCGAAGGAACTTCCCGATCGTGGCTTCCATACAGGGGAGTTATCTGCTAAACGGCGTTTAAGTGGCTGGTTACAATCCCACTTCTAATCTATGTCGTTTATTCACCATCAGAGGGCTGACGGTTGTAGTTTTCAGGTTTTCACCGAACGGTGGTTTTCACCCGATACGTCGCCCTCCAAATTTCACTGGACATCTAGAGAAGATAAAAGATGCGTGGCCTGAATTTGTGGCGTATAAGAAATCGGCCGTCGCTTTGGCCCGATCGGCCCAAAATAAGTTGAATGCTAAGAATAAGAAATATCACCATACTTTGGGGTCAGGTGGCTACAAGACTGCCTTGCCTAAGTGGGAAGCCTTTCAAAACGAACTGCGTAAAAAAGGGATCACTCCACAGACAGATGACTGGCCCGATAGGTCCAAGTTCTGGATGTTCGCGCATGGGGCAGTGTTGCACCCAGACACAAGGCTAATTGTTCCAAAGGGAAAATGGAAGAAAAGAATTACAAGAGTCGTAAAAAAACTAAAAGACGCAATAGCACTAGTCAAGGAGGGAAAATATGTTCCCGATAGAGAGGACGATGAGCTGACACTCGCCCTTGGGAATAAAAAACGCTGGGGACGATGTCGAGGCAGAGGAGGCGGGGTTGGTTTTCTTGAAGGGTTTCCGGGGGACGTTGCAACTTATAAAAAACATTGCAGAAGTAAGAAGAGGGATGCAGACCGGTTTTCGGAATTACAACGCCAGGTGCATGCTGTGCAGGAGCAACTACACTCAATTACCCAGCAAAGGGAATCTCAGCTGTGACTAGAAGATCCTGCAGTCGATGTCTGCCCATCTCAGCGGAAAAGCAGCGTGGGTTCCACGCAGCTACAAGATCCTGTAGTTGATGAACCGTCGGCGGCTCACTACCCCGTGGATGATATCACGGAGAAGACAAATTGTGAGTTACATGTGCCAATGAAGAACATTAGTTATCCGGTGGCGAATGGCTATGCTTTACCATATCAACTTGTAGCAACCTTCCATTTTGGTCAGATTCCAGCTGGATTTGCTCGTGTCGGGGTCACAAAAGTTATGTCGGGATTCCACTCAATGGATCTTGACATTCCTGGAGCTGAAGGCGGGAAGACATTGGGAGAAGTCGTGCTTGGTATCGTTCTATGGAAGAACAAATACATCATGTTTCCAGACTCGGTGCCAAGGCCACCGACTCCTCCAAGTAGAAATTCACCACCTCAAAGTCCACCCGCCTTCCCCGACGATTGGGTGCCCACCGCGAGTCCATCGCCCGCGCCGTCCCGTCAGCCGACTGATGTGCCCACTAGTAATTTGACAAAGCGGAAGCTGTTCACGTCGACTGGTACTGGCCGTACGTCCCCTGTCAAGAAACGTGCAAACATACCCAAGAAAGCCAAGGCTCCTGAGAAGTTAGCTGGCGAGAAGACTATGGAGGAATTAGAAGTGAGCACATGTGGCGAGGTGACAACCTTTTTCGAACAGAAAAAAAGGAAAGACTGGAGGCAAGACTGGACCCCATAAAGGAACTTCTGAAGACTATACCAACGGAGATTAAAGATCGCACCGTTGACAACATATATAACCCTCCACCGCGGGCCCTTTCAGACTATGAGCGAGGTATTATAAAGGTACATAGCTCACAGATGGAGGAAGATAAAATGTGCGAGAAAAAAGTTGCCCACCTTGGAGAACAAGAAGTACAACCGATCGCCCCGCTCATTGTGCCTTCTGATAGTATTGTTGCTCGGGAAATCGAGCATGGAGAAGTTGTAATCCATGGCGAGACAGATTACACCATCATGGAGTTAGCATATCAATATGTTCTCGGGCTGCTTCTGGTCGAAAATCCGAGTGCTCTAACAACACAGTTATGGAAATTGCATAACTGGTACATGACCGCCGCAAAAGAAGAGAGATTCTATTTCATGGCGGGAGTTAAGGAACAGCACTACTTCCGAGAATATGCTATGCCGGTTGAGTTCTCCGAATTTTTTCAGATGTACAATCAACGTGCGCTCGACAAATCTATCCTCAGCTGCTATTGTCTGTAAGTGATTTATTTGTGTAATTTAATTCTTTAGTTAAGCTCGTTCATTGCCTGTAATTATCCTCACGATATTCTTTTGTACGCTATTATGCAGAATGAAGATTCGTGAATGCAGAGTGGATGGAATCTGGGACATTGGGTTCATTGACCCGGATAAAGTTCATCAAGTCACCGTAGAACAGCATGCCCAGGACACAGAGGACGTTTTGCTAACGTTTTTAAAGCGACAAAGTGCCAAAAAAGAAATACTTTTTCCTTACAACTTCAAGTGGGTGTTACTGTCTTGTACACATTCTATTTTGCTTTCTCGATATTAAGTGTAATCGATGAGCTCTGAATAACTGCGTATATAAACGTGCGGACAGGTTCCACTTCATTCTGCTAATCATTAGAATCGATCTTGGAGAAGTTAAAATCTGAGACTCATTAAGGAAACATCAAGATGAATACAAAAGCGTGCGTGTATTGCTCCAGAGGTAATTTCAATCGCACTATATCGGCCTCTTTAATTCGTTCATTTCCTGATATCAAAGTAAGTAATAACTCCTCAATTCATTTTCTTTGTCGGGCAGGGTTTGGAGAAGGTTCATCGCGGAAGAACGCGGTGAATGGGCTGGATTTTAAGGCTAACAAAGTAAGTAGTACTACATACCTAGGTCCGCGTATCTCTTAATTTTAGTTTCAATACCATTATCATTCTCTTGATTATTATTTGATTGAATTCTATTCTCGTATAGTGGTGCCTGCTACAACCACAGGGGACGAATTTATGTGGATACTACGTTTGCGAGTACATCCACATAAAGGTCAATGAGAGAGTCAATAGTCGAAGAAATCAAGAGGTACGTAAACATCATTCACAAATTTATTTTTGCTACCATCAATTGTGTTTAGTTTCGATCATAACTGATTTGATCTCCTTCTTTTAAAGATAGCAAGGAAGCGGAACCAGCTCCTGCCAATAAACCACGTAAAAGCAATTGCGGAGGAATTGGCGGGATTTTTCCTTACGCATGTCATACCTGAATCCGGTGAATTCCACTATATCGAAAAATAGACTCCCTCCATGTACTAGCAGTGATATCCATGTAATGAGTACTTTATATGTAATGAGTACTTTATATGTGTAATGAGTACTTTATACGTGATCCCCTCCGAAACCCTGAAAAATGAGCGAAAAGGAAAAAAACAGAAACCCTAAACCCCGAAAAATAAGCGAAAAGAAAAAAACAGAAACCCTAAACCCTGAAAAATAAGCGAGAGGGCAAAAAAAGCAGGAACTATTAATACCAGTTGGTTTTACCAACTGGTACTAAATGTCCTCCGCCGCGCGCGCAGCTACGCCCACGTGGAGCCCTTTAACACCGGTTCCTGGGGCAACCGGTACTAAAGGGGTACCCCTTTAGTCCCGCTTTATTAGTACCGGTTGCACAACCGGTGCTAAAGGCCCTCTGGAACCAGTATTGTTGCCCCTTTTTCTACTAGTGCTTCTCTTGATATATTTGAGTTGATTCTCATAGCCCCATAGATGATATATAGTCATATGTGGTCTCACTAAGGTCCTAGATCGGTTCTATTTCATCCATTATATCTAATGAGCTGTTCATATTAGAAAATATAGTTAAAATCTATTAAAATGTATCTACGAATTTTGGCAATGCTGAAATTCAAGCATGGCAGACCTCCCAATTCTGTTAGTTTTTTCCCTTAAAGGTTGCACAAAATTAGTAATGAATTTGTTCATGAACTCCTTACTTATCTAATCATGGACCATATTATAAATGTAGTTTCCTGCTACTGTATCAATTTTGTCTCCGTATATCATGTTGTACTAATTTGGTTATGTGGTAATTCTGTAGCTGACTTCAACCAAATAGAACATACTCTGTCCATTCCTAGATTAAGACTTTCTGTTTCTGAAAGTCTGTATGTCATTGTTCGCTGAAAGCTGTCGGTTTTCTCACGGGTGCAGCAAAACGTGCCCAAACCTTCTACTGTTTTTCATATATAAGAAGAAATTCTTATTGCCTAGGTACAGGTTTTACAAGTTTTAGGAACTGTGGTTATTTACCATGGGATTTCGATCTTTCTTCTATCTTTTTGATATTGCCAGAAATATCGACATATGGCTAGAGGTGAACAGTAATGATAAATTTTTTCCCTCCGAGTCTGCCAGGTTGCTGCATTTACATATTTCCAGATATATCCATACAAAGTGTGGTTGTTGTTCAGTTTGTAAAAAATGTGGGTTTCCGATTCAAATTGTATGAGGTAATGCATAGTGTTAGAGTATCTCCTTATGGTACCAACACTTATGATGTATTCCTCACTTTAGTAATCAAGCTGAAATTATCATATCCTTATGGTATGTGCACTTAATCAAAATACTCCACTAAATTTATCTTAATTAAGCATTTACGTTCTGGAGTGTGCTATATCTGAATCATGTTAGCCTGCACAATGTGCGACAGTTGCATTACTATTGTGAATCTGTAAGAAGCTGGATATTGTTATTTCCCTTCCTCTAATTAATTTGTGTGTCTGATGGTATCGAGCACTTTTGGCTTGCTTCTTTCTACATGGAGTGATGCATATTCCATTTGTTTTGTAATACTCTAGGTGACTCATGTATTTGTTGATAATTTACTTTCAATTGTTGTTGGTCTTGAGAACTTCAAAGGCGTATTGACTGATGATCTGATGTTATGGTCTCAAATTGATAATTTACTTTCAATTGATGTTATTTTCTGCACCCATAAGAAGAATTGTGGTGGTACATATGTGGTGCCGGCGAGACGAGGTCAGAAGACGGTTCCGCAAGGTACATGCATGTTTAAACTCAAGTATCTAATAGGTTGTTAGTTGTAAGCTCTGAACTAACTTCCCTCCTGATCTTCATGGTTCTCCTACTACTATGTAATCCACCTAAATTACTCAGGTTTACAATTAATTTTACATTCATGTATCTGCCATTGATGGATAAAATTCGTCCAAGCACAGTCCAAGTAAGGATTCAAGCTTCTCCATCTTTATAAAGAAACATTTTTACTTATTGTCAGCACGCAGCTTTTTGTGCCTATGTTTTGTATTTTTACTCTGTATCTTCATATATTTATCATAGGTACCTTCATGTTGTAGGTGTTTATATGTTAATTTTTTCTTTTATGCTATACACAACAATTGAAAAAGAATATGATTTCTGAGGAGTAACAGACCTCCTGAACTTGAGTTGCCTCCAGACCAGAGTGATTCTGTAGTAGTTACAGCGCTCTGACTGATGGCCCCCCTGCATGGCTAGGACTCCAGCGTGGTGGTACAAGCCAAGCCGAGAAGAGCAGGTGTTTCGAATCGTACGTACGAACTAGCGACAGAGACTGTCCCCTCCTCCTACGAATCGTATGTACTCCTACGTACATCGATCGTTACGTTATGATCGAGCCGGCGAGCTGCCTTTAGGCCAGTGGTGTCAGCTGACACCAATGGAAAAAGCAAAATCCTTCAATAAACTTCATTAGCTAGTGCAAATTTATAGAGAATGACCCCAATGAAATTGAGAGATTATAGTGATGACCCCGGTGCCATTTGTTTTCAGCTTCGTCCCTGAGCCGGCCGGATACACGCTAGCTATATATACATGCATGTGAGAATCATAATTGCGCCTGATCAACAAGCAAATACTATACGTATTGGGCAGCACTTACGCCATTCGTCAGCGGACAACGCATAAAATCACTCGGGAACATATATACCCGGTGGGTCCATCATGCACGATCCCTTGCCGATTGTCAGAAACCCGCGTACACGTTCGTCTTGACACGAGGTGGTTCATATCTGCCGTCCCGCGTTGATTTTGTTTTGAGAAGAGGATCCGGATCACGTGCCGATGCTGCTCCCCTCTCCTCCTGACCCTCAAAGTAACAGCAGCTTTTGTCTGCCAGTTCAGGCACGCCAATGCCGTGCCACCAGCAGGCAGCTAGCAGCTCACCACCACGTACGGGACGACGATCTCATCTACTGGCCGCTACGTGCGCTCGTCTATGCTTCCGGCACATCGGTGCCTGCCGATCGAGTTGTTCGTTGAGGATCGATGAGCTCCATACATTGATTCACCTTCTTGTATACTGATCGAGGATAGTCCAGAGTCAGATTCAACATCAAAGGGAATACGGCAATAGTATGATATACACATTACCAATCTCTACGAAACGGTACGTGAGGAGGCGAGCGAGAGCCATCGTCAGGCGATCCGAAAACACATCTAGGGTTTCGTCGCAGGGTAGAAAAAATTGGGATTTGTGCCCTTTGGTTTGTATATCTAGTCTATATCTTTCTTCGTCGCCGTGCATATCTGGTTTTGTCGTCTCATCTAAGAAAAAACACCCATCTGTTGGTTTATTCCGGCCGATACGTAGAGAACGTGCCAATTGACAAAGCTAGCACTTCACTCCAGTATTTGCATGGTACAACCGCCCAAACATGATCACTTGTGAAACTCCAGTTCCGAACCCGTGCATACATTCATCCATGCATGCATTGCGTCGTCCGTGCATGCAGGTGCCAGCCCAAGAAACGACACGACAGGCTCTGGTCATGGTGGTGATCATGTTGATCCGCACGTCCTCCAAGAACGATGTGCCGCAGCTTTTTTGCATAGCCCCCACCAGTCGCCCCGTCCGTATCCGCTGGCCCGCCGTCTCGTTGGGAGAGAGAGAGAGAGAGAGGGCCACCACAGTTGGTCCAGCCAAGCAGGCGTTTCAGGCTTTGGACGTAGGTCTACTCCTGTGGATGGTACGTACCATGGCAGGGCAGGGCCGCGGCGGCAGAGCGTGTCCCCTCCTCAGCCCTCCCTGTACACTGCACTCAACAACTGTTCATCCTATCTAGTACGCCATAGTGGCAGGCAGGTGCGTTGCATGCGCGCTGTACGTACGATCCTGGAATGCGCGGCCGATCAAGAAACAGGCAAATTGTGCTACCGTAGAGATAACACTTGTGCAAAGAATCGCCGGCCACTTCGTTTTGACAAGTCCCCATGTAATCACACACCACCACCCCAGCTCCCATCCTGCACGACGACGAAAACAACGTAGCATCGACATTAACCTGAAGCAAACCTGTCGGCGGCGGATACCAAGAAACTTCAGGGACGATCTCCCTCGCGTATGAATGTGGGTGGTCCGTTTGACCCGGTGAAGCGCGAGGGGAGGCGTGTGGGCCCTTCCAAAAATTGCTCCACGCGGGTTAACCATGGGAGTGCATCTTCCGTCCCATCGAAGGTCGGAAATTCTAGCTTCTGGAACTTGGGGGGTGCGTTGCCAAGCATAGCTGGCATCAGCGCCCCGTTTGCCATCTTGAGCCAGCAGATCGCTGACCTTTGTCGCGCTCGTCCCTCCTTGCGTTTGGCACAACTTGGTCACCGCGTCAGCCAGCTTGCGGAGATCGGCTTGAGCTCTAGATTGTCGGTAGACAAGGAAGCAACCTAGTCGACGAGGCCGGCGATCTTGGTGCTGGCAATGCCCTCCACATCGTCCTGGGACAATGGGGATCCCATCTTGCGCTGGCGTGGCCTGGTAACCAAGAACGACTGCTCTGATACCAACCTGTCACGGCCTAGGCTCCGGAGATCGTAGCCGTGCAGATCCTTGTGCGCTGTGGGCGCATGGAGATTAGGGTTGGGGGATAACTGGAGGCGGGCCTCCTCTTTTCTTCTTTATTGATTCTCTGATAGCACGTACAAGCTTAGGTCCCTTTACATATAGGGCCAATTGGTACACAGATCCAATCGTAACTAAGGAAATAATTAACTAACTTGATATGCAAGCAAACTAAAGGGCTTATCTCTAAACTCACTCTGGACTCTTTTTTTTTTGAAAGTCTCTCCTGAGAGTACAAGTTGTAGTATCTGATCGGACATACAGGTACGCACACCACACGCACACACACACACACCACACACACCCCACCTATATGTCTAAACAAGACCTACAACCTATATCCCTAATACGTACTCTGGACTCTTCTTATTCCTGCGTCTAAAGTACTGGCCCCACATTACACATATAGTGAGTAGAAATACTCCTAAACTGACATATAGAAATAATCTATAAAAAACCACATACATATTTTGTATACCGTAGGAGTTACTATTTACACACTGATTGTTATATCTTCTCTTTAGTTTTACACCTAAAATAGACAATCATGTATTCGAGAAACCACTGCCAGCTTTAAAAGTCATCCTGATATTTAAGAAAACTAAAACCCTACCCACGCACGCTGACACGCGGGCCACGCCTTCTCTCCCAAAACACTCACTCACCATACGTGTGCCCCGGAGGAGAGTGTGCAACGATGGCCTGCGTCGCAGCAGCAGCAGCTGCAGACTGCAGCAGAGGCTGTCCCCTCGGCGCTGACACTTGGCAGAAGCGTAGCGACAAAACGAACCAAAGCGAAGCAGGGAGAGAGCCCCACCTACCTTCTCCATCACCCCACCCTATCTCTCATTCTCTCTCCCCCGGCCGTAGCATTCGCAACCGCGGCTTCCGCGCAGCTTCCAGGGGCACCACGCGTCGGACGGACGGGGTTCCGTTCAAACGCGCCGGCCAGGGTTTTTCCGTTTCCGTGCTGGAGAGAGTACGTACGGCCTGCCACTGCCCGGAACGGAAAAAGACAAGCTTTTCCAAGGCACCAAAGCTGTGAAGGTCGGGTGGGGTGGTGGGTACAGACTACAGAGAGAGAAGGAGCCCCCCGAGACAGACAGAAAAAGCAGGATAAGGAGTTGCGCTGCTGCTTTTGCAGGTCTCAGTTTTGGCTCCGCCTCGCCGTGCCGTGCGTGGTGGGTACAAAGACTGCGAGTTGGAGGGGGAGGAGTGCTACATTACTCGTGCGAGGGGCTGGGGAGGAGGAGTGCTGCACAGAGAGAGGTGATCGAGCGAGGTTGAAGGGAGGGCGCTGTGTGAGCGAGCGAGAGCGTGGGAGGAGGAAGAGAGGGAGGGTGAGCTTTCCGGGAGGCGCGCGCCGCGACAGGGGCTTCCAGTTCCAGGAGGGGAGGCATGGGAGAGGTGAGCTCGATTGCCTTCCGCCGTCAGCATTGCTGTGTCCTTCCGCGTGCGTGCGAGCGTGCGTGCTGTTTGCTTGGGTAGTTGGGTGTTGCCTCGGTTTCTCGTGTGGGGAATGGGTTTCGGTGGAATCTCCGACGAGCTCTCTCCCTTGCGTATGAATGTGGCGGTGCTAATTAAGGCTCGCCGTGGGTAGTTCGTTTGGCCCGGTGAAGCGAGAGGGGAGGCGAGACGGGAATTGTGCTTAGAGTTTCAGGCTCGATCGGGTTCTCCATTTTCAGCTGCTCTGGGGTTTTCGGAGGTTTAATTCGGGGTTTCGTGCGGATTTGGTCGGCGGAATGTTTGGATGGAAATTACCTCGCGGGTTTTGTTCCTAGCTACTCTCTCGAGCCTTTTGCGCCTCAGAAGAATTCGTGGATTAAATTCGGCTTCCGTGGTCGATCGTTTCGTGCTATCCCATATCGAGATTATCCTCGGTCAATTCGCTGGGAAAGATCAAAATCATTCTGCTCGTTTTGCTGGTTTTGGAGTTTACTGAATCTAATATGTTGGAGGAACTGAGCCTAATTTCCTCTCCGCGTTCGTGCTAGCTTTTGCTTCCTGATTTTTCCCACTCAATGCCCGCCCGTTTCGATCCATTTTGGCGCAGCTAGCCCCACGTGCGAAGAGTGAAGTCTCTGGCCGATTGGCAGTGCTCGATCGGTGATTTAATTTTCTTCCGTTTCCATCCCATGCTCCGATGCTCGTGCTCTTGCTTGCCACAGTTGGATGTTGCTCCGGGGTGGGGTTTTTTACACCAGATCAGGAACCCATGCTGATGATGAGGTCATGTTCACTCCGTTCCATCTCGTCGTGGTGGTTCTGCTTTTCGGTCGATTTGACGAGACGCTCGCTCGCCCGCTTGCTTCCGGTGGTGGTGGTGGAGATTCCACGCTTCCGTCCCAAACCGGAAGGAAAACCTTTCACTTCCATCCCGATCGATCGCCTTTGGTTCGATTGGATTCGCGCCCACAGATCCTTTTCCTAGCTTCCTCTTCGGTCGCCGTGCCACCACTCCCCCTCCTAGCTCTCTACCTCTGCCCGTGAGGCCGTGACGCGACTAGGCTAGGCCTAGGCTAGGCCTCCATGATTCGTTCCGACGAGGGTGCTAGTGTGAACAGTGGAGTTAGACTGACGGAGCTCTCGTCGCATCCGCTTGTTCTTTACGCGCTTTTGCCACTTTTCTCCCTTGCGTATCGCCGTGGAGAGTTTCCAGTTTCGTGTCACTGCGCTCCGGGGCTGCAGACTGGCTCGGCGTTATGCTACCTTGGCTGCATTGCCCGAATTCACAGCCATCTCTCTGTGTGTCTTTTTTTCTGGGGCCGTGTTTTCGTAATGATCGTGTTGCTCTAGATCGGTTCATCCCCATGCGCGTTTGGTTGACAATGCTAGAACAAGACTTTGCACATTATGACGTTGCTCAATATTGTTATGATGAATTGTCCAAATTAATATACGGCCCATCTTGTGTGTCTTTTCTGGTTATGTTCTCTTGTTATATGTTTGTCAATGCTAGAGACTAGATTTTTGCCTGTGCGGCTAGTTACCAATGCTAGTACTCCCTCTGATCCATATTAATGGACTAACATTGTCTAGATACGGATGCATCTAGTCTAAACACTTAACTAGATACATCCGTATCTAGATAAAGTTGAGCCCATTAATATGGATCGGAGGTAGTACTAGATTATGCAGCATCTACAATTTGCTCGTTTTGTAGTTTTATTTTTGTGTGTGAGAACCAACGGATGGAGTTCCCTGGGTTGCCTGGGTACCCCAGCATCGTATTGCAGCAAGTTTGCAGCGCTTAGTACACTGTGTAAACAAGTTTTTGCCAAAGCTAGAGCAGCATTTTGTAGAATTATGACTTCTCAACAATTTTGCAGCTATTTCCTTATTTCATTTTTCTATCTTAGGAGTTTTTGAAGCAATATTCGTTGTCAAAAGAGATGAAGTTTCTTGGGTTGCTTGGGTATTGCAGCAAATTTGCGACTCTGTTGACACAAGTTGAACTCAACTTTTTGATCCAATTTTGCAATGTGCAGAGTTCAAGCGAAGAAGCTGGCAGGACCGACAAGATGGGGAAAGACAGTGGCGTCTCCCGCGCCGTGGAAGATGATGACACCGCTCTGCTCCTCTCGGCGGTGGAGAGCTTGAAGAATGCGGCGCTGGGCCGGCTCCGCAAGGACTTTGAAGCCTCGAGGATCCTTGACCAGGAAATGTCCACCAGGCTCCTCCACCTTGCCTGCAGGAACGACGCCGTGGAGTGCGTGAGGCTCCTCCTCGATGGAGGCCACGGTATCACTGCGTCCCCCATCGACGCAAGGGACCAGTTGAGACGCACCCCGCTGCACATCGCCGCCGAGACGCACTCAGCCAAGTGCATCCAGCTGCTCCTCTCCAGGAATGCCCGCACCGACTTGAGGGTGGTCGAGGGAAGACCTCTTATCGCGCTCGAGGTTGCGCTGATGAGCAGAACGTGCGTCAATGGCATCAATTGCTACTATTTATTTGCTAGTGATAGTGAATTTCATCAAAATCATTCTCAAGCCGACTTGAATGAATCTGTTCATGCATGCTTTCTCTTCAGGGTTCAAGTTGATTGGTCACTGGACAACTCAGTCGAGGACCTCCTGGCTTATCTGCAAAAAAAGGTTAGCATCATTTACTAGACTCAAGCATAGGTTCATTCATAACTGATTAAAAGGATCATGCCATTGGATACATCTCTCATGCAAAACTGTCCACTTTCCTGTTTGTGTAGGATTTGAAGTCAGTGAGGCTTCTGGCTGAGAAAACCAGGGAGGTTGGGGAGGTAGCTTATAGATACGCCATGGAGGGGCGTGTCACTCAACTGGCAATGCTGCTTCTGGTAGCTGAAGACAAGATATCGGCCGCAGTGAGCGTGGTGATAGATGGTGTCAGGACAAAGAGATCAATTTACAACTCTCTCGTGGATGAGGTTCTGTCAATTGGAGATGCTTCAGCTAGAGACGGCAATGAAAGGAGGAAAGCATTGCTATGTGAGATTCAGCTACTTAACCAATCCGGGACCTCGTCATGGAGGGACCCAAACATTGACAGGAGAACCTTGCCCCCTCTACTTAGGGCTGCCAAGGTACTGGCGTTAACGTTATTTCGCACTTAAATAGCCACAACTATTTTCAAACTCTGCAATACATGATGGAATCAAGCTCCTCTGTTATTTTCTTCTGTGATTTTGATTACATAAACTGAGTCACTATGACTGCCATGTAAAATGCATATTCAGTATCTGTAATTTGAGGTCTATGCCTATGGTTTCATTCTTAGTCAATACTTCTGGATTTGCATTGACATGAAATTACAATGGCTGCCGTCGAGTTTTAGTATTCAGTGACTAATTACAGGTCTGCAGCTAAAAAAAGAATACAAATGAGTTACTATGATGATCATACCTTGAGTACTCTGTGTAGATTAAGATGAACACACTTTGCTTTGATTATAAAAAACAGTCCTGCATTTTCTCATATTTGGTTGATGCAAGATTGCTTTAATCATGCTAGACCTACCATGATGTTGTTTATAAAGCTGCAACTTATATACAGAAAAACTTACATTGATCAACCTTCTTTATTTAGGCTGGAGATATGAGTGTCACCAAGATGCTTCTTATGGGGGATGTTGATGTCAACGAAACCGACCCCGAAGGAAACACGGCACTTCACTGGTGCCTTAGTAGTAGCTCAAGCACACAGGAGCCAAGGTGCTCGTTTAAGAAATTCCGCTCCATTACAAGCTGAAATGGAAGACATTTGTTTTTGCTATTTCCAAATGTCCCTCAGTAGTCTTGTGTCTTTGCACAGGATTGTGTGGCTCCTGCTGAAGAACGGTGCCAGAGTTTTCCAGGGGAACAAACTAGGTCTCACACCAGTGCACAGTGCTGCTGCCAAGGGCAATTACAAGGCTCTTCAGGTACTCTTTTGTTACTTCATTTCCTTGTGCTTGATAATACTACTGTGACTAATTGGTCCTGTGTTTCTTTGTTCTGCAAGAAACTTCTGCTTCATGCACAAGACTGCGTCGATATACCTTCCAAGACCAAAGAAACCCCATTATTCCTTGCAGTGAAGAATGGTTCTTTGAGCTGTGTACAGCTTCTTCTGCGTTCTGGGGCTAACCCTAAAGCCCAGAACCTACGGTGAGTAGTATTTCTGAAGGATCCTACTATTCGATGACTTGGTCGACTTACTGTAATGTGATTCTTTGACGTTGAACAGAAAGCAAAGACCAATAGACGTGGCGACATCCCAAGACATGCGTTTTGTTCTCAACTCTGCTATTGTTGCACCATGTAAGATAATTTTCTGGGACGTCTAACTATGTGACTTGAGTTCACAAAAAGACATAATTTAGCGCTTGGTTGTCCCTCATTTTGTGTTTGATACTTCAACCTAAGCACATGTCCTTGTATAGGACCCCATTCTGTTCCGCTTGTTTGTTTATCTGTTTCAATACACTGGAGGATTTTGATTATTTAAATTTAAATGAAGACTGGTTAGATGCTCTTAGTTTTAATATGGAATTGTGGATATCCAACTTGGTGCCTTTTTAACAGATTTTTTTTTAGTGAACAATGGCTCACTGGAAAAGAACCGTGCGATGAAAAAGGAAAGGCGCAAAGAGCTACTGGATGACAATTTCAACGATTCTTATGAAAGGTACTTCTTGTATATGTTACATGATTACATGACATGTAGAAAAATGCGCTTCTTATCTCAAGTTAAAACTAAGATATCCCTCTGAATATCATTGCAGCTATGCCAAACCAAAGACATCAGTCGGTCACCGGGATTTTCGGTCCAGCAAATTTTCTGCCCAAGAGGCTAAAAGTAAGAGCCAGAGTGCTCCAAAACAAGGTCATAAGTTATTTCAGGTAATCTCGACATCCTCTATCTATATTACCATGCAACTATTTCTTCACATGGTCTGCTTCTTACAAGACAGTTTGTTTATAGCATAATGATCATTGGGAGAAGCATGACTACACTCGCAAAATCTTTGTTGGGGGCCTCCCACCTTCTGTAGACAATGGTATAGCTTCAGAAATCCTGAACTACTTGTATTCAACACACTAAACATGGATGTGCTTTTAACACTTATGGCATTTCTTTCCGACAGCATACCTTAGCAAATTCTTCGCTGCCGAATTCGGACCTGTGGAGGAAGCAATAGTCATTTTGCTGAAGATAGATAACCGAATACAGTCCCGAGGCTTTGGCTTTGTAAAATTTCAGAGAGAGAAGGATATGAATAGAGCAAAGGAAGCTCATCATGTGTATATGCTTGGGAGGAGAGTGGAGATAAAGGACGCTGTTGCTAGACCGTTCTTGCCTGAACTCCAAAGAGGGACTTCTTTACAGCACAATGTACGTGACTCCCCAAGAGTAAGTTATAGTGAGATGGAGGATGAACTAGCTGACGAACAATATTACCATGGGAAGCGGCAGCCATTGCCAGAGAAGTGCCTCCCATCTTGGTTCTTCATATTCAGGAAGTGGTTGCCAGGATTTCTCGTGGAAGCAGCTGAACGATACAGACAGAGGTACCCATTAAGCTCTGTGAAGACTGATTTCCGATCAATTTGCAGAATGGAGCTTGATCATGCAGCTCTAGGCTATCCTAAGCTAAGTGATTTCCTTCGCTCCCTCCCTGGCATCTGCAGGATATGTGTAGTCCCTGTAGGAAAAGGCCCTGCAACACACATGGTCCTTCTGCCACCACACTCACGACCAAAGTATGTACCCTTGCTAGAGCCTTACTCCTTTTATCATGATGAGCTCCCAGAATCAGTGTCAGATCATGAGTCTCCAAGATCACCACTTTCCGCCAATATCACTGATGACGCTCCGCATAACACTGACGGCCATCATGGTGATGTGTCCAGTGAGAGTAATGTTCAGAGCCAGCATGATGATGAGTACAGCAGAAGCAACACTGAAAGCCCGCGGGATGGTGATTCCAGCTCCCATGGTAGCTTACTTGATGAGATTACTGTCAGTACAAAGAAGCTTGATTTGATCGAGTTGCCTACAAGAAAGCCTGATTTGATTGTTTCTGGACCTGTTCCACAAAGAAATGAACCAGAACCTTTAAGGAAGCCTGATTTGGTTGATTTTGGACCTCTTGCTCGAAGAATTGAAACAGGAGCATCAATGAAGCCTGATTTAGTTGAGTCTGCACCGACAAGGTTGATCAAGTCCGGACCTCCTGGGAAGCTTGACTTGGTTGAGCCTGGACCTGCAAGGAAGCTTGACTTGGTTGAGTCCAGACGTCCTAGGAACCCTGATTTGGTTGAGCCTGGACCTGCAGGGAAGATTGATTTGATTGAATCCAGACCTGCAACATGCTTTGTTGATCGTCCAGTTGAAAGGGCAGCAGTAACTCCAAGTAGCCGTACACCTGAAACGAAATTCTCCTTCTTCCACTCACAGTGGGACATGTACCTAGTAAGTGCACCATTCTTGCAAGTTACATTGCTCATCACGTTAGTTAAGCTCAGTATCATGTGTAACTAATACAGTTCTCCCCCCTGCAGACTCCACATCCCAAGAGTGATTACTGCATCATATGTCGCTCCTGTGAAGCCGCGATGGAGCTTGTCCCGTGCCTTCATAAGATATGTGTTGCCTGCATGATGAGGTGCAATGTCATGGCATGCATGACCTGCGGCACTGTTGTAAGTGGAGTCAAGTCTTCCCCGTCGCTGGACACAAAAAGCCGACAGGTAATACACAAAATTCTCGAAAAAAGTTGAAATTTCCTCTCATGCTGTTTTCCCACTACATCTGAATTCATTTTGTCTGATTATTAATTGCTGAACATGCAGGGAGTCGTGGAGCGCGTCTCGGATCAAAAGTGCCAGTTAATGGTTGTCTGCACTGGAGCCGATGCAATTGTGAGATGCTCCCCCTGTATGCACACCATCGCTTGCCGAGGCTGCCTCCTGGCTTCAGTGACATTACTCAAGAACTGCACAGTCTGCGACGGCGTGATCGAGCACTTCAAGTTTGGTTCACAAGGCTTAGCTCCCTAATAGAGTCGTGCTAATGAAGACCAATCTAATACATAGAATAAGGCAGGCCAATCCCACAATCTGAAGGAGAGATCGATCCCATCTCCTTCGATTTTCCTAGGTTGTGGGATGATGTGCCTAATCGGCCATGTTCAGAGGAGTGCTCTTTTTTCGCTCCCTGCCGTTTTTGCTTAGAACTGCCTTGATGCTTGATAGTCCTGATTCTGTAAGCTTTGTGATGGGGGTTGTGTCCTCTTTGACTTAGGCAAAGCTTACAGGATCTGGACTATACCAAGCCTCCCTTTATTATCTGTTATTGCACTATTTACGTTGAACCTTTGTAAGTACTGTCTGAGTAAGATGGATCCTTTTCAGTTTTATCTGTCGGTGGGCTTTTCTGGAGTTTCATGAATTTCTTTCATAGATTTGGAGCTGTATGGTATACTTGGTGTTTGCCTCTCTTTGCTAGTATAGTTACCTGTCCTGAGATGATATGTTTGTATGTTGCATTTTCCGGAGTGTACTTAGCATCAGCAAGCATAAATTTCCAAGTAAAAATTAGCTTAGCTTGCCAGTCTTATTCACAGTAGATCAATCTATGTGTGCAGTAATATGTTCTATTTGATACGGAAACTTATACTGTGAAGATGAAGATGATTTGATCTGCAGAATTTTGTGTCATACTAGCTTCTGTCACTTTCTTTCAGAAGTAGGTCGTGGATTACAGATCGGCCTGTTAGAAATTGTTTGAATTGATCTAGAAGAATATTTTTCTTTGGGTTTACATTTTTATTTATTTTAAGAGATGTTTAAACTCAGCATCTTATCACCCTAAATTTGTAATTCAGATCTTTGATCATATACTAAGTAGAAGTACTGGATTTCTCACCGTACGGGCAAGCATGTGGCGGTGCCGTCCTGCGCCGCAGCCACCGTCCGCTGGGCTGGTGTAAGGAGACGGCGGCGGCGAGTGCCTTGAGCCCTCGACCAGACCACCCCACTCGGCGGCGGCGGCGAGTGCCGCGTCGAGCGAGCGAGGGTAGCGGGCTCCTCCACACTGTCCGCTCTTGTTCCCTGCAGAGAATCCCCGCCGTCGACCGTGCTGCCCCTGCGGATCCGGCGTCCGAGACGGTAGTTCTGGGCTTCTGGTTAGGGGTCCCTCAGGTGCGTGCTACGGTGAAGGCTGGAATTCGAGCCGGCCCGGCCCCGCTCCGACTCGTTCAAACTAGTAACATTGTCGATCTTGCCTCAAATTGTTTAACTAACGAGTGAAACTCGGCTCGACTCATAAAACTCGTGAATTTGCTAGCGTAACTCATTTATAGCTACATAAAATTACCAACAAGGAATATCACAAATTTCTCTATACAATTATGTTCGTAAGTATTTGGGCATGTATTGTGCACTAATTCATTCAATAATAAAGAATTTCAATGACAATATATCGTAGGAAATATGCCCAAGAAACAATCATAGAGATGATGATATTTCAATGTATCCATGATTATAATAATGTGCCTAGAATAATGTCTTTGTATTTGATTGACGAGTTGAAGACTTGTCTGTAAAACTCGTTACTTGTATGGTTATTCTAAATGTGTCCCTAGTCGGAGTTCATATAAGGACACACTTGAATGTTAGACTAGCACATGTATTAGTTGATGACTATGTTTCACAAGTCATAGACATGGAGATGTCAAACTAATAATATGGACTTATGTTATGAACATAGAGTTGGACTGACCCACCTTGAGACAATGAAGCAAACGTTCTTGGCTCTCTTTCTACACGATGTATTTGCTTTGTCCCTAGACCTGAAATTGTCGCGTGTACTCGAGATGTGAATTGACCTACTTTGGGGCTATCAAACGATACACCGTGAAAGGGTAGCCATGGGTTGGTCCCGATTTTCACGGATTTATGCGGAGGGAACGATGAACACGAAGAACACGGGATGAATACGAAGAACACAAAGAGAGGAAATCAACAACACAAGGGTAAATAGCAAGTAGCAACTCGGCAAGACTCAATTGGTAACAAATCCCCGAGGGTAGCCCCCAATTCTCCTCTCCCAAGCACACCTTACTCTTAGAATTATTTGTCCAATTGGTCAATCCAACCAATCCAATCTAGCCACTCGAAGAGGAAATATTAGCAAGTAATCGCAACTACAAGCAGAAGACTTGGTATCCACGCAGGGATCTTCTCCTCAAGAGGAGGCCTTGGTTTATCTCCACAAGGGGAGACCTTGATTCATCTCCATAGGAGGAAAGAGACACTTTGAGAAGAAGGAGCAGAGCTCAACTTTAGTTCTCAAATCATAGTCTAACCCTAGATCTAGATGGGGAGCGCCTATTTATAGTCTAGAGGCAAAAGGGGAAAATTAGGTAGGGTAGGTGGGAGTTACAAGGCTCAACAGCCTGACTGGATCACGCAGCAGCGGTAGTACCGCTGGGCGGCCAGTGCATCGTTGACTTCGCGGGGGCGACAGTGCCGGCGGTAGTACCGCTCGTCAGAGCGGTAGTACCCTACCGCCCGCACAACCGCACATGGACGCAAAGGCGGGTTTTCGGCGGCACTGGGGGCGGTAGTACCGCCGAGCGGGGCGGTAGTACCGCCCTGTCTCTTCTTTCTCTTCTTCTTCTTGGCCATCTACTTGGGACTTCTCTTGATCATCTTCTTGGGTCTTCTCTTGGTCATCTTCTCCAACATCTTGGACCTTCTCTTGCTCATCTTCTCCACTCCATTGTGGGTCGTCATCATGGTGGTTCCTGAGTGTGCACAAAGTATCCGAATGAAGTAGCAACCCATTCAAAGGAGTGTCGAGATCACACATAGATAGGAGTGAATTCACCTTATCATGGAGAGCTTTGACTCTTGCTCTTGTTATTGGTCCACTTGTTGTAGGAGCCGTAGGTTGGGCTACATCATCTCCCCCCCCTTGGAAAAGAGTCGTCCTCGACTCTTGGTCATCCCCATCGCTTGATGTTCCAAGGTACGGCGATAGGTCGGCGACATTGAAGGTGTCATGGACCAAGTGTTTGGAGTGGGAGATGTCGATCTTGTAGGCATTGTCATTGATGCGCTTGATAACCTTGAAAGGTCCGTCTCCACGAGGGTGAAGCTTGGACTTCCTTGCATCCGGAAAGCGATCTTTGCGAAGGTGTAGCCAAACAAGGTCTCCTTCTTCAAATATCATGGCGCGCTTGTGTTTTTCATCTTCGTAGCATGGTCTTTGTTGTGCTTCTCGAGTGTAGTTCTTGTTTCCTCATGGAGCTTCTTCATGTAAGCGGCTCTCTTGTCGAAGTCCATGTTAACTTGCTCACGGAGTGGAAGTGGTAGCATGTCGAGCGCGGTGTAGGGGTTGGAGCCATAGACGATCTCGAAGGGTGTTCGCTTTGTTGCGTGGTGTAGTGCTCGATTGTAGGCGAACTCGGCGTGTGGGATGCACTCTTCCCAATTCTTCAAGTTAGGCTTGATCAACACACGAAGGAGTGTAGATAAGCTTCGGTTCACCACTTCGGTTTGGCCATCAGTTTGAGGGTGGTATGCGGTGGAGAAAAGTTGCTTGATTCCCATCTTGGCCATCAAAGTCTTCCAAAAATAGCTCATGAACTTGACGTCACGATCCGACACAATGGTCTTGGGCACTCCATGAAGACGGACGATTTCCCTGAAAAACAAAGTAGCAATGTGTGAAGCATCGTCGCTCTTGTTGCAAGGTATAAAGTGCACCATTTTAGAGAAGCGATCAATGACGACAAAGATGGAATCCTTGTTTGTTTTAGTGCGTGGGAGTCCTAAGACAAAATTCATAGCTATATCGGACCATGGACGATGTGGAATAGGCAAAGGTGTATATAAGCCATGAGAGTTTATAGTAGACTTAGCTTTGAGACATGTAGAACATCGTCAAACTAGGTGTTCCACGTCACGCTTCATCCGTGGCCAATAGTAGTTGGTGGCGAGCATGGCGTAGGTCTTGTCACGGCCAAAGTGACCCATGAGTGATCCTACATAAGATTCCTTCAAAAGGACCAAATGAAGCGAAGACTCGGGTATACATAGTTTGTTAGCCTTAAACAAGAAACCTTGGTGCAAATATAAATCACCAATTCCTTTGTGCTCCGAACATTGAGCGAAAATGTCTCCAAAGAAAGCATCGGTAGCATACAACTCTTTTATCTCATCCAAACCCAAGACACTAATGTCAAGACGTGTAACTAGGTTGGCCTTGCGGGATAAAGCATCCGCGACCACATTGTCTTTACCTTTCTTGTATTTGATTACAAAGGTAAAAGACTCAATGAACTCAACCCACTTAGCATGTCTTTTGTTCAAATTTGTTTGACTTTTCAAATATTTCAAGGATTCATGGTCACAATGAATGACAAATTCCTTAGGACGAAGGTAATGTTGCCACACATCCAAAACACGAACCAAAGCGAATAACTCTTTGTCATAAATGGGGTAATTCAAGCGAGCTCCATCTAATTTCTCACTATGGTATGCGATGGGTCTACCATTTTGCATAAGCACTCCACCAATGCCCAATCCACTTGCATCGCATTCAATCTCAAATGTCTTAGAGAAATCCGGAAGGGCAAGGAGTGGTGCTTCGGTTAATAACCGTTTGAGCTCATTGAAAGCAAAATCATGTGCATTGCCCCAAATGAAAGGTACATTTTTCTTTGTAAGTTCATGGAGGGGGCAAGCAATTGTGGAAAAATCCTTGATGAAACGGCGGTAAAATCCGGCAAAACCAAGAAAACGTCTCAACTCCTCAAGTGACATCGGAAAAGGCCAAGTCTAAATTGCTTCTATCTTTGCTTAATCAACTTCGACTCCATCCGAAGAAACAACAAAACCCAAGAAAACAAGTTTGTTGGTGGCAAAAGTGCACTTAGAAAGATTTGCATAAAGCTTTTCATTGCGAAGAACCAGCAAAACTTGAGCAACATGAGAAGTGTGCTCTTCCAAAGATTTGCTATAGATAAGGATGTCGTCAAAGTATGCCACAACAAATTTGCCAATAAAAGGACGCAAAACATGATTCATGAGACGCATAAAAGTAGAAGGTGCATTGGAAAGACCAAATGGGATGACAAGCCACTCATAAAGACCAAGCTTTATTTAAAATGCGGTCTTCCATTCATCACCTTCACACATTCTTATTTGGTGATATCCACTTTTAAGATCAATTTTGGAGAATATAGCGAAACCACAAAGCTCATCAAGCATATCATCAAGTCGAGGGATAGGATGGCGATACCGAATGGTGATGGCGTTGATGGGGCAACAATCCATGCAAAGGCGAAGAGTGTTGTCGTGCTTGGGTACCAAAATGACGGGCACGGCACACGGATTCAAGCTCTCGCGGATATGTCCCATGGCAAGAAGTTCTTGTATTTACCGCTCGATCTCCTTTGTCTCCTCGGGGTTGGTGCTGTAAGGAGCGCGGTTTGGTAGCGGTGCACCGGGAACAAGGTCGATGCAATGTTCGATTCCGCGTAGAGGAGGTAGTCCCGGTGGCACTTCTTGAGGGAAAACATCTTAAAAGTCCTTCAAAAGAGACAACAAAGAAGGAGGAAGGTTTGTGAAAGTGTTAGTCATAGAAAATTCACCCTTGCATATGAGCACATAGTGGAGGGTGGATGGTTTCTCTCTCAACTCCCTCATCTCTCTCTTGGTGGCAAATAGTGTAAGTTTTGTGCGAACTCTCTTTCAAGTGTCACACTCATTTGGCTTGTGGCTCTCACTCACTTTATGGTGGGTCTCTCGCTCACCACTCATCTCACTAGACGAACGATCTTGTTGTGCCCTTGCAATAGTCTTGGCGTTATCGGCGATGACTTGACTTGGTGTCATGGGACGAAGGACGAAGGTGAACTTGTCGTTGTTCTTGAAGCTATAGTAATTTGTCCTTCCATCATGCATAGCACCCTTATCAAATTGCCAAGGACGACCAAGAAGTAAGTGACAAACGGTCATAGGCACAACATCACAATCAACTGTATCTTCATAGGCTCCAATCTTGAAGGACGCTTGCACCATGTGTTGAATCTTGACGGCTCCGGTATCACTCAACCATTGCACATGGTAGGGATGTGGGTGCTTCTTGAACTTCAAGTTGAGCTTATCACAAAGTTCTTTACTCGCTAAGTTGTGGCAACTTCCACCATCTATGATGACCTTGATGGACTTTCCATTGATTCCCGCTCTAGTTTGAAACAAGTTGCATCTTTGGTCTTCTTCCACTTGGACATTGGTGGTTAAAGTTCTTGCCACAACCAAGGAAGGATTGTTGTCGCCATCTGATGGCCCTTCACGTAGTTACCCCACAACGGCGCCAGAAAACAGTCTTGACGGCCCTTCGTGTGGTTACCTGCGTGAAAAGTAAATGGGTTAGGTTGAGACTCCAAGTGCAGAGTGTATGTAGTAGTGGAAGACAGTTTTCCCCACGAGGGGTGACTCGAGGGTTTAATATCGAACTCTCGGGGAACCAGTATTTCAGGTGTTATCTCCTTATCCTTCTCTTGAGAACCTGCAACAAAATAAATTGTTTTGTGCCCTCAACCTCACCAAGTGGTTGTCAAGCACAAGGTGTGAGAATGATAATAAAATAAATATGCAAACAGTAGTAAATATGCAATGATGGTAAAATAAATATGCAAGGATGATGGTAGTAATGATAAATGATATTTTTGGGTTTTTTATGATGAATGCAAGATGTAAAAGTGTTTTTGTATTTTCGGATTTAATAATGGCAGCAAACAAAAGTGGTGATAAAAGTGTTGGAAAGGTGTTTCTTATGATTAAAAATGGACCGGGGTTCATGGTTTCACAAATGCACTCTCTCTTGATAACGTGGTAGACAATGGAACACTAAAATTAACATGTAAGATGGCAAGACATGGTTTGACAAGTTATTAATAATATGGGCATCACGTCCTAACATAGAGATCTCAAGTATAAGTTGTTCTCTCTCTTATGCTCCACCAAGATGCGAACTAAATCATAACACCTTAGTAATTAAGATAAATCAGAGCATAGCAATAAGTTCAATGACATGAAGTTAAAATAAGAACATGCTAGATCTAGTCATGGAGATAGTGGCCAAGGTCACATCCACTCTCCGGTAGCATGGTATTTTTGTTTATCCCTAGTGAGGCAACAAAGTAAGGTAGAAAACCCAAGTGGATCGCAGAACTTTCTCTCACGTTCACTGCACTAGCCACCCCCCGTTACTCCAACTAATGCACACGTTCCCCCTCACATGCTCTCATAAACATGCTTGATCATGACAAGTAAATAAGAACGGGGTACATAATATGCATCTACTTTCATAACTGAAACAAAACCATTGCAATCTCAAACATGTATTAACTCATAATAAAGATCCACCACAAAGGAATTACATAGATGACCGTAATCATGTTCAGCAGCTCATACGGTACTAATTAGTGAAGCTCATAGAGAGGAGAGATACATAAGTTACTTCCACAAACCCATAGTCCAGGGGTGGACTACTCCCTCTTCATCATGGTGTCGGTGGAGATGTTGTTGGAGGGGAAGGAGACCACACCGGCAGCGCCCCGCCGGAGTTTTCCCCCTCCAATCTTCAGCTCCAGGTCTCTGTTTCGTGGTTTCTGTGTTTCGGCGGCGCTCCTTTCGCGAAAGCCCTGGGGGGTCTATATATAGTCGTTTTTAGGTCAAGACGAAGCTTCGGGAAGAAAGATCGACGGCAGCGGAGGCCCGAGGGCCATTTGGTGGGTCCCACGCGGTCAGGGAATCTGGCCGCGTGGGCCCACCCCTTTCGGCCTTCTGGTCTCCGTTTCTTCGATTCCTTTGCGCCTACGTTTCGTTCCTTCCAAAAAAGTGATCCCCGTAAAATTCAGGTCATTTGGACGTCGTTTGGGTCCCTGAAACATCAAAATATAGAAAAAGGGGTTTTCTGACAGCGCAGGGTTAATTCCAGAAAAATGGGGAAGTTGTTAATTATCCCCAAAACTCAATATAAATCATGAATATAACCCTTATATGATGCAAATAACATGGAATAACATGTAATAAAATGTAAAGTTCATGTATGCATTTTACATGCATCAACATCCCCAAGCTTAACCCATGCTCGTCCCGAGTATGAAGGTGATAAAACTAACATGGACTTTGCATTTTAATACTATCAATGGATATCAAAGGTGATTACTATTGCTACATAGAGTCAAATGATTCATTCTTCAAAGGAATAACAATATGCAAGATAAATTATGAAGTGATATCAAATACTCAATGTAAAGATGTTCAATGATAAATTCACAAAGTGTAATATAGAAGAAAGTACTATGGACCAAATGTATGCATAATGAAAAGTAAAAACATCCTATGGTGGTCATAGAGTACTTCTTATGAAAACTGAATATAAAAGGTGGACACTTTGGATAGATAAATAAGTAGAGGTAAAGCATGAATAAGTTTCATCTAACTTCCAAACACTTCTACTTAAGTTAATGCTTGCAATGTGGTAGTCATTGGTGTGGAGCTCTCATTACCCCTATCATAGCATCTTGAATGATTAATGTTTAAAGTGAAAGCAAATATGAGTGGTGTGCTTGACAATGTATTGGTTGAATGTCTCATGTCCCTTGAATACAAGTACCTACACCATGTGTTACTCACTTTGGTCCACAAAGTAAATTCAAATAAAGGTCATTGCAAGTAATAATAGTATCATCAAGAACTGCACTGGGGTACCTCTTGCCCCTTGACATGAACAAGCCCATGTCAAAACAACAAGACAAACAGACAATGAACAATCTCAGCACTCTTTTATTTACTATGGGTATAGCTTTTTATTATGAGGTGCATCACTGAATGAACATTATGGTTATGCTGTAAATTTCCACCATGAATGATGCATGGCTTAGATTAGCGGCCCAGGCATTTCTCTAACCATTTATACAAACTCTTTGAACTTACTAAGTATCCACATTCATTTCACCCATGATAGGCATCCATAAACAAAAGTACATGACATCAACTAAATATAAATAAGTGCAATGTTGAAAGCTTGCCATGTGACAGCACATATGGGCTAACTCCCAACCAAAACAATTGTCAAGCCCACAACTTCATAATTTTAATCACAATGGTTCATGCTTATTAAATGCAATAAAAGTAAATTGTGCATCAAGTTCGTGAGAGCTTTTAACCAATTTTTCCCATGACAATCAATAACATAAGCATTTAAATTCAGAAATGTAGATAACACAATATAACATGATAAACATACTTGGAATAGCATAAAGCTAATAGGTAGATATGGTGGACTCACTGGAAAAACTTTGGTTGAAGGTGTTGGGAAACAAGCTTTTTACTTGTTGTAATTTTTGGGCTAGCAATAGGGAGAAAGTTGACCATCTAAATGCATGCATAAGTGTCCATAGAACTAATCAATCCATGTTAAACCAAGTAAAGTTAAAATTCAACATCTAAACATGGTAAGATAGCTCTTAACAACACTCTTGCAAATTAACATTCATTCAAAGCACATGAATTATGCAACTATATGTATCTTTTAAAATCAACTCAAACATCCCTATCCCAATATATTTAATAGCATCCAACATAATTCAACCCAAACTTCCAGTAGCTCTCTCATATATAAATGATAGTGGTGGTCTTAAGAAAATAAAAATCAAACCGAAATAACAAAAGCAAAAAAAACAGACGCTCCAAGTTTATACGATAAAGTGCTTTGATCGAAAAACAGAAGTTAGACGTGTGCAAACCGAGAGTGTGTTGGTCTAGTGGGGTTGTCTTGACATCCCCAAGCTTATGGTCTTCACCATCCTTGGATAGCTCTTGGTGCAGCTCCTCTAATCCCTGTGAAAAAACTTCAAAACACCGTTTCTCCCATTTCTTTTCTGTGGGGTGATATTAGTAGTGATAAACAAATAGGTTCCTTGCTGCATAAAATCCTTAGGCAAAAATTCATATGAATGTCCAGAGAGTATATAATGTTGTATGCCTACTCATAAACTCAATTGAATCAAAAAGATTCAAGCAAAAAGCTCAAAGAATGCATCAAACAATATCAAGACAGAATCTGTCCAGAAAAACAGCAGCAGCAAAACGCATTTTTCTACCCTACTTAAACTCGTCAGAAAAATCTGCAAAAAATCACGTGCAGAGGATGAAAAGTTGAAGCTACAGTTCAAATTACAGCTCAATCGGAGTTACAGATAAAAAATGAAAAATCAAACCGTGCACAGACTTCGTGCAGGCAGAAAACTCTCCGAAAATGAATAGCAACTTTTCAAACCCAAAATAGGTAAAACTTGGTTCTTTATTAAAAATCCAGAAACAAAACTAACAAACTACTCTCTTGTTACAGCAAGAGGACTCAAAGAAAATCTCAAACAAAAACAACCGGGTTGCCTCCCGTAAAGCGCTTTCTTTATAGCCATATAGCTAGGCTTACTTACTTGATAATCAAAGGGGACGTAGCTCATGAGGGAGCTTGAACCTTGGTGTGTCCCTCTTCCTTGGGAAGTGTTCATGCACAATACCAGGTCCCATGGTGTTCTAATCCAATCAAAATAATAGTCAAGTTGAACCCTAGTTGAGAGAAAAACAAAACACAAAAGTAATAACAACGAAGTCTAACTTTCTTTCTATGCATTGGCATTTTGTATATGAATGAATCACCATAAATAGAAGTTTCCCAATGCATATTAACAATATTTACTTGCAGCATATAATTATTAGTAACATAAAGAGGTTCTTATCACCTCCTCTTTCATAATAGTTGCAAGTAGTAGAAATAAATTCAACCATATAACCACAAGAATCATTCAACTTAGATAATTTAGGCACATAAAGAGGATCATTAAATTTATTTGGAATTCATTAGCATGCTTCCCTCTTTCAAAATAGTTATCAATATTAAGTTTAATATCATGGTTGCAACAAATATTTGGAACTAAAGATAATTGCAAACCACATAAGTATTTCTCAACATAAGCAAATTTCTCCTCTATGGTGTAAGTAGGAGAGTTCAAGAACAAAGTAGGACTCTCATGAGTAAGAGTACATCACAAACAGCAAGTATATCATTTTTATCCTCACATAATTTAGTAACTAAACATGGAGGTTTATCAATAAGCATAGGACCATCATCTAAAGCATTATCATATAGCATATTTAAGCAATACTCCTCATTATCATCAATAAGTTCACTAGTAGCATTAATAGAAAGTAAAGGAGCATTTTTAGTTTCATCATAATAGCATGGGTTATCATATAGGACCATAGCATTTTCAGTTTCACACTCATCATAACATGGATTCTCATAAATAACAAAAGATTTTTGAGTTTGAGTGTTACTATCATTTGTTGATGGTGAAGTTGGGAGATCCAACTCTTCCCCAAGCTTAGGTTGGAGCACATCCATTTCAATCTCCTCTTCACATACTTCCTCTTCCAAGCTTATGTTTTCATCATCTCTTCCTGCAAAATATTAGTACTTTCCATGGAAGCAAGAATTCTTTCTTTAACATAAACATTATCACTAAATTCCTTTTTGCAAAGTTGGAGAAGAATAGAAATGTGTCCTTTCATTACACGAGCTTCATGACTAGTTGCAAAAAATTTATCAATAAGAAAGTCTATCTCATGGGTTGCAACATAAGCAATATATTTCTCAACTTGTTCTATATCATGGCATGCAAATTTACACTCTTGATAAGAAGCAATAATAGGATCACTATTATACTTACATTGATAGAGAGAGTGTTTATAGTCTTTTCTAAAGCAGCAAGTTATATTATGTAATTCACAAAACTCAGTGGCCATATCATTGAGATGTTCAAGCAATTCAAGCATTCTATTTCCTTCTTTGGTTGATCGGTATTCATAGTAAGCTCCCATAGTTTTGACATAACCTTTCTCCATAGCTTAGCATACATATTAAAAACAACACTAGTTTTTATGGGTTTTTTAATTTTTTATGCAAAACTGAAAGTAAAATGACACTAATGCAACTCGAAATAACAAATGCAACACAAAATGCAAAACTGAATATAAATATGCAAACCGAAATATAAAGATGATATGCAAGACAAGAACAAAACAAAATAAAATGATTGTAGGTAAAGATGGATAAGATGATGCTCACGTAGGTGCAACCTCCCCAAGCTTAGGTTGTTACACAAGTTGGTGATGAAGTTGACTTGATGTTTTTGTATTTTCGGATTTAATAATGGCAGCAAACAAAAGTGATGATAAAAGTGTTGGAAAGGTGTTTCTTATGATTAAAAATGGACCGGGGTTCATGGTTTCACAAATGCACTCTCTCATGATAACGTGGTAGATAATGGAACACTAAAATTAACATGTAAGATGGCAAGACATGGTTTGACAAGTTATTAATAATATGGGCATCACGTCCTAACATAGAGATCTCAAGTATAAGTTGTTCTCTCTCTTATGCTCCACCAAGATGCGAACTAAATCATAACACCTTAGTAATTAAGATAAATCAGAGCATAGCAATAAGTTCAATGACATGAAGTTAAAATAAGAACATGCTAGATCTAGTCATGGAGATAGTGGCCAAGGTCACATCCACTCTCCGGTAGCATGGTATTTCTGTTTATCCCTAGTGAGGCAACAAAGTAAGGTAGAAAACCCAAATGGATCGCAGAACTTTCTCTCACGTTCACTGCACTAGCCACCCCCCGTTACTCCAACTAATGCACACGTTCCCCCTCACACGCTCTCATAAACATGCTTGATCATGACAAGTAAATAAGAACGGGGTACATAATATGCATCTACTTTCATAACTGAAAAAAACCATTGCAATCTCAAACATGTATTAACTCATAATAAAGATCCACCACAAAGGAATTACATAGATGACCGTAATCATGTTCAGCAGCTCATACGGTACTAATTAGTGAAGCTCATAGAGAGGAGAGATACATAGGTTACTTCCGCAAACCCATAGTCCAGGGGTGGACTACTCCCTCTTCATCATGGTGTTGGTGGAGATGTTGTTGGAGGGGAAGGAGACCACACCGGCAGCGCCCCGCCGGAGTTTTCCCCCTCCAATCTTCAGCTCCAGGTCGCTGTTTCGTGGTTTCTGTGTTTCGGCAGCGCTCTCCTTCGCGAAAGCCCTGGGGGGTCTATATATAGTCGTTTTTAGGTCAAGACGAAGCTTCGGGAAGAAAGATCGACGGCAGCGGAGGCCCGAGGGCCATTTTGGTGGGTCCCACGCGGTCAGGGAATCTGGCCGCGTGGGCCCACCCCTTTCGGCCTTCTGGTCTCCGTTTCTTCGATTCCTTTGTGCCTACGTTTCGTTCCTTCCAAAAAAGTGATCCCTGTAAAATCTCAGGTTATTTGGACGTCGTTTGGGTCCCTGAAACATCAAAATATAGAAAAAGGGGTTTTCTGACAGCGCAGGGTTAATTCCAGAAAAATGGGGAAATTGTTAATTATCCCCAAAACTCAATATAAATCATGAATATAACCCTTTTATGATGCAAATAACATGGAATAAAATGTAAAGTTCATGTATGCATTTTACATGCATCACCATCACAATATATCTCACTTTCTTCTTCTTCAGTACTTTGCATTGTGGTGACCTTGTTCAAAGCATTGTACTCATCTTCACTCATAGGTTCATACTCTCCCATGTCATTGATGATCATGACCTTCTTGTTGGTGCACTCAAAAGATTTGTGCCCTTGTCCTCCGCACTTGTAGCATTGCAAGAGTCTTGTGTCGGACGAAGATCCTTGAGGCGCCTTGGTATTGGGAGGTACTTTCTTGAAAGGTTGAGGCGCTTGAGGTGTCGATGTAGATACTCTTGGAGGACCTCGTGTGTTCGCTTGAGGAAGAGCTTGTGAAGGTGTAGGAGTTGACGAAGACGGCTTGTTGGCGAAGAATGCCTTTGTCTTGATGTATTTGAGCTCTTCAAGCACGTGGCGCTCGGCCTTGGAAGCTTGATGTACTAGCTCAACCAAAGAGGTATATGGTTGGAACTCCACGATCTTCTTGATTGGATAGTTGAGGCCATTCATGAAACGAGCCATGGATTGCTCTTCGTACTCGTTGACATTGGCTCTCATCATGGAGATTTGCATCTCCTTGTAGTACTCGTCAACCGACTTCAAACCTTGCTTCAACTCTTGCAACTTCTTGTACAAATCTCGAGTGTAATGGCTTGGCACGAAGCGCTTGTACATTGTTTCTTTCATTTCAACCCAAGTGTCGATTGGTTGTTGGTGGTTCGCGATGCGTACATCTTGGAGTTGTTCCCACATCAAGAGGGCGTACTCTTCAAACTCCATCGAGGCTAAGGCAACCATCTTTTTGTCGGAGAACCTTTGTACATGGAAGATCTTATCAACCTTGAGTACCCATGAGAAGTAAGCTTCCGGATCACTTGTGCCGTAGAACTTGGGTATGTCAAAGCGGACATTGGTCAAGTCGTCATAGTTGTCACGAGGAGCACCACGTGGGAATGCACATCCACGTCTCCTTCGATTGAGTCCATCACCATTGTGTTGGCTTGACTCGCTATCACTTGACTCGGAGCGTTGGTGTTGGTGACGATCATGTGGAAGTTCTTGACGAGGGCGAGGATCATGGCGAGGAGGTTGCTCTTGTTGATGAACGGGTTGTTCGATATTGTTCGCATTGTCATGATTTTGATGGCGTGGCCTTGGAGGATGACGGGGGTGACGTCCTTGTTCACCAAAGTCGTTCGCAACCAGAACGCCATTGTCATTAGCCAATGGGTCATGACGATCATGTTGTTGCGGTGGTGGTGATGGTATGCGTTCGCGACGTTCAACATTTTGGTGAGGTTGTTCTTGATGTGCATTGGCATTGTTCGCATGAAGATCATGTGGTTGTTCAACGTTAGGAGGAGGTCGTTCATGGGCGTCGCGCCTTGGGTCATGTTGACGTTCTTGTCGAGGTTCATGACGTCCATGACGTGCTTGTGTCGACCTTGAGGTGGTTCTTGTACGACTTGAGCGTGATGAAGAAGAAGCGCATTGTCGCACAAGGTTGTTAAGAGATTCAGTCACCCGCTCCATAGATGCTTCTTGTGCATGCATATGTACGTTGAAGTTGTTCTCTTGAGCTTGAAGACGGCGCTCGTAGCGTCCTAAGCCATCACGAAGAAGGTGTCGAAGACCAACAAACTCCGATTAGGTGACATAGCCATGATCACCGCGAACTCCACCATGTATTTCATCGTCCGAGCTTGAGCTTCCGTTTGTACGTCCCCTAAACATCTTCTCAAGAACAAATGAGATATGTGGTAAAGAAAACCAAGACAAACTATATCCCAAGTATAATGAGGCTTGAGAGGAGAGAATCCGGTTCTAACACCCAACACACACACTTATGAGGATAGGAAGGTATGAAGTGGCAAACGAAACAAGCAAACCCGCCGACAAGTATATTGTCAAAGGTAGAGAAAATCCACAATGATCAAATTACCAAAGAAACTCCAACCACAAATGATGAAGAAACACACACAAAAGCGAATGATGGGGTTGGGCGACCAAAGCGCGAGCACTCGAAGATAGACAACCTAACAAAGACTACGTGCTCAAATGTCACCCAACACAAGATGGACGCTAGCTCAATTGCCTTTTGATGGGCAACGGATTTGCAGAAGTGTTACACACTCACTCACTTTGGCGGTAGAAGCTTTGTCGCAACCTACAAGAGATGATACTTGGCACTACTCATGTTCTTTTCTTTTCTCTTCTCTTTTTTTTTTTTGCTTTTTGACGATGATTCCTTCTCTTTTGCTAGTGCCAAGATCCCTAACGATACACACTCGCCAATACTTCAAGATAATCACTCGAACAAGTGCAATGCCCCGCAATATCAAAGAGCTAGTCCGATAGGTCAAGGTACACGAAAGGAAGAAGGGCTCACAACGGATTATGATGGTGGGGGAATGTCGAGTCCTTGGTGGCGTCATCGCTTGGCGTTAAAGATGCGTGGCTGCGGAAGCTTGTCGGTGTCGTAGACGTAGGGCACACCAAGAAAGGACTCAAACCAAAAAATGAACCGAGGAAACAAAAAAATTCTGAAAAATCAGCCCTGGCGGTAGTACCGCTGTTCCGGGCGGTAGTACCGCTCGAGCGGTAGTACCGCTGATATCGAGCGGTAGTGCCGCTGCGCACGGATCTGCGCGATTTTGACTCGATTTTGGCGGAAATGGGCTCCAAAAATTCCTCAAATTCATGGAAAATCGGCAAAATTGAGGCTAGGGAACGCAAACAAAGGTGGAGGGGGTCCTAAAGCAACAGATCCATGGACAAAAACTACCAAAAATGCAACGAATCGACATATCGGCTCGAATCAAGGCAAGACTATTTTTGGTGGAAATTTTCGAATTTCTCAAAAACGAAGAAAAAATTGGTGGATTTTGGTGGAAACACAAATCAAATCCGTGTCAACCTAGAGCTCTGATACCATATGATGTGGGTTGGTCCCGATTTTCATGGATTTGTGCGGAGGGAACGATGAACACGAAGAACACGGGATGAACACGAAGAACACAAAGAGGGGAAATCAACAACACAAGGGTAAATAGCAAGTAGCAACTCGGCAAGACTCAATTGGTAACAAATCCCCGAGGGTAGCCCCCAATTCTCCTCTCCCAAGCACACCTTACTCTTAGAATTGTTTGTCCAATTGGTCAATCCAACCAATCCAATCTAGCCACTCGAAGAGGGAAGATTAGCAAGTAATCGCAACTACAAGCGGAAGCCTTGGTATCCACGCAGGGATCTTCTCCTCAATAGGAGGCCTTGGTTCATCTCCACAAGGGGAGGCCTTGATTCATCTCCATAGGAGGAAAGAGACACTTTGAGAAGAAGGAGCAAGGCTCTAATTTAGTTCTCAAATCATAGTCTAACCCTAGATCTAGATGGAGAGCCCCTATTTATAGTCTAGAGGCAAAAGGGGAAAATTAGGTGGGGTAGGTGGGAGTTACAAGGCTCAACTGCCCGACTAGATCACGCAGCAGCGGTAGTACCGCCCGTCCTAGCGGTAGTACCGCTAGGCGGCCAAAGCATCGCTGACTTCGCGGGGGCGGCAGTGTCGGCGGTAGTACCGCTCGTCAGAGCGGTAGTACCGCTTGGGCGGGCGGTAGTACCTCCCGCACTGCCGCACATGGACGCAGAGGCGGGTTTTCGGCGGCACTGGGGGTGGTAGTACCGCCGGAGCGGGGCGGTAGTACCGCCCTGTCTCTTCTTTCTCTTCTTCTTGGCCATCTACTTGGGTCTTCTCTTGATCATCTTCTTGGGTCTTCTCTTGGTCATCTTCTCCAACATCTTGGACCTTCTCTTGCTCATCTTCTCCACTCCATTGTGGGTCGTCATCATGGTGGTTCCTGAGTATGCACAAAGTATCCGAATGAAGTAGCAACCCATTTAAAGGAGTGTCGAGATCACACACAGATAGGAGTGAATTCACCTTACCATGGAGAGCTTTGACTCTTGCTCTTGTCATTGGTCCACTTGTTGTAGGAGCCGTAGGTTGGGCTACATCAGTACCCATAAAGGTAGCTTACGGATTTGTCATGAAGCATGCTGCGGGGCATGGTCAGTCAATATGAGATTTGCCCCTCTCTATTTGAGAGAGATATTTCTCTGGGCCCCTTGAGTGATCGGATCCAGAAATGCATGGCCGTGCTACACAAAGTTAATAGTTAACCTAGTAAGGGATTCCGATTCATAGGATCAAGAAAGAGTGGTGAGCTAGGAGCTTGACCTAATATCATGAGGCAAAGGGAATGGCATAAACATTGTGATGGTTCGTCCGATACGATCATTATGTACGTTTGGGAGTTGGCACGTTTTGCTAGAATCCGCTACCAACTATTGGCCGAGTAGGTGTACTCGTGTCATTTCTAAACGTGCGTGAACCTATAGGGTCACACACTTAAGGTTGTGAAGGCATAATTCAGATTGGATCCGAGTTGGGCTGAAATAGACTCCAGAATGGGATTCGGTTGAGGCAGCCCAATATGGGGAGGTCTATATATGGAGGTGAGGATGGACGTTTTAGGGTTGCCCATTTCCGCACCAAATCCACCCAGCCACCGTCTCCCCACGCCCTTGCCGCCGCGCGGACCTAGCAGTCCGGCGAGCGGTGCCTCCACGCCGTACGTGTGGATACCGATAGAGGTGCTACACTTGGAGCACTTGGACGAGCCGCCGAGAGGAGCTGTTCGTGGGAGCGACTGGATCGGAGAGGATTGTACGTCTACCCTGCCCCGACTCGCTTCACTGACTTCGGCACGGCACATCGCGTCTAGTGGTAATCCCGTGATCTATAATTGCAGCAAGTTCATGGTTGATGCGGTAGAAAATTTTGTTTTTGCGCTAGCGTAGCCTATCCGCTACCCTACAGTGGTATCAGAGCCGATGCTGCCTCGTTATAGGTTCGGATCGTTTGCATATGTGATATGTAGATGGGGTAAGACCGATGTGATCGGCTGTCCGTCGTAAATGTTTTGATCTTTGATCTGATTTTCGTGATCGTGTTGCAAGAGGTCGTCGAACGACTTACCCCTACCGGTCGGTTTCCGCCATCGGGGTAGACTGTGGCACATAAATCCAATAGCAGCACGCAAAGATCAATAAGATTGGTCGAATCGGAATATAGATCATATTCATTGTGCATGAGATGATCGGATCTAACACCGGTAACGGGTAATCTGCAAATTTGAAACAGGCTCGGTATAACAGCCGTAACTTTTGCATATGACCTCGGATCAAAAAAGTTTGTGAACGAAAAAGTTTCGTATTGAAATTTTACTTGGGAAACCAGCTGTACGTGGAGTAAATTAATAGAATTTGCTAATTCGGCTTCTAAAATAGATTTTTGGGGTTGCAAGTTTCGGCGTTAGAACGTCTAACTCGTTTTTGCAGTTTTATGATTTGTGACCGGTATGGCCCATGTGTATGTGATGCATGTGTGTAATTTTTCATGAGCTGCGTGTTGTGAGTATGTCAACACGGCAGAGCCAAATGTGTTGTCACTTAGTGTATTAACGGCATGCGTGCCGACTTGTGATGATTCTTACACTCCATGTAATTTACTTTACTAGTTGTTAGGCGTAATAGCTTGAAGTAGTTCTTGGAGGACTCATCACTTGGAGGGATGGCGCTCATGAACCATGGAGATGGAGATCATCATGGTGGACAGGTTCTATGGAGATGGAGATCACCATGAGAAACGGGCCATACTGTGTCACAACTAGGGGTGTAAACGGATCGGATTGGATTTTGCCTCTACCATATCCTTCACCATATTCTTTTCTCGGATTCGGATCGGATCGGATAATAAACGGTTGCGGATTCGGGGGCGGATAGATATAATCACGGATTTGGAACGGAAACGGAGCGGATTCGGGGCGGAAAGAAAATTAGTCGGATCGGTATGCGCAATGTACATCATCAACCCACATAACCAAAAACAATAGCTCAACAACGTAATAATCTAACAAAGTTGTACTCTATTAGTTTAGGCAAATAGAACTAACTACAAATTGTGCTCCACAAATGAACTTCACAACTCAATAACTACAAATTGTGCTCTATTAGTTTAGACATTTCGGTAGAAAATCGGATTATTCAGATTATAACCATCGGATAATCCTAATCCATATTCGGATAATCCATATTCAGATGCTATTTCACATACCATATCCTATACCGTATCCGGGTGCTCAGTTCGGAATCGGATATCCTTATCCGACAGATTCTTCGAAACCGGATATGGATTCTTTAAAACGGATTTGGCGACGGATTCGGTACGGAAATTATCCTATCCGTTTACACCCCTAGTCACAACTATGTGATTGCTATTCCTATTGTTTTGCTCCTATGCATGTTAGATTCGTGGAAGTAGAACGATCCCTCACAAATGTTAAGTTAACATGCCCCCCAACCAAACCTTGCACCATCCCATGTCTTCTACGATCGATGGTGGGCCTATGACAGTAGGGTGCCATCGGTTTTCGTTGGCTAGATGGGTTCGTATCGGATACTTACAAGCATAACGGTTGGTTAACTCAACAAGGTAATCTTAACGGTTAAGCGCCTTGGGGCATAAAGGTTGGCGTTTTGACATAGAGATGTCACCCAACAACAAGAGTCATATGTGATATGATTAGCAAAGTGTTGCTTACCGAACTACCTCGTTTTCTAGCGGTGATGCGTTCGGCTTACTAGGAGACTTGTTCGTTGCGGATCTTGAATCACTAAGTACCAATAGAGGGATGTTGGTTTTAGTGGGAGTAGACTATCTTAAATTGTTTAATGTTTTACTCTATCATGGATTTTGTCTTAGTAGTTTGCATGTTTTTCTGTTGTAGATCAATGGCACGTAACTATAATTTCGGATGTTTCATGTTGATATTATACCAATTGTTACATGTTTTACATACACTTCATATCATTTTTATGCATTTTCTGGGACTAACCTATTAACAAGATGCCACAGTGACAGTTCCTGTTTTCTGCTGTTTTTGTATTCCAGAAAAGTTGTTCTGGAAATATTCTCGGAATTGGACGAAACTTGGACAGAACCTTCTATTTTCCCGACATGTACACGGAGTCCAAAGGAGAGACGGACGCGACCGAGGAGGCAGCCACGCCAGGGACCGGCGTGACCCCACCTCCTGCCGCGCTGGGGGTGGCGTGACCCCTCGGGTGTCTCCAGACGCCGCCCTTTCGCCTATATAATGCCTTCATCCAGAAAACCCTAAATACCCGAGCCTCCATCCACGAAAAGTTCCGTAGCCGCCGCTGTCATCAACCCTAGTTCGGGAGGGTTCTGAAGCTCTTCCCGGCACCCTGCCGGAGAGGGGAATCATCACCGGAGGGCTCTACATCACCATGCCTGCCTCTAGAGTGATGCGTGAGTAGTTCATCCTTGGACTACGGGTCCATAGCAGTAGTTAGATGGTTGTCTCTCCTCCTTGTGCTATCATGTTTAGATCTTGTGAGCTGCCTATCATGATCAAGATCATCTTATTGTAATGCTACATGTTGTGTTTACTGGATCCGATGAATATTGATACTATGATCAAGTTGATTATCAATCTATCTTATATGTTATTTATGATCTTGCATGCTTTCCGTTACTAGTAGATGCTTTGGCCAAGTAGATGCTTGTAACTCCAAGAGGGAGTATTTATGCTAGATAGTGGGTTCATGCCTCCGGTAATCTGGGCGAGTGACAGCAACGTCTAAGTTTGTGGATGTGCTGTTGCCACTAGGGGTAAAACAACAATGCTTTGTCTAAGGATAATTATATTGTTTACATTATGCACATTACTTAATGCAATAATCTGTTGCTTGCAACTTAATACCAGCGGGGAACACGGATGTAAACCTGAAGGTGGATTATTACTCATAGATGTTGTTGGATAACGGTCTATGTATCTTGTTGTAATGCCGAATTGAATATCATAGTAGTCATCTTGTCATATATATGCATTGTCATGCACTCTCTATTCATCAATTGTCCAGCTGTAATTTGTTTACCCAGCATGTTAGTTATCTTTTATGGAGAGACACCACTAGTGAACTGTGGACCCCGGTCCATTCCTTTACACTGATAATACAACCAACTGCAATCATTGTTCCTTTTCATTCTCTGCAATTAAATACTATTTTCCACACCATACGTTTAATCCTTTGTTTACAGCAAGCCGGTGAGATTGACAACCTCACTGTTTCGTTGGGGCAAAATAGTTTGATTGTGTTGTGTGTAGGTTCCACGTTGGTGATCGAGTAAACAGCGCCACCAACAACCTTCAGAGGTGCCTTTTATTCCTACTGGATCTGACAACCTTGGTATCTTACTGAGGGAAAACTTGCTGCTGCACTGCTTCATACCTTCCTCTTGGGGTCTCCCAACGAACGTGTGCTTTCACGTCATCAAGCAAACTTTTTCTGGTGCCGTTGCCGGGGAATAAGAGGACTTCTGCAAGGAACCTGTGGAAGAAGAAACTGCTGAAGCTGAAAACTCATTGGATGAAAAAGAGGAAGAGAGTGATGAACAAAAGGAGGAAGAGTGGATTAACCCATGCCTACCTTCTAATGAGAGTAACTCTTTATCTCTTACACTATTTGATTGCCCTCCATGCTTACGAAAGGAGGATGAATGTTATGTTCCTATGGATTCTCTTGAAATATTCCCTATGAATGAAAGTTGTGCAAATTATTATGCTACTGTTATTTATGATAATCCATGATATTTTGATAAGTCTTATGATAATCCTATATTTATTTCTAATTTTGAAATGCATGGTAATGAGAAAGTTTGCTTAGAAAATGTTTATGATAAAGCTCTAGATGATGGTCCAATGTTGCTTGATAATATTAATTGTACTACTATTGAAAATGGGATTGGAGAGGTATTGACTTTAGCTAAATGGAGTCCCATACCTTTTGAGAGTGATCAATCATCTTGCTATAAAATTGTTAAAAGTGGGTTTGAAAATTTTGATTCCACTATTTTTGAGCTTGATAAAAATTATGTGTTTGTAGATCATGAAAGGCATGCTTTATGTGATAGTTATGTTGTTGAGTTTGTTCATGATGCTACTGAAAATTATTATGAGAGGGGAAAATATGATTGTAGAAATTTTCATGTTACTAAAACACCTCTCTGTAAGTTTAAAGTCCTGAAATTGTTCTTGTTTTATCTTCCTATGCTTGTCACTTTGTTCTTCATGAATTTATTTGTTTACAAGATTCCTATGCATAGGAAGTGGGTTAGACTTAAATTTGTTTCAAATTTCCTTCTTGATGCTCCTTTTGCTTCATTTTTCTATTCTTATGTGGGCATCATTAAAATCTCAAGCCTAGCTAAAAGGCGTTAAAAAAGCGCTTATAGGAGACAACCCATTGTTTTATTTCTGCAATTTTTCTTTTCTTTTTGAGTCAAGGAGTTGTTTACTTCTGTAACAACCCCTTTGTATCTTTACTTTTTCAAATTGTTGTGCCAAGTAGAGCCTCTAATAAAAGATGATGCTAGATTTGGATTTCTGCGCAGGAACAGATTTTGTGTTCACCGTTTCGTTCTTATAAAATTGCCAGAAAATTGAAAAAATCTGCAAATTTTGTGCGTGATCCTCAGATATGTACGCATCTTTCGTTAGTTTTGAGTTTTTCGATCTGAGCAACGTAAGTGCCTCGAAAAAATTCGTCTTTACGGACTGTTCTGTTTTAGACAGATTCTGTCTTTTATTTTGCATTCTCTCTTTTACTAGTGTTGAGTGGAATTCTTTTTTGGGTGGAAGAGCTTCACATAACATCAGTGGCAGTAGCTAATGTTTAAAAATAATGGTCATGTTTGTGTCCTTATAGAACATGTGAGTTTTTGATTGTGCACTAACCCTCTAATGAGAATTACTCTGAGTTTGGTGTGGCGGAAGTTTTCAAGGGTCAAGAGAGGAGGATGATATAATGTGATCAAGAAGAGTGAAGAGCTTAAGCTTGGGGATGCTCCCATGGATCACCCCAGCATATTTCAAGAAGACTCAAGCGTCTAAGCTTGGGGATGCCCAAGGCATCCCCTTCTTCATCAACAACTTATCAGGTCATCTCTAGTGAAACTATATTTTAATTCTTTCACATCATATGTGCTTTACTTGGAGCGTCTGTGTGCTTTTATTTTCATTGTTATTTTATTTTCTGAGATCAACTTGTTGGATCCTAGCAATCTTGTTTGGGAGAGAGACACGCTCCGCTTTTTCATTTGAATACTCCTATTCTTCACTTATACTTGTTGAGTATTCTTGTCTAGCTACTGCTATGCTTTTAGCTCCTGTTTTTCATGCATCTCTTGTTCAGAGCTGTTAGTTCTTTTAGAAAGTACTCTCTTGCTTCACTTATAATTGTTTGGAGAGTTTATTGAAATAAATTGATTGGTGTTTGGTTGGAACAGAAAATGTTGCATGTGGTAGATGGTATAATGGAAAAGACTTACATATTCTTGTAGATCACTGTTGGATAATTTGATACTTGTCAATTGTTTTGAGTTATCAAGTAGTTCATGTTTAAGCTTTTGTATCATGTGGTTAAAACCTATTAGTGAAGAACTACCGTAAAGCTTGTTGAAATTTGGTTTGTATGATTGGTATCTCTAAGGTCTAGATATTTTCTAGTAAAAGGGTTTGGTTAACAAGGAAGACAGTGTAGAGTCTTATAATGCTTGCAATATGTTTTCATATGAGTCTTGTTGTACCGGTTGATATCCTGTGTTTGCTTCAAATAACCTTGCTAGCCTAAACTCTGTACTGAGAGGGAATGCTTCTCGTGCATCCAAAACCTTGAGCCAAAATCCATGCCATTTGTGTCCACCATAACTACCTATATGTGGTATTTCCTTGCCACTCCAAGTAAATTTTTCATGTGCTACCTTTAAACTATTCAAAACTTTTATTACTCCTTTTTGTGTCAATGTTTACCAAGCTCATGAGGACGGGGTGGATGTCTTTATGTCACCTGTCAAACAGACTTTACCACCGGACTAGTGGCATATACATCCGCTTATCCATTAATTTTGCAAAAAGAGCTGGCAAATGGGGTGCCCAGTCCCAATTAATTACAACTTTAACCGCTTAATTCTCTTCACATTTTTGCCCTGATTTATCAGTCAAGCAATGACAAACAGTGAAATATCTGCATGTGTAAACAAAAGAGAAAGAGGGATGATCTGCCTTGCTGGTAGAAATAACGTCCTTCATGGGAGCCGCTCTTAAAAGTCTGGTTGGCAGGGGTCATATTGTACTTTTCCATTTTCTGATTCGTTGACAATTAACAAACACCCTCAAAACTTATATTTTTACTCTCTATATGATTTCAAAAACTTAAAAAGCTCTAGCACATGATTTAATCCCTGCTTCCCTCTGCGAAGGGCCTTTCTTTTACTTTTATGTTGAGTCAGTTTTCCTACTTCTTTCTATCTCAGAAGCAAACACTAGTGTCAACTTTGGTGCAACAATTTTTATATGCTAGTATATTGTACTTATTATATTGCTTTGTGTTGACAAATATCCATGAGATATATATGTTGAAAGTTGAAAGCAATTGCTGAAACTTAAATCTTCCTTTGTGTTGGTTAAATACCTTTTACTTAGAATCTATTGCTTTATGAGTTAACTCTTATGCAAAACTTTTGATGCTTGTCTCGAAAGTACTATTCATGAAAAGTTTTTGCTTATATGATTCAGTTGTTTGCTCATTATCTATTTGTTAGCAAACTATAGACCATTGACCTGGATCACTTCATTCATAACATGTGCTTTACAATACTATTTGATCAAGATTATGATGGTAGCATGTCACCTCAGAAATTATTTTGTTTTTATCGTTTTACCTACTCGAGGACGAGTAGAACTAAGCTTGGGGATGCTTGATACGTCTCAAACGTATCTATAATTTCTGATGTTCCATGTTGATATTATACCAATTGTTACATGTTTTACATACACTTCATAGCATTTTTATGCATTTTCTGGGACTAACCTATTAACAAGATGCCACAGTGCCAGTTCCTGTTTTCTGCTGTTTTTGTATTCCAGAAAAGCTGTTCTGGAAATATTCTCGGAATTGGACGAAACTTGGACAGAACCTTCTATTTTCCCGACACGTACACGGAGTCCAAAGGAGAGACGGAGGCGACCGAGGAGGCAGCCACGCCAGGGCCGGCCGGCCCCACCTCCTGCCCGGGGGGTGGCGTGACCCCCTCGGGTGCCTCCAGACGCCGCCCTTTCGCCTATATAATGCCTTCGTCAGAAAACCCTAAATACCCGAGCCTCCATCCACGAAAAGTTCCGTAGCCGCCGCCGTCGTCAACCCTAGTTCGGGAGGGTTCTGAAGCTCTTCCCGGCACCCTGCCGGAGAGGGGAATCATCACCGGAGGGCTCTACATCACCATGCCTGCCTCCGGAGTGATGCGTGAGTAGTTCATCCTTGGACTACGGGTCCATAGCAGTAGCTAGATGGTTGTCTCTCCTCCTTGTGCTATCATGTTTAGATCTTGTGAGCTGCCTATCATGATCAAGATCATCTTATTGTAATGCTACATGTTGTGTTTGCTGGGATCCGATGAATATTGATACTATGATCAAGTTGATTATCAATCTATCTTATATGTTATTTATGATCTTGCATGCTTTCCGTTACTAGTAGATGCTTTGGCCAAGTAGATGCTTGTAACTCCAAGAGGGAGTATTTATGCTAGATAGTGGGTTCATGCCTCCGGTAATCTGGGCGAGTGACAGCAACGTCTAAGGTTGTGGATGTGCTGTTGCCACTAGGGGTAAAACAGCAATGCTTTGTCTAAGGATAATTGTATTGTTTACATTATGCACATTACTTAATGCAATAATCTGTTGCTTGCAACTTAATACCAACGGGGAACACGGATGTCAACCTGAAGGTGGATTATTAGTCATAGATGTTTGGATAACGGTCTATGTATCTTGTTGTAATGCCCAATTGAATATCATAGTAGTCATCTTGTCATATATATGCATTGTCATGCGCTCTCTATTCATCAATTGCCCAGCTGTAATTTGTTTACCCAGCATGTTAGTTATCTTTTATGGAGAGACACCACTAGTGAACTGTGGACCCCGGTCCATTCCTTTACACTGATAATACAACCAACTGCAATCATTGTTCCTTTTCATTCTCTGCAATTAAATACTATTTTCCACACCATACGTTTAATCCTTTGTTTACAGCAAGCCGGTGAGATTGACAACCTCACTGTTTCGTTGGGGCAAAGTAGTTTGATTGTGTTGTGTGCAGGTTCCACGTTGGTGATCGAGTAAACGGCGCCACCAACAACCTTCAGAGGTGCCTTTTACTCCTACTGGATCTGACAACCTTGGTATCTTACTGAGGGAAAACTTGCTGCTGCACTGCTTCATACCTTCCTCTTGGGGTCTCCCAACGAACGTGTGCTTTCACGTCATCATGTTCCATCCTTGAGAAAGAAAAGTTAACTGAAACAAACTATTCGGATTGGATCCGGAATCTGAGAATTGTTCTCAGGGCTGATAAGAAGGAAAGTGTTCTAGATACCCCAATCCTAGATGAACCTCTTGACATCGACACTGTTGCCGTTAGAGCTGCCTACAGGAGAGCATGTGATGAGTCTCCTGAGGTTAGCTGCCTTATGCTTGCATGCATGGAACCCGACCTTCAAAAACAGTTTGATGGTCAGGAAGCGTACGATATGATCGTTGCGCTGAAGGATATGTTCCAGACCCAGGCCAGGACTGAAAGGTTCAACATCGCTAAAGCCTTTGGTGATTGCAAGCTAGCTGAGGGCGGGACAGTAGGCCCGCACGTAATCAAGATGCTTGGTTACGCGCAGACTTTGGACAAACTGGGTTTTCCATTGGGCCGAGTGTTGGCCACTGATTTCATTTTGGCGTCACTTCCAGACACCTATGGGAATTTCATTTCAAACTACCATATGCATGGGACGGAAAAGGACCTTAATGAACTTTGTGGAATGCTCAAGACGGCTGAGTGTGACATTAAGAAGTGTGCAGGGCATGGCCAAGTGTTGGCTGTGCAGAATAAGCCTAGCTTCAAGAAGCATGGGAAGGCTAAGGGAAAAGGTAAGGCTAAAGATTCGATCTCCAAGCCAGAGCCTAAGTCCAAAGATGGACCTAAACCTGACACAAAATGTTACTACTGCCATGAGTCTGGACACTGGAAGAGAAACTGCAGCAAGTACCTTGCTTCTTTGAAGAAGAGTGGGAGTAAGACTTCTGTCTCAGGTACGCTCGTGGTTAATGTTATAGACATTTTTCTCGCTGCCTCTATTATTAACTCTTGGGTATTTGATACTGGATCGGTTGCTCACATTTGCAAATCGATGCAGGGGCTAGTAAGGAGTAGAAGCATGAGACAAGGAGAAGTTGATATTCGTGTCGGAAATAATGCAAAGGTTGCTGCGTTGTCCGTTGGCGTCATGCAAATGCACCTCCCTTCAGGATTTATTATGGAATTGAATAATTGTTATTATGTTCCAGTTTTGAGTTGAAACATTATTTCTCCTTCATGTTTGATGCGAGATGAATATTCATTTGCGAGTAAAAACAATGGTTGTTCAATCTCTAAGAATGATATGTTTGTGGCTTTTGCTTCCATTGTGAATGGGTTGTTTATTTTGAATCCTGATGATGTTCATGATGATGAGCAAGTTTATAACATAAGTGCTAAAAGGCTTCGGTCTAATGATTTGAATCCCACCTACGTTTGGCATTGTCGTTTGGGTCATATAAGCGAAAAACACATGAAGAAACTCCATTCTGATGGACTTCTAACTTCGTTTGATTTTGTATCATACGAGACATGCGAAGCTTGTTTGCTTGGGAAGATGACCAAGTCGCCTTTCAATGGTTCTCTTGAGAGGGCGACGGACTTATTGGAACTAATACATACTGATGTATGCAGACCAACGAGCACGACTGCTAGAGGTGGTTTTCACTACTTCATAACTTTCACTGATGACTTTAGTAGATATGGATATGTCTACCTAATGAGGCATAAGTCTGAAACTTTTGAAAAGTTCAAAGAGTTCCAGAATGAAGTAGAGAATCAACGTGGCAAGAAAATTAAGGCTCTACGATCAGATCGTGGAGGAGAATATTTGAGTCACGAATTTAGCAATCATCTGAAGAGTTGCGGAATCGTTCCTCAGCTTACGCCGCTCGGAATGCCTCAAAGAAACAGGGTTTCCGAACGACGTAATCGAATTTTGTTAGACATAGTTCGATTGATGATGAGCCAGTCAGATCTACCATTATCGTTTTGGGGTTTCGCTCTAGAAACAGCAGCTCACACACTTAATAGGGTACCATCTAAGTCCGTAGTTAAGACACCATATGAGATGTGGAATGGGAAGAGTCCCAAATTGTCTTTTCTAAAGATTTGGGGCTGTGATGCTTCTGTCAAGCGACTTCAGTCGGACAAGCTCACACCCAAGTCGGATAAATACATATTCGTGGGATACCCGAGGGAAACCTTAGGGTATTACTTCTACAACCGAGAAGAGGGCAAAGTGTTTGTTGCTCGGAATGGTGTTTTCTTAGAGAAAGAGTTTCTCAAGAAGGATACAAGTGGAAAAACGGTGTTGCTTGAAGAGGTTCAAGTTGAGCCCACCGGGGAGGACTCAATGAATGATGCCATCATGGCAGAACGAATTGAGAAACCCGAGGCAAGAGAAACACCGGCACTACGAAGGTCAGAAAGGATCCGTAACGCGCGCGAAATATTATTGTTAGACAATGATACGCGAGAAATATTATTGTTGGACAATGATGAGCCTTCGACCTATGCGGAAGCAATGATGGACCCAGACTCTGAGAAATGGCAAAGTGCCATGAGATCCGAGATAGATTCCATGGGTGAAAATCAAGTTTGGAACTTGGTTGACCTGCCTGATGGTCATAGGACCATCGAGTGCAAATGGATCTATAAGAAGAAGATTGATATGGATGGAAATGTTCACATCTATAAAGCTCGGCTTGTCGCTAAAGGTTTTTGACAAGTTCAAGGGTGACAAGTTCAAGATTGATATGGATGGAAATGTTCACATCTATAAAGCTCGGCTTGTCGCTAAAGGTTTGACGAGATAGATTCCATGGGTGAAAATCAAGTTTGGAACTTGGTTGACCTGCCTGATGGTCATAGGACCATCGAGTGCAAATGGATCTATAAGAAGAAGATTGATATGGATGGAAATGTTCACATCTATAAAGCTCGGCTTGTCGCTAAAGGTTTTTGACAAGTTCAAGGAGTTGATTACGAGGAGACTTTCTCGCCCGTAGTGATGCTTAAATCTATTCGGATAATTCTAGCTATTGCTGCATATTTCGATTATGAGATATGGCAAATGGATGTCAAGACGGCTTTCCTGAATGGAAACCTTGCCGAGGACATGTATATGATGCATCCCGAGGTTTTTGTCGATCCTACAAATGTTGGAAAGGTTTGCAAACTTCGGAAGTCCATTTATAGACTGAAGCAAGTATCTCGGAGTTGGAACATTCATTTTGATGAAGTGGTCCAAGGATTTGGCTTCACCAAAATTGAATCAGAGTCTTGTGTTTGCAAGAAAGTTAGTGGGAGCTCGCTCATATTTCTAATCTTGTATGTGGATGACATACTACTGATTGGAAATGACATTCCTATGCTTGAATCCGTAAAGCTTTCGTTGAAGAATAGTTTTTCAATGAAGGACTTAGGGAAGCGGCATACATTCTAGGAATCAAGATCTATAGAGATAGATCAAAGAGGTTTATAGGATTAAGCCAGAGTACATACCTTGACAAAGTGCTAGAACGGTTCGGCATTGAAGAGGCTAAGAAAGGGTTCTTGCCTATGTCACATGGCATAAACCTCAGCAAGACTCAGTGTCCTTCGACTGCTGATGAGCGAGAGTGCATGAAAAAGATCAAACACGCTTCGGCAATTGGGTCTATCATGTATGCAATGATTTGTACTCGCCCAGATGTTTCTTATGCTCTAAGTGTTACGAGCAGGTACCAAGATGATCCCGGTGAGAGTCCTTGGACAGCGGTAAAGAATATCCTTAAGTACTTGAAAAGGACTAAGGATATGTTCCTAGTTTACGGAGGTGAGGAGGAGCTCGTTGTAAATGGTTACACCGATGCTAGTTTCCAAACCGATGTGGATGATTCCAAGTCGCAATCGGTCTATGTGTTCACGTTGAACGGTGGGGCGGTTAGCTGGAAGAGTTCCAAGCAGGACACGGTTGCTCATTCTACAATGGAGGCCGAGTACTATGCTGCGGTAGAAGCCATCATGGAAAGCGTTTGGATGAAGTTGTTCCTTACTGATCTTGGTGTTGTCCCTAGTGCGTCCAGTCCATTGGATCTGTACTGTGATAACAGTGGAACCATTGCGATAGCTAAGGAGCCAAGGAATCACCAGAAGACCTAACACTATATGTGGCGGTTTCATCTCATTCGGCAGTTCATCGAACGAGGTGAAATAAACTTATGCAAAATACATACGGATCTGAATGTGGCTGATCCGTTGACAAATCCTTTCTCACAGAAGAAGCATGATTCACACACAAGAGCTATGGGTATTAGATATCTTCTAGATTGACTCTAGTGCAAGTGGGAGACTGTAGGAAATATGCCCAAGAGGCAATCATAGAGATGATGATATTTCAATGTATCCATGATTATAATAATGTGCCTAGAATAATGTATTTGTATTGATTGACGAGTTGAGGACTTGTCTGTGAAACTCATTACTTGTATGGTTATTCTAAATGTGTCCCTAGTCGGAGTTCATGTGAGGACACACTTGAATGTTAGACTAGCACATGTATTAGTTGATGACTATGTTTCACAAGTCATAGACATGGAGATGTCAAACTAATAATGTGGACTTATGTTATGAACATAGAGTTGGACTGACCCACCTTGAGACAATGAAGCAAACGTTCTTGGCTCTCTCTCTACACGATGTATTTCCTTTGTCCCCTAGACCTGAGATTGTCGCGTGTACTCGAGATGTGAATTGACCTACTTTGGGGCTATCAAACACTACACCGTGAAAGGGTAGCCATAAAGGTAGCTTACGGGTTTGTCATGAAGCATGCTGCGAGGCATGGTCAGTCAAGATCGGATTTGCCATTCTCTACTTGAGAGAGATATTTCTCTGGGCCCCTCGAGTGATCGGATCCAGAAATGCATGGCCGTGCTACATAAGGTTAATAGTTAACCTAGTAAGGGATTCCGATTCACAGGATCGAGAAAGAGTGGTGAGTTAGGAGCTTGACCTAATATAGTGAGGCAAAGGGAATGACATAAACATTGTGATGGTTCGTCCGATACGATCTTTATGTACGTTTGGGAGTTGGCACGTTTTGCTAGAAGCCGCTACCAACTATTGGCCGAGTAGGTGTACTTGTGTCATGTCTAAACGTGCGTGAACCTATAGGGTCACACACTTAAGGTTGTGAAGGCATAATTTGGATTGGATCCGAGTTGGGCTGAAATAGACTCCAGAATGGGCTTTGGTTGAGGCAGCACAATATGAGGAGGTCTATATAAGGAGGGGAGGCTGGACGTTTTAGGGTTGCCCATTTCCGCACCAAATCCACCCAGCCACCGTCTCCCCACGCCCTTGCCGCCGCGCGGACCTAGCAGTCCGGCGAGCGGTGCCTCCAAGCCGTACGCGTGGATACCGATAGAGGTGCTACACTTGGAGCACTTGGACGAGCCGCCGAGAGGAGCTGTTCGTGGGAGCTGTTCATGGGAGCGACTGGATCAGAGAGGATTGTATGTCTAGCCTGCCCCGACTCGCTTCGCCGACTTCGGCACGGCACATCGCATCTAGTGGTAATCCCGTGATCTATAACTGCAGCAAGTTCTTGGTTGATACGGTAGAAATTTTTGATTTTGCGCTAGCGTAGCCTACTCGCGACCCTACATATACATCCAGTAATATGTACTCGACAAAATGACATAATCAAGAATAATTGTTCACGTACACAAGAAGCCACAATAATATAATCAATAAACCACAACAGCCAATCATCATAACATACCACAAGAATAGTGTAGTCGTTGTCACATAGACAAGGCATAAAAGCCACAACCACAATTATCAAGACCATTGCAAGATAAGACAAGTAGACAAACCACGAGGCACGTTTAAACAAACCATAAGTTAAGATACATAGCAGTCCACGGTTCACAATGTAGCTTAGCTTAACGTGCGATGCAGGGAGTATGAGGGATGGACAGAAAAGAGAATAGACGGGGCGCCGCATCGCACATCCAAAAAGAACCGTGACATGCCCACTTGCAAATCTATATGATCTTCATTATTGTGGATTATTATGTTGATTTTTTTGCTTTTTGGATCTTCATTGTTGCAGAAGAATTGATTTGTTGTGACCTCTTGGCTCTTTCCTATCATATTCTGCCATTGCCCTTACGAAATAAGGAGTTTTCACTAGAGAGGAAAAGGTGGAAGATAGACATGCACATGCCCTTCAATTCCATTTCACCTTGTTTTTCAGAACACACATCTTTCACCATGCAAAAAAAGTGATTTTTCCTATGTTTTCTTCATCCCCACCAATATTTCAACATCACAAACCCTAATGGCGTTATCCCTTCTCGTTTCCCGACCATGCTCTAATCGGTCAGTCTCCAATCGCCCTTTTAAGTCTACACAAGTAGCACATGAATTTTGGCCTTGATCCCTTGATCCCAAACCCTAACAACAAGGGAAGAAGCGAGCAAGCTATGTTTGACAAACATGTGTGTCAATCTCTCAATTCGTCAACGAGAAATGTAACACGGACATCACATGGACCATCATTATGATTGCGCAACAAACTCTTCACCGGCAAATCCTATTTTCCTCTCTTAGGGTGGCTCGCGCACACCCCGTTAATATCCTTGGTTGTGCCATTTCCGTTTCAGCAGCAGATCTTTCTTGTTGTTTTGGTACGCTCTAGTTTTTCTCCGTGTTTTAGTTTTCATGGTTTTTTTGTTTAGTGTTTTCTTCTACTTTCTTAGTTTATTCCGGTTTTATTATAGTTTATTTGTGGAGGTATGTCTTTTAAGTTTTATATTTATAGTTTATGTTCACGTTATTCTTAATTTTTCTTTTTTAAATTTTGGTTTCTTTTTCTTCTTTTCTTTCCCTTTTCTATGCCCTTTCTTTCCTTTTCTATTTGTGTAAAGGTTCATGTTGTGGCAAAAAATCATTCTATATAAATAAATTAGTCATGGTCTACAAAAATGTTTATGAGGTTCCAAAAAAATGCAGATGGAATTTAAAAATGTTCACATTGTTTAAAAACTTCACAGGTTAAAAAACTATATTCACGGCTTTAAAAATCACCTGTGTCGAAAAATATTAACGAGGTTAAAAAATATTCACGGGTTTGAAAATAAGTAGGACAAAGATTCAAAAATATTTAGAGGTTCAAAAAGATGCTCCGGAAAGTTAAAAACAAGTATATCCACAATTTGAAAATAAAATTTAGGTGCTCAAAAGGATATTTAAAGGATTTCAAAAAATTATTCACCAGTTCGAGTACATGTTTTGAAAACATTTCACGGCTTGACATGTGTGAATATTTTGAGTTATTCAAATAAATGTGTGTTTGTGCATTTACAAAATTTCATGTGTTCGTAAAATGTTCCACTAGGATTCGAAAAAATGTTAAGCGGTTTAAAAAAATATTCACGTGTTCGAAAAATATAGCTACAGAAGGCTCGTTTTGCATATATTTTTGTCAGCTAATTATTGCTGCCGCGCGAGAGCACAGGTTAATGGGCAGTGGGCTGGCCCGAATCGTGTTCACTTCAGGCGGTGCGCGCCTTCTGTGCCACAGTGGGCGGTATATAGGAGGGAGCACTCCTCTTCGCCATCCGGCCCAGCTGCCGCCGTCTCTTCCTTTCTTTCTTCTTCCCCAATCCATCCAACTCCACAAAGTACCCAAACCAAGGGAAGAAGCAGAAGAACAGGAAGCTAGCTCCCCATCCCCGTCTCCCACTCGACCACGATCTGAGATCAGGTACGGATCCGCCTCCTTCCCGCCGCCACTTGATCCTCAACAGTCCCGGCGCGGCGCGATTTCTCCTCCTTTTCCCGTCTTCCCTGTTGGTCTCGTTTCGGCCCGTCGCTCTCTAGATCAGGGTCACCACGCCAGTGTGGAACAGAGGTCAGGGGAGCGTGCATAGGGGTGCGGGTTGCGGTGGAACTGTTTGATGCGATCTGAAAGATTCGTTTTCTGTTTGCAGGATGGCCGGATCGGTGGAACTCCCCGCCAAGGGCGGCTTCAGCTTCGACCTGTGCCGCAGGAACGCCATGCTGGAGAAGAGCGGCCTCAAGATGCCCGGCTTCAGGAAGACCGGGACTACCATCGTTGGCCTCGTCTTTCAGGTCAGGGCCTGCTCTGAAATATCCTGTTGCTACTACTGCTCCTAGTGTTCTGTGCGTGTTGATTCGGTATGCTAGTTCGATGGGTGGAAATCAGGTGACCAGTTATCTCATGTTCTTCACCCCTGGCTCCACGTAGGGCAACCCAACTCGACCTTCATCGATGTGATGAAGTGCATTGTATTTCTTTGATTAAAAACCCTCCCCGGCGTAAAATTGAATTGTAACATTTGCTCTGCCACAAGCAGACAATAAATCCAAATGAAAAGCTGAAGTAATCGTGGCAACATGTGTAGGCAGAAAAATTACTACTACTGCTCTTAGTGTTCTATGCGCGTTACTTCGGTATGCTAGTTCGATGGGTGGAAATCAGGTGACCAGTTATGTCATGTCTTCGCCCCTGGCTCCACGTAGGGCACTCGACCTTCATCAATGTGATGAAGTACATTGTCATTCTTTTGTTAAAGAAATTATCTTAATATTTTGAAAGTTATCATAAATGACTATACTGATAGTTTAATTTGCAGCTTGACACCATCAAGTTCAAAGCTAATTTCATGTGAAAAACAGAACTCTTATGTAATTCTCGTGCATTGTTACGAAACATCTCTTACATGTAGTATTCTTAACATAATTATCTTTATTATTAGCACAACAGGTTCATATGCTAAATCTGTAGCCCGTCCTAAAATTTTATATTGGTAGCACCATGTCACAGAAAATAACTCCGGCAACTTTGAACATGGCAACACCTGGAGTGACCTAGACATTAGATTTCTACAGTTACACTTTGACATATATTGACAGCGTTTAAATCTTAAGGTATGGCACTACAGAAATAAGAAATATATGACTAGGATCAATCTGCTATTTTTTTTAGACAAAGCAGTCTTCTAAATCTTAAGGTATGGCACTACAGAAATAAGAAATATATGACTAGGATCAATCTGCTATTTATTGTAGTACAAGGAACTAAGAGTAAGCTCAGTAAAAAGAAACATTGTTTGTGCAAAAAACATTTGCATAAAAATCTTGCAAACTATAACTTTATCGAGCAAATTTGCACAAGCATTAGCACCATCCTTTGGGAGCTCAGAGATTTGAACAGTTATAGCTACTGCTGAGGATGAGAATTTACATGTGGACAATGCACGCTGCAATTTAGACTCTGGAGGAGTTCAGTTTGATTACCTGTTAACCTTCTGTTGTAGCACAAACCTATATTTAGCTATCTGTGGACGGTTAGTATGTGTCTTATATAATTCGGATTACATTTTAACCTTCTCTTGTACTATCTCAGTTACTTAATATAAGACGTTTTGGTAGTTCAAATTAAACTACCAAAACGTCTTGTATTTGGGGACAGAGGGAGTAGCACATATCTGCATTTAATTATCTGTGGATGGCAAGTATGTGTTTTAGTTTAGGAATAATGGAGTATGTTTGTCGGCAAGAAGACAATGGTATAGTTGTTTGTGTGCCAATCCATGTTCTGACCCTCACAGTAGTTCTTAGTAACTGATAATGGATGGAAGATTGTGCAATATGGTTTTAAACTGGCATCCTTTTTGTGGTTATCTGTTATCATGAAGAGTTACCTGATTACAAACTATGTTTCATATCTAGGATGGTGTGGTTCTTGGGGCAGACACAAGGGCAACCGAGGGTCCTATAGTTGCTGATAAGAACTGCGAGAAAATTCATTTCATGGCACCGAACATATACTGCTGTGGTGCTGGAACTGCTGCTGACACGGAAGCTGTGACAGGTAAGAAGTTATTGACTGAAAGAAACCAAACTAATTCTCGTTTGTTTCCTTGTATTCATTCGTGCATCTATCACAGAAACATCATAATGTGTGCTCTTACTCCAGATATGGTCAGCTCCCAGCTACAACTTCACCGTTATGCTACTGGTCGCGAGTCTAGAGTTGTGACCGCCCTTACGCTACTGAAGACACACCTGTTTAACTACCAAGGTCATGTCAGTGCTGCCCTGGTTCTTGGCGGAGTAGATGTAACTGGACCACATCTACACACTGTAAGTAACTACAAGTACACCTGTTCAATGCTTCTGGAAAAGAAATTCTGGGTGATTTATTAAGTTCTGCGTCCCCAGGTTTATCCACATGGCTCCACAGATACTCTTCCTTTTGCCACGATGGGTTCTGGATCCCTTGCTGCCATGTCTGTGTTTGAATCGAAGTACAAAGAAGGCCTCACTGTAAGTGAAAAATGCAGTGGTTCCTGCACTTAATTATGGTGATAACATGAGTATTTCCATGCGAGCTGTCTTAAGTAGCATTTGCAGATCAAAGTCCGTGTTTTTATTTTCCAAAAATAGCAATGTTGTACTAAAGAATCCTTTTATCCTCTAGAGGGAGGAGGGAATACAGCTTGTAGCTGAGGCAATCTGCGCTGGTATCTTCAATGACTTGGGGAGTGGCAGCAATGTGGATGTTTGTGTAATAACCAAGGTATGTTAGTTCTGTTTCCATAGACGACAAACACTTCTTCAAGGTGTTAGCAAACACTTGATGAAATGTTCATTAGTCAGCGAATGACTTTCCAAACTATTTTCATGTCATTTTAATTTTCTAGTGCTCCACGTCGAAATTATTTGTTACACATAGCTAGGAGCTGAGCCTAGCTCGGTTGATGGGAGGCCTGGGTGCACACCCCTACCACCCATGTTGGGTTCAACTCGAATTTGTGTGCCTATTTCTTCTATTTAAAAAGTTACTTAGTTCTCCTAGGTAATCTCATTTTTTTCTTTGTTGCACATGGCGGACTATATCTCTTGTAAATCAAATATTCAACTTAATTATCTATGCCAGTCCATTATGCCTTTCACCATGTGGGACAAATTATAATATCAATTTGGGTAACATTAAACAGGTGTACACACTTGCATTTGATTATCCAAGTGCTCACATTAAAAAAACATGATTCCCCTTTGACTAACCAAGTTTCCTGTCCACAATACCAGGGGAAAACAGAGTACTTGAGAAACCACCAGGAACCAAATCCTAGGACTTATGCTAGCTCCAAGGGTTTCAGCTTCACCAAAGGGCATACTGGTAAGTGTTTGATGATGTTATATGCATACGTAGTGGTGCTCGAGTGATACCAAGTTAAATAACAATCCCACATGTCGTTTGCAGAGGTATTGTCCACAAAGATCACACAGCTGACCCTGAGGCCTGAGGTCGCCGAGGGTGATGCCATGGAGGAGTAGCCTTACGTGCCTGCATTCGGATCAGCAGTCATATTCTGAATTTGTATGATTTCTCAGCAGATATGCCAGAACAAAAAATAATGGATGTATTTTGTTGTACTTGATCAACTTAGTGGAGACTTGCTAGTGTCAAAGATGTCTCTACGTTCACGGATGCATCTTGATGCACATGTGTTTGTGCTATGCCAGTGCTTTATCAATAGGTGTCTCATGTGTTCGTCTCTCATATGAACGTAGAGTAATATTACCTATCGAACTGAGGCAGTCAAACCTCAAACGGTATCCTTAGAAATTGCTGATTCTCACTAGGTTCTTGGATTAACACGTCAAATTGGCAATCTATGCAAAGTAGGTCAAGAATATCTCCGGACCATGTGTGCACACCTTTTTCCTTGGTTTAGCTCTATGATTCACTATCTGCATGGAGGAGTCTGCCTCTATACTCGCTGGTGCTTGCTTTTAGAAATGAGACTACCTGGACTGAGTAAATTTCCAAAGATGAAACTTTGTTCTGCGAGATTTTCATATTTATTTCCTTTCTGTATTCAATCCAGTCTAATAGTCTTATCTATACAAAAAAAATCTCAAGACACTTTGTTCTATACTTTTGTCGGTGGTCCAGAATATGTCCTACAAGCCATGTGAGTCCCCAATCGGAAATAGGCTGCAAAGTTAGCTATTAACCATGTGCGGTGCTTCGTGTTCATTCTTCAGTTTCGTCGGATTAGGTCCAATTTCGTCAGTTAGGACTTAGCTATTTTTCAATTAGAGTTTAGCTTGCAGTATTAAACAAACTGGAGCGGGTCGCATGCTGGGCATGATCTGTTCGTGGGATGGCACAAGCACCATAGATTGTGGATCGTATTTCAGAAAAAAAAAAAGGGTTTTCATTAAGGCAGTTGCGTTTCTGATGTGTTTGACATGTTTCGGTTGAATAGTGATTTTTCAGGGTGGTTAAAAACTGAATTTCTTTTGAAGCTTATCAAGAGTTGAGAAAAACAACGTTAGACCATCCTAAAAGCTATACACATGCATTCTGTACGAAACGCATATAGACTGTTTGTCGAAGGGGAGAGGCATGCAACGGGAACTGATGCTGGGAGCAGCTTACAACAACCAGAGGTTCTTGGTGGCAGAGGAAAGAATAAATGGTGGAGAATTTGGAAGATGGCGTGTCCAAATAAGACCAAGCATTTCTGGTGGAGATGTGCACATAATTCCTTGGCCCTCAGGAATAATCTTGTCAGGCGGGGAGTAAAAATTGAGGACCCGAGGTGTCTCTTCTGCAATCGGGCACATGAGGATGGAGGGCATCTTTTTATCAAGTGCAAGGAAGTTAAACCAGTATGGCGTGCCCTGGGATTTGAAAATATACGGGGAAGGCTGGAGAAGTGTGACAGTATTGAGGGAACCATGGATCTGATTTGGGACCTGACAGAGGAACAGAGAATGCAAATCATCACTATGTGGTGGATATGGTGGCAGGAGTGTAATAGAGTCAGAGAAGGGAACATACCTGCACACATCACTGACCTAGTTCATCGTGTTAGGTGTTCTTCAGCAGAATATCTCAGCTGTTTTGGGAAGAAGGTTGGTACATCTAAACCTGACGACGGTTCATGGCAACCCCCACCTGCTAGAGTTCTAAAATTCAATGTTGATGGGGCTTTTGTGGCCGATCAGGATTATGGAGGATGGGGTGTTGTAGTCCGGACTTCTGAAGGTGAGGTTGTGGCAGCTCGTGCAGGTTGCTCTGACACAATTCATGATGCTTTTACAGCTGAATTACGAGCCTTGGAGGAAGCTTTCAGTCTCGCTGCTGAGCTGGGAGTGATTAGAGTCGTCTTCGAGACTGATTCACAGCTGTTGGCAATGGCAATGAACAGCAACAAAGCTGATTTCTCTAGTGAGGCAGCCATAATAGAAGATCTGAAAATTCAAAGCAGGACATGGTTCTCCTCGTGCTCGATCAGGTTTAGTAAACGATCGGCTAATAAAGTAGCTCATGCACTCGCACAGGCTGGCATTAAGTGTAATGTAAACTCCTTTAATGCTTGGGAGTACGAGGTACCTGCGTGTGCCAATGTGGCTGTAATGGGCGATTTTGCCCAGAATGTTTCCTAATAAAGTTGTGTGCTTTCTTTAAAAAAAAAAAGCTATACACTCCGGTGTGCCTCAAACTTCAATCAGTCGATGGAGAAATTTCCTTTTGGAAAGACGGATGGATTGAGGGAAATGTTGCGAGTCTTTAAATCCGTAAATCGAAATTCGACAAATAATATGTATAAATCGATCAGAAAAATGATAGGAATCTAAATATTGTGTCCATATCATCTTTTGCATAAATATTAATGATTAAGTAATAATAATTGTTAACAAATAACAAAAAATTTAATTTTACATTATTATTGCCATTTTCAATTTAATATGGATAAATTCATATCTTTAAATCCGTAAATCGAAATTCGACAAATAATATGTATAAATCAATCAGAAAAATGATAGGAATCTAAATATTGTGTCCATATCATCTTTTGCATAAATATTAATGATTAAGTAATAATAATTGTTAACAAATAACAAAAAAATCAATTTTACATTATTATTGCCATTTTCAATTTAATATGGAAATATTCATATCTTTAAATCCGTAAATCGAAATTCGACAAATAATATGTATAAATCGATCAGAAAATGATAGGAATCCAAATATTTCGGTCATTAGTTTTAGGTAACCGAATGGACCGAATTGACCGAAATTTACATGAGAACACACAACGGGAGCACACACATCACTATATAGCTAGTCTACTCATCAACGACATTAAGACGATCGTCATTGGTATTATAGCCACGTAGACTATCCCACTTCCGTGCAATCTCGAAGCCGAGGCGAGCGTCCAGAGCGGCATACAAGACTTGCTCGTAGCTCAATGGAACGTTGCCCCAACCGAAAATTTGGAGGTCTTCTAAGTCGTCGTCGTCCTTGCCCTTCTTCTTGTCCTTCTTGTTGTTCTTCTTCTTCTCAAGTTTTGTCCCAATGATAGCATTGGAGAGAGCATAGAGACTCGGAGTAGTATTGCCGGTTGGGTTCCGGCGATCCCTCTCGAGGTCGACCGCGGACGGAATAGCAATTCCGTAGTAGCGCAGCATCCGCACGTCATTGTGGATAGCCACGCCGTAGAAGTTGATGGTCTCGTCACCTAAGAAATCCACGAGGAGCTACGGCACCCCATCGGCCTTGCAGATCTGGAAGACAAGAGTCTCGGACGCCACCGAGAGTTGAAGTGAAGAGTTTTTGAGGAAGAGTAATCCTTTAGTCTCTTACAGAGACTAAAGTGAAAACATGATAAGTATACCAGTGAATTTACTTACACCTAAAATAACACAAGCTTGCCATAAAACATGATAAAGAAGCAATTATGCCAATAACACGAAAGTAACATAATATCAGAGAGGTAGGATCACAATGCTTGCTGAAAGCGAGAAAACCCATAATAGAATGACATGATACTAAAAATTCAGCACATACATCACAATGCTTCAGAAAGCTTGCTCACATCATACTAAAACAGGGACATAATCAATAGAAATAATAGTTCAGATATCCATTACAGAAAGTACTGCATAATTGAAGACCCCCAAGCACTACATAATAATAGAGATAAAAGTGTTCGCCATTGCAAACACTACTCATCCGGATCAGGAGAGACCCCCAAGCACTACATAATATTAATAGAGATAAAAGTGTTCGCCATTGCAAAACACTACTTGTCCTCCGGATCAGAATACCCCAAGCAGGAAACCCATGGGGCACTGGTGGCGGTACGAGGTGACGCTGCCCATAGTTGATGATTCCAATCCTGCGGTACAACTCGTATGCAACGTACGCATCTATTGCTGCATACTCAATGTTGATAGCGTCAAGTGGGGTCTTCTCCCAGAATTTGTGCTGATCCTTGGGGAATTTTGTCTTCATATCAGCATACTCCTCGTCGATCACGGCGGCTGCCATATAATCCATTCCAGTCTTGTCATGCTGAAGACTGAACTTGCCCTGGAGATCAACGTGGCAGGCAGCTGGTATCTCAAGACCCCAGGTGCGCCTCATCTTGATCTTGTCATTCGTTATATCAACGCTAGCAAAATGTATGCCGCTACGAAGGAAATCCATGAGTATTGGACAGTGCTTGTCACTACTGCAACAACAAACTGGAACAAATGTTAAATACTGCTACAACAAGTATATTTCGGCACAAGTATAATAAGAATCATAACAAGTATATTTTGGCACAAGTATAATAAGACTCATAACAAGTATATTTCGGCACAAGTATAATAAGAATCATAACAAGTATAATTTAGAACAAGCATAATAAGAATCATAACAAGTATAATAAGAATCATAACAAGTATAATTTAGAACAAGTATAATAAGAATCATAACAAGTATAATTTAGAACAAGTATAATAAGAACCCCCTAAATTAACTATGACATGTTCTCCCACGATGGCCAATATGCAACTATGAGGAAAATTCTTTCACTACAATCAAAGAGGAATTGCTCTTCCCATAGGATTCAAATGGACATGTTGCTATCCTATGCAATTTTCCTATCCTATATGAATCAAAAGAAGCCCCTAAATTAACTATGACATGTTCTCCCACGATGGCCAATATGCAACTACAAGGAAAATTCTTTCACTACAATCAAAGAGGAATTGCTTTTTCCCATAGGATTCAAATGGACATGTTGCTATCCTATGCAATTTTCCTATCCTATTAATTAATCAAAGAAAAGCCCCAATTAAAACTATGACAAGTTTCGTATTTACTTTGCCCACTGGAAGACCATGACATTTTTCTTGAAACAAAGTTGGATGACGGCAACATCTCTTTGATCGGCCGTGTACTCGAGATCAAGGCCCATGAACTTGTCTTCCTCCTCTTCAAGCCAATACTCGAAATCAGAAAGAAAAACCGGCACCTTGGCGCTGTCGTTCGTGTAGACGACATTGAGATAGGTCGTGCCATGTGCGAGCACCTTCCCGTAGCAAGTGATCGGTGGATTCATGGTGGAGGGGATGGGGAAGAAGAGAGGAGAGAGGGAGATGAACAGAAATGGCTGTGATTACTGTAGCAATCACGTTTTCCCGTGTTTTGATCGTGGGGAACGGGCGGGAGGCGAACGGTTTGGCCCCTTTAGTCCCGGTTTGAGCCACCAACCGGGACTAAAGGGGCTCGCGCCAGGCGAACGGTTGCCACCACCCCTCTAGTCCCGGTTCGTAATATGAACCGGGACTAGAGGTCCCGTTCGACCCGGGACTAGTCCAGTGCGGCCTCGTAGCCGTTGAACCGGGACTAGTCCCCCCCTCTAGTCCAGGTCCAAAGCCCATCAGGGACAAGAGCCAAATGGGGCTCTGGACCAAAGGCCTTGTTTCTACTAGTGGAAGTATATCTCAAGCTCACATAGTACTGTCATGGTCTCTTCTTGTAGCCTTTTGAGACGCTTCTTACTGATACACTTTCGAGATATAACGTCCAAGATATTACAGAGGTCAAACAGTGTCTCACGGACGTGCTTCTCCAATACACCTCTAAGTGCAACTGGAAGTAACTGTGTCATCATCACGTGACAGTCATGAGACTTCATCCCACTGAACCTTTGTTTCTTCATGTCTAGATATTTGCGTATGGAGCCCGAGTAGCCGGTTGTTACTTTGATGTCGTAAAGACACTCAAAAACTTGTTTCAGCTCCGTTGGAGTAAGAGTGAAGCAAGCAGGGGAAGACGCTCTTTGGTTTCGTGCCCTTTTGGCTCGTGACAGCTGTCTCCTGTGTCTCGTGATCTAATTTCTTCTTCTTTGCTACATGAAGCTCTTCCCTGATGCCTAATTCTTCCAAATATATTCTTGCCTTTGGTCCATCTTTACCCTTGTCTGGCATACTGAATAAAGTGCCCAACACACTCTCGGTCACGTTCTTAATGATATGCATTGAATCGAGAGAATGTGGCGTATCAAGAAGTGGCCAGTAGGCCAAGTCCCAAAAAACAGACTTCCTTTTCCATGTTTTGCAAAGAGGCTCGGGTGTCTTTCGTTTCTTTCCCGGCAAAGGGCACTCCTTCCAATTGTTCAACATTTCAAGAATCTCTGTTCTTTTTCTCGGACTGGCGGTCCTCTGGTCTCAACTGTATTGTCGAACATGTCTTTTCTTTTTCTCCACTCGTCATTCGGGTCTAGCCACCTCCGATGACCCTGGTACACGGTTTTACAGGACCCCAATTTTGATAGCTGGCGGTAAGCTGTCTCGTCCATACACTTGACACATGCATAGTGTCCGTGGCACACCTGGCAAGACACATACCCTAACCCCGGAAAGTCTTGTACCGTCGTCATCAACACGGCTCTCATATTGAAATATTCTTTTTTGTAGGCGTCCCATGTACTGACACCTTTCTTATCCCATAAGGTGTCTAGCTCCTCCTTTACCAGCTGCATGTACATGTTAATATCACTACCTGGTTGTGTTGGCCCTTGAATTAGCATAACCATGTGTATGTATTTTCTCTTCATGCACAACCAAGGGGGCAAGTTGTACATCCATATAAACACGGGCCACGTGCTGTGATTTGTGCTCTGGTTGCCAAACGGATTTAGTCCATCCGTACTAAGGCCCAACCTCAAGTTCCTTACCTCATCCGCGAACTCTTTGTTCTCATAGTCAACCTTTTTCCACTGCAAACCATCCGCTGGTGTCTCAAAAAGTTATCACTTGCTTTTTCCTTTGTCCTTTCCTTGTGCCAACGCATTAGCTCTGCTTCTTTCTTGTCCTGGTAATAGCGTTGCAAACGAGGAATGAGAGGAAAGTACCATACAACCTTTTGAGGACTCTTCCTTCCACGCTTGTAACGGGAGTGGCCGCACACTGGACACACTATACTATTCGCGTGCTCGTTCCGATAGATGATGCAATCATTGATGCACGTGTGATATCTAGTGTGTGGCAAATCAAGAGGGCACACGACTTTCTTAGCCTGTTCGACATTCTGAGGCAATGTGTTCCCTTTGGGTAACATATCGTGCACATACTCTAAAATCATATCGAGGCATTTGTCCGTGCTTTTTGTTTTCGCCTTGATGTCAAGAAGTTTAAGCGACACGTCAAGACGGTTGAACTCGGGACTGCTACCTTTACAAAGGAGTTTTTGAGTCTATCGACAGTTGCTCCAGTTTTTTGCCTCCCTACACGCAGCACGTTCATTAGTCGTCTTCTTACGAATCAACTCTTGAAGATATGGGTCATCCAACTTTGTTGCTAACGAGCTTTGCGTGCCCATCTCATCTTCTCCAGGACCGACATCATCACCATGATCATCATGGACGTCAATGCTTCCCCCTTCTTCATCATCGTCCGACGACCACTCATCATCGGGAATATTCTCATTTCTGTCATCCTCAACTGGCACCACCAACTCATAGCCTTCCATGAAACCACTTTTAAGCAAATGCGACAACACAGTTCCTCGGAAGGGGTCAAACATAAGTGTGTTCTTGCATTTAACACAAGGACATGGAATCACGTTTTCCTTGTCATCAGCATACATTTTCTTCACCGCCGTCTCCAAATACGCAGCTGCGGCTGCGCCTCGATTGTCCATGTTCACCGCCATCGATCGATGCCTACACAAATATGTACACGAATTAAATCAAAATAGAAAAATTCGGCATGACCTTTGCTAAAATATGACGTATTGAGTGCCAGAAATTTGACAAAACGTGTTTCGTCAAAACATTGGCACTCATTTTCCTGCATGACAAACAACACACACCATCGAATATACATCTTCATGACCATAAATGCATGGCCAAATTCGGTTCCAACCACACATGAACAAGATAATAAATGCATAGCCAAAAATAAATGGCTCCAACACAAATATATATATGCGATAGTAATGATCGAGTTGGAGAATGAGAGATGTTACCACAAGTAGTAGAGCACCCAAGTTACTAGCTAGCTCCAATCCATTGAATCCTCCATTAGTAAACACCTAGAGAGGGGAGTTCAATAAATTAGAGAGTTAGTGAGTGTGGGGCAAGTAATTAAGAAAGTGATTGGTGGAGAGAGAGAGGAGAGAGAGTGAGTGGGGGAGAGAGAGAGTGAGTGGAGGAGAGAGAGAGATTAATTTACCTTGCTTGGTGTGAGAGGAGAGAGTGAAAAACAAGAAGAACCAAGGAGGAAGAAGATAGATCCAAAGAGATAAAGAGTAAAAGGAGTGGTGGGGAAAGGTGGTCACATGGCTACAGAATTTTCGCGACGATTACCGGCGTGGGGAACAAAGTCACGCCAGTTATCTGAAACACATCACCGGCTGCTAATATTTCCACGCCAGTGATTTGCTGAGTCCGTACTGGCGCCCCAGACCATACACAATTACCGGCGTATTTGCTTCCTACCACGCCGGTGATTACACAGGAAGTTACCGGCGTGTAGTGGTAGTCCCACGCCGGTAACATGTTTCACCGTGGTTGGATTTTTGGGCCCACAAATCACCGGCGTGGCTATAAGATGTCCACGCCGGTGATTCCACCGTAACACCGGCGAGGAAAAATTCACACGGCGGTGATTACCTGCGGAATTTGGTCCCAACAGATCACCGGCGTGGGGTTTAGGTGGCCCGCCGGTAATTAGAAGCCGGCCATTAGCTGCTTCCTTGTAGTGCATGCAAGATCATAAATAAAACATAGCACATGGCACATAAAGGTGAACAAGAGTAATGATTCCACAATTCATCGGATCCATGCAAACACATCATATAGCAATTACAGATAGATGATCCTGATCATGTAGGCAGCTCACAAGATCTAAACAATGGAGTACAAGGATGAGAGACAACCATCTAGCTACTGCCATGGACCCGTAGTCCCGTGGTGGACTACTCACGCATGGTTCCGGAGGCAAGCATGGTGGTGTAGATGCCTCCGGTGATGATCTCCCCCTCCGACAGGGTGCCGGGAAGAGCTTCAGAACCCTCCCAAACTGGGGTTGACGATGGCGGCGGCCTCGGGTGTTTTCTGGGAATATGATGGACGCCCCGAGGGTTTTCTCCGCGGAGGCTATTTATGGGCGAAAGGGCGACTCGAGAATGTTCCCGAGGCCCCCAGGTGGGACCCCGGCGCGCCTCCTGGCTGGCTGCGCCCCAGTGGCGTCTGGGCCCTGCGAGTACCGCCTGCAGGTGCCCTCCTGGCGCAGTCTTTGTGTCCATATAAAATAAATCACGTAAATTGGCAGCTTATTCCGAGAAACTTCCCCGACTAGCTTTTCCGAAACAAAAAGACAGCAGAAAACAGGAACTGACACTGGGCATCTTGTCAACAGGTTAGTTCCATAAAATATGTAAAAATGATGTAAAACCTTATAGAAACATGTGACAATGTCATATAAACAAGCATGGAACATCAAAAATTATAGAAACGTCGGAGACGTATCATCGTGGTAAACCAAACTTGACATAGGATGCGTCTGTTAAAAGATCTGAAAGATTGGAATATCACCAAAGAACTAGCCATGGACAAGGGTGCGTGGAAGCTAGCTATCAATGTGTCAGAAGCATGAGTTAGTTTCGAGATCTTGTGGGTTTCACCTCTAGCCTACCCCAACTTGTTTGGGAATAAAAGGCTTTGTTGTTCTTGTTGTTGTTGAAAATTGTTCATATTCGAAAAATGTTAAGATTTAAAAATTGTTCATTTCAAAAAATGTTCAGATTTGAAAATTGTTCATTTCCAAAAATGTTCAAATTTGAAATTTGTTCAGATTCGAAAATTGTTTGTTTTCGGAAAAATTTCAGATTTTAAAATTGTTCATTCTAAAAAAATGTTTAGATTTGAAATTTGTTGAGATTTAAAAATATGCAAAACAATCGAACCAAAATCCCACGCCCACGAACGCAATTGGGCCGAGCCCAATAGCATGAAGGGTATGCGGACGGAGTGTTACGTCCCGCGTAACGCGGGATATAGGAGCTCCCCTAGATTGTCTCTAGAAAATAAGACAGAACAAAACTCAAGCGCGCGAAATATTGGAAGGAGTTATCTTGTGAGTAATTTTATGGAGTAGTTTCTATAATTTGGACGCAAATCCAAACTAATTACGACATTATAAGGAAACTGTTAGGGATGTGCGACATGAGCGGACGTGTATAATTACGGAATCGTTCTTTATCAGAAACATGCAACATGCCAAGGTCCAGCTAGAAAATCGTACGACTCGTTTGCTTCCAGTCCAATGGCCAATCAAGGGTCCGATGGCAAACCGAAATCAGCGCCGATTCCTAGTAGTTGAGTACAACAAACATGGCCACAGATTTGTCCTAAACACAATTATATAGCAAAAAATGCAAAATAATCGGTGTATGCGCTAGCCCTTCATCGTATTCCCGTATGTGCCACCGACTAGTGAGACCTAACACCTATCTCGGTGTATGTGTGTAGCGAACGCAAACGTCGGTGACAAAGGTGGATTTTGTTTCCAGCAAGAAATCCATGAAAAACTTTCATGCATGTAAGCCTCCATATTTTAATGATCTTGGGAAATGGAGATAACACAGATAGTACTATTTTGGCTAACATAACTTAATTACCTATGTGTTAAGATGACATTAAAGCACGGATACATAGACATTAATTGTTACCTTCTTACCTAGCTATAGAAAATTAAATATGTGGTTTAATGATGTTATAATTTAATTCCTTATTTAGCCGGGAGATGGCCATGAATTAATTGCTATCTATCCCTATTTGGGAGTCATAAATGTGAACAATAATGGAATCACACTGCCTATACTATATAGAGTGTCAGTATTTGGTAGACATCAAGACATCGATTTCAACAACATACATCTACTCTAAGTTCAACATCTTCCAAAAGACGGTCCATATGGGAATATCTAAGATGACAACGGTTCTCTTCCTTGTAGTTTTCGTGTTGCTATCTTCTTATTCCTCAACTGCAAAAGCCTCCTTGGATAGTTTAATAATAATGCACAACTGCGAGCGAAACATTAGGAAACATTTGCCCATCCCAATCCTTGACCACCATAACAGTGGATGCTGCCTACAAGTCAGAAGATTGAGAAGCGTCGAAGCGGTTTGTAATGCATTTACGGCTGAGGACTTGGCTAAAATCAGTCTAGCTAAGTGGGCAAAGGTTACACGCACGTGTGGTAAGGCATTGCCCGAAGGCACGAACTGTGCAGGTATATTTTCATTGGTAATAAACTAATATATTTACTTAAATAGTTTTTCTTAGAATTTTTATATAGCCGCCTTGACTAATATCTTTATGGACGAAACTAATATGGAAAATCCTATATCTCATATGCATGTTACATCGTTCATTATGATGATTGACTGGTCAATAGAGAAAACAATAAATCAAGAATTATGTGATATGAAATAATGCAATTTAATGAGAGCATATGCATACTATGTCTTTAATTTTTAGCTTAAAGTAATAAAATAGTATCATTTCACTATATTTTGTCATGTGTCGTGGTTGCAATCACAATGTTTTCCAAAATGTTTGTTTGGATAAATCTAAACCTTCCAACTCTCTGTGAATGATATGAACTTCAACATTAAATCTATCAACACGAAAGGATCAATCAACTTAGATAGGATGTCCTGACTAATATGAAAGGAGATGATACCCACACGTCAATGTCCTTTCATTGCTGCCGTCATGAAGTTTGGGTATTGTGTTGCTGAAAGTTTTTCCATCCAACTTTGGTGCGAGTGATATAGTGTTGTAGTATAATGCGTAGAGTTGTACCGGTTCCTATACAAGAGGTGTTGGGTATGGGAGGAGATATTAAGGCTTGTCAGATTTCGTCTGCCCACCATACTTGTCAGATTTCGTCTGGAGCCGGTTAAACGCGGCATGGCCTTTTCAGTGTTTTCACCGAGTCGGCATCACCAAAATCTCATGCCTCCCCCAATTCGCGACCCTGCAGCACCCTCACATTCCTCTCTTCGCCCTCGGTGGCCGCCGCCATCAGTCCCCGCTCCTCGTTTTCTCACTTCGACGAGCTCTTCGCCGCCGACCGCGAGCCCTCCTCCGACCTCATTCCCATCTCCTTCCAACCTCGATCTGGAATACGTGCTACTAACGTGGATCAATCCAACAACCATACTGCAGTATGGTGGAGCCGGTGGCAGGGAGGCGAATCAATCTACGAGAAGCTGGAGATGCTGTGCGGTGGTAGGGACGTGCTTCTCATCCGCGTCTTCGTCTTCGACAAGCCTGCCTGGAATGACCCGTCCCACCCGTAGAGGGTTGGCCCGCGCTTGAGGGATCCATCAGCCTTCTCTTTTTTCGATAGACGCCAGATCCAAACACTCATGTGTACAGGTCGTAGACGCCAACGCTCATTCTCTAACAGCGTGTTTGGTGGGGGGGGGGGGGGGTTGCAACTAAGGAATGGGAATTGAAGGGGCGTGGGACTTAAACTCCCTCGTATGGTTGGAGGACAAGGGAGTTCCGCATGGCAGGGGAAAGGGAATTGAGGAGGCCAACTCCCTCATATCTCTTCCCTGGGTAGACCAGGTAATTCGGCCTGGGATAGGGAATTGGAAGAAAGAAAATCTCTTCGATCACCCATTCACCCCTGACCACCTGAGCGTCATGCCATCGTCACCCAGGCCTTTGATGTGCATGTCATACGTACGCGGTGCTCCATGCCCAGGGCAGGACGAACTCCTCGATCGAGGGCCTCACCTTGGCTAGCACGCGATCGCCGAAGAGATGGCCAACACGTTCTCCTTCAGCGAGACGAAACAGTCGTCCATGACTCGTTGGCGCAGTGCATCTGCGCTCTCTTCTCAGTAGACGTTCAGGAGGAGTGGGTCTCCGTAAAGGGCGCTCACCTCGCCGTGCCGTCAAGTCCGGCAGCCTCGACGCGTACGGCCGCGAAGCCTCGGTGGATGTCGGTAAGCTCTACGCGGATGAGAACACTGCTTCCTGCTGTTGGATGGCGTTGTGTTGGCGCAAGTCCAATTGTAGCGTAGGCCCGAATCGACCGATCAAGGTGAGAGGAGAAAATTGCAAAAAACCACCACAATTGGTGGTCAAGCTTCAAAAAACCACCAGATTTCATTTAATTCGCAAATCACCACCACTATTCGTTGACACTTTGCAAAAAACCACCACTTCTTCGCTAACCGTCTGTTAAGTACCGTGTCAACGAATAGTGGTGGTGATTTGCGAAAGTTGGAGATGATGACATGTGGGCCCCGTCTGCCAGTTTCATACTTAACTGAACGTCGCGGACGGTTAGCGAATATGTGGTGATTTTTTGCAACGTGTCAACGAATAGTGGTGGTGATTTGCGAATTAAATGAAAGCCGGTTGTGTTTTGAAGCTTGACCACCAACTGTGGTGGTTTTTTGCAATTTTCTCAGGTGAGAGCAACAATCATAGCAAAGATAGCATCAGCTGCTCTGGCTACGTGCGTGCGTATATTTGAGCTAGCTAAACAAATAAATTTAGTGGCGATGGCGTTGCCATAGCTAGCTAGCTTTGGTAGTCGATCAACGCGAGCAGCTTCATATGTTGATCTCGATCCCGGCCGGAAGAAAGGTCAGAGAGAACTTGGATTAGCCTCGCAAGGCTCGTCGCAAAGCACTCGAGTCGTCGACAGAGACGACGCGGCACATCTGATAAATGAGACCTGTACGAAGGGCAGGGCGAGGGAGAAATATGGCGGAGACGTATGTTCCGTCAAACTCCCTCCCATAATCCTATATAACTAAATAGGTCATCCCCACTATCTATTTCTCTCAACATGCAGCCTATCCACCTCATCAAGTAGGACATATCATCATTCTTTATGTTAACTATTTTCGTTTTTTAATTAGTAACAAATTATCCCATTCAATGATAAAAAACAGGACGCCAGACACATGCGGTTCCTTCCTTTTTTCTTTGGCCTTCCGTCAGTTGCTGTAACTCCCTTTATTTCCTAGCAACTCTTCGATTCCTCTCCTGGCTCAGTTTCCCCTTCCTCCTCCAAGCATTATTTTCATTTTCTGTCTAGCATGATTAAATATTCATCTTCCCATTAGACTCCTGATCAGACCTCACCATGAGATTCCTCACCATCACCCTTCATCTTGATGTGCAATTGGTACAGATGCTCTGATTGCAGGTCCCAACGAGGCCTCTCCCTTCTACTTCAGATGCGAGAGATGTTGTGCTGCGGTGGAAAACAAGACTGGTAGGGCTAGACGGTAAGGAGTGTAATGCGAGAAGAGTCACGAGACCAATCAACACCGACGACGACGACATATCGCACCGACGTCAACAAGGAGCAACATGGCCTGCACCATGGTACCGTGGTATCGATCCTGAATATCTTAAATGAGCATGTTCTGTCCGATCCAATCACCTCTAATTCTTTTTTTCTTGATTCCAGCACGGCCTGCACCGTGATATCCATCCTGTATAGCTGAATGAGCAGGTTCCATCTGATCCATTCACCTATCCCGTTTTTCTTTCTTGCTATGCCTTTGTTGTACAAGTACATCTTTCCGTTGTTAATTTCTGTTGCAAGAAATCGTGGGCATGGTTGTTTTTTTACTGTAGGTTGTAGGGACCCATACGGTTGGATGAACTCATCTTTCCAGATATCTTGAACCGGGAACAAGTTAGTGCATAATACATATGTTCTTGCACAACATATGGGTGAGCCCTACAGGTATTTGTTTGCTTATCTCCACTCCGGTTGATTTTCATATGTTCTTGCAGGTGCGTCACAAGTCACACGGTAAAGTTTCTTTGTATACTCGATTCACATTTGCACTAACTTACATATGTATCTTTTTGTTTACCTGCTAAAATTGTAATAGTATCTACCTTTCAAATCGATTTCAAGTTATATCTTCATGTATTTTTTACACAGATTTCAAAAATATTTTTTATGTGCAGTTCTCCATTTGTCATGTACTGTTTTGTATGAGTTAAATCTTTGCAGGACTTGCCAATTCACTTTTTTTTCATTTGTGCGCCTTCGAATCAGTAAGTGCCTACTTATTGGTGATGCAATTTTTTCACATAGTTCCTTCAAATCATTAAGTCGATGTCTATTGGATTAGTGACGCCTTTTGTCACCAAGTTCCTTTGAATCGGTAAGTTGCGATACACCTTTTCAGCAATCTGTAGCAACATCTAATAGCAAAACAAAACAGTTATTTCCATATCATGATAGGAATCATGTCATTTTATATTGATTCATTTTTCAGTCATAGGTGTGCAAACCTCTTTACACAAACTACTTTCACCATTAAAAAAAAACTACTTTCACCAATGGCGCCCAGTGACGCTCATATCTTCCCTGGAATAGGCATTGTCATGTTGTAGTGATGAAAAATTATCTAAGTAATCTTTTTCTTTATCAATTTCATAATCTTATTCATGTATACTTTTAATCCCCGCAGCAACGCGCGGGGAATCATCTAGTTCCTACAACACACCAAACGTGGGATTGGGACTAATAATGAAACTCCCAATGGTTAATCTCCAACAAACTCCCAGCATCAAATTCCCATGCTAGTCTTATTAAGTTCGGTACCTTATAAAGGCTACCTTCGTGAAGTTCTTTAACCATGTTTTCAATACTTCCCATGCTAGTCATATTAAGTTCAAGATGTTCCAATCTACTAGCAATATCTTCTAAAGTTGTTTCAGCCTTATCACTTTTTGAGGTGGATGATGCTATTGAACTTTTTATGGCAGTAAAAGCTTGGTCCCCATTATGCCGGAGAAAATCTCCTCCCGCAATAGTGTCTAAAGCTCAGTTTTTGCATAAGTATGAGACCAAAATAAAAACTGCTAAGCAATAAGCTCAAAGTAATCCTAGGCTCGGTTTTTGCATAAGATTTCATTATTCTATCCCAGGCATCTTTAAATGTCTCTTCACTTCCTTGGCGGAAAGTAAAGACTTCATTTTCAGGTGTCATAACAAGAGATGGTGCACTAGACATGATAACTAAGCTAAACAAAAATAAACTACTTGCTGGAATTTTTAATTTTTTTGTGTTTTGAGTTTTAAGGCAAACGAAAAAATAAAACGAGACTAACAAAAAATATACTAAGCAAGACAATAACAAAGTAAAGTGTAAAGACTTGTGAAACTCCCTCAGCTGAAGCTTTGTTGGCAAAGCAGCTCAAGGTAAGTCCATGGCGGAAGCCTTGCAAAATAATTCGTGGGTCTTGGATATTAAAAGGCAAGTAACTGAAACCGTCTTAGGCGCATAATTAATCTACCGAGAACCAAAACAATCACAGCACGATAACTACACCAAGATTTGTTAACGCAGTTCGGTGAACTCGCCTACATCTGCAGGGCATGACTACGGGCGCTTCTCCTCTCTGATACCGCAACCCTGGCCGCCCTAGGCGCCGGCACAAGCCGCCGGCTCCCCCAGCGTGTCTATTGCTATCAAGTCGTTATGGGTTACACGTGTGGTGCTCCCCTCATTATATGGGAGGCCCAGGTACAAGAGTTCGACTCTGATACTACTCGTATCCTATCCACACCTAATACAACTCTAAGTCCAAACATAACCCAACACGTACATAATATTTGACACAAAACACAATAAACTCCACCTTGGTGAATATTGTACATCACCTTGAATTCATCAATGTGTCAAACCTTCATGTACTCCGGACTTGAGTTGTCTCCATGAGTTTCGCTGCTACTTCCAGACTCCACGTGACTCCACCTGCAACTGTAGTCCCTTGTTCCCGCTTCAACATCATCACACACCGATCATTGATCTGTGTGAAAATGCTTTCAACTTGAAGTAATTTCACCGTCGCCTTTTAGTCAACCTGAGTCAAATTCACAGTCGTCTCATCCTGGATAGTCTTCTACATGTCCCACAGCTATAGCACTCCGCCCTCTTCTGTATCTAGTCATCCGCACTTTGCCATGTGCACTGAACATCACAGAATATACGGCCATGTAATCTCCACGCTTCCGATATTTCAGACTCTCCAACACTTTCTCAGAATCCCCATGACTGACTCCTGTCGATCACCTGACGCGTCAATGTCCATAGACTCAGTCACCAACTTGAATCTGATACTCGTCAACACTGCTTCAGCACCCCTGCACTCATGTCTGACCACATGTCTGACCGCCAGTGCCCTGGTCTGTCGATGTGTCCCGTGCTTACCGCGCGCCTCGCCGTAATTACCGCGTCGAGCATCTGCAATCTTGGCCAAGATCTACCGGGTCGCTAACCCACACCACCTCAGTCCCCACTGCAGACTACCATCAGTCATACCCGACCGATGCCCGAGTTCCACGCATCTCTCCGAACCACTGAGCTCCAGCCCGGACCACGTGCCTCTCGTCTTCCCGCTGACTAGGCTTCGACTCTCCGCATGCTTACGCCGCAGCTCCTCCATCAGCCGAGTGAAATCTCCACCAGAGACTCCAGCTCCACCTTCAACATGACTCATTGGTAGATGATCAATCCACCCCACGCCCCGCCTACCTCAAGATCCCATAAGCGCTCCATCTTGAATCGGCTCCGCACCACCGCATGTCGAAGCACGCATAACCATGCGCCACGTGTTTCCACGCCACAGAATACAAACACCATCAGCCATCACGCTCTTACGTCGTTGTCGCCGATCTTCACCGTCTTCTGTCTGACCGACCTCCCGTCGATCTGTCAGACTGTCTAGTCTGACCCAGCCGAACGTATCCGACTGCACCCATGCTCCACCCTGTGCCCAGTCCATCTTCCGCGCACTGTCCGGCACCCTGTGTATGCATGATCCTCACGACACGCTCCAGCACGTCGTCACTCGCCGCATCCAGTCCATCTTGATCAACTTGGGCCCATGCTACTTCATCGAGCGTCGCCCATACAACGCTCAGATCAAATAACATTGACCAAACCTGCAATTTTTTGTTAATCTTCCCCTGAACCTGCGACTCCGCGTCTTGTATTTCCTACAGCCATCCGCACACCACCTGTGTACCGAGCAAGCCCCTGATGCCTTCCGTGTGCCTCTAGCAAAGGATTGCCAGCTTTTGAATAGTCTAAGCCTGCACCATCCTCAAGTCACGTGCGCACCAAGCTCCTGAATAAAATCCCATATTATTTTTCCTTTCTCAAGCCCAGTGGCGGACCTACAGGGTATGCCGGGTGGGCCATGGCATACCCTGCGGCCCAGCCCACCTATGTATTACTAGTCAGCAGAGTCGGCCTGGCACACGAATTAGCAATGCTATCAAGCTATCGATCAAGACTCGGAAAAAAGCTATCCATCACAGAACAGGAAACCCGCACGCCGCACGCATCGTGCCGAGCAGTTAGCGCGAGATCCTGCAGAACTCTCCTCCAAGCTCCATCGATTGATCGATCTGCAGATCTCTTAAGCGCCCAGCTGCCACCGCCGGAATGCCATGCCGCCACGGCTGACGCCGTAGCCGTCCGTCCGCCTAAATCCAGTACAGCAGATTTATACGAGTACATGTATGACGCCCTAGTTGTAGCTGACTTAGGAATCGGTGATTGATTTTTAACTCTACTACTTTGCTTGACGTCAAGGGCGCACAGCTAGGTAGCTGACTTCGGGAGGTTCTCCTTCGCCGCCTCGCCGGCGGCCGGCGGCCGCAAACCAGCAAGTTCATATTTCGCCGATCATCAGCATTCCACGAGAACGGAGACAGGCTGCACGGTAGTCTATGAGTAGTTCATCGCATGTGATTATTGATATATGAAAGGCTAAATATTGTACTCCTCTTTGTTTGGTTTTTCACAAATTCAGTTATGAAGAGAAGCAGCGACATTGCATCTCTTTTTTTAGAAACATGCGGCAAAAAGGCTTACTAATTGGTAAATATTGTACTCACCTTGTTTTCATTTCGTGCTAAATATTTCAGTTACATATTATTTATTGCTTTTATACCGTATTAGAATGCAATTTCTTAATTACTTATTAAATTGGTAAATAGATTTTATAAAAGAGGTAATTGCACCACTCATACATAAACTTGTCCATTAGGTGCACTTTCATACAAAAACTTGCAAAGTGTGATCAAATGGTACATAAACTTGTCCATCCCGTACAGTTTCATACAAATCCAACCAAAATTTGACACGTGGCCGTTTTTCCACGCTGGCAAAGACGACCCCGTCGCTGGTAGTTTTGCAAAGACGACCCCGTAAAACCGAGCATAACAGAAAGGTCCTTTGTGTCAGTAGGACGGTGCGCCGCCTCTGTCTGATGCCGCCGACGAGGAAGACGACGACGACCACCACGTCTGCCCCGACGCAGCGCTCGTCGCGGCCTCCAGGACGCCCAGCGCCTCCTCCAGCACGCCCCGCGCCTCCTCCAGCAGCTCGTCCGGGCCACGACGCGGTACTCCGTCGTCGCAGCATCTCAGCCCGAGGAGCGCCAGTGCGCTCCCTCTGTGTCCCGGGCGCGCTTCGGCGCCGCAACGAGCCTGCTCGTGCCTAGGTCAGCGAGCTTGCTGGGGGAGCACCGTTCGTCCTCGAGCAGGATTTTCGCCGGCCGCACGTCGCCGTGCACCGTCCCCGTCAAGTGAAGGTCGACGCCATACTGGATAACTGGAGTGGATACAGGAGGTGGACGGCCGAAGCGCCGAGCTCGAGCTCCAGATCATTGGCTCCGAGCGCGCGATGGGCGAACTCGGCGTCAGGATGTCCGAGTCGTGCTCCGTGCTCGACGCTCTCCAGCGGGGGCGCCGGCGAGAACAGCCCAAAACTGCGGCAGACCCCATGTCCACGGTTGGTGGTGCCGATCAAGGTGTCCACGGCTCAGTCTGCCGGAGCTGCAGGAGAGGACATGAGCGTTGTTGTCAAAATCGGCGGTGGCCGCGGCGGCGTGTACAGAGGGACCCTGCGCGGCATGAGCGTTGTTATCAAGATTATTCTCATCTGAAGTGAATTGTATTTCTCATCTGAAGCGACTTTGCGTTGCGGTGGGACGGTCAGAAGGACCTGTTTAGCGCTTCTGAATGCATCAAGCATCAGTGACGCGACGCCGATGCACTCGAAGCAGTAGTTGGCTCCGCCATCTGTCATCTTACTGATCACCTGAAATTCAGCAACATTTACTTAGATGAGTTCGAACTAAGATGGAATTTGCTCAAGGATTAGTCCTCTAGCTACCTCCATGAGTCATGACTGATATCTCCCCGAGTTCTGATGGGTTGACGAAATCTGTCACGCCAAACATTTTCCCTGCAGTAGACAGTAAGTTATTCTTTTGTGTAGTCTTGAAATCAATCAATCAACATAATTATCCCTGGCTCGTTCCTCTTAGAAAATAAAAAATAAAAAGGACTTGCCAAGTTTCTCTTTGTCAGGGTTCAAGTCAACACCGACGATCTTCGTTGCTCCGCACATCTTTGCACCTTGTGCCACCTGACCATCAAGAAGTTGTTCAACGCAAGTTCAGAACCAATCAACTGGAATTGAAAATTTAGGGCTCTTGTGAGAAGCCGCAGCCTGCAGCAGCTTGGGCGGGATGGCAGAGTGGACCTTGACGACTTGGTTGACGTCGACGACGGTGCGCGTGCCCGGAGGAGCGTGCCGTGGTGCACGAGCTCGTGCCGGGCGGGAGCATGGAGGACCGCCTCTCCGGCGACGCGCCGCCGCTGCCGTGGCACGCGCGGTGCGGCGTGGCGTACCGCACCTGCTCCACGCTGGCCTACCTCCGAAGCGCGCCGGGGACACGGCGCTGGCGTACGTGGACCCGCGGTGGCTTGCGACGGGGAGGAGCTCACGGGAATGCCAGCGTTCGCGGCCAGGAAGGCGTCGCGTGAGGCCGCCGGCGGAAGCAGGGCATGGCACGACGTGGTGGATGTGGGCGGCGGAGGGTGGCCGATGGCGCGCACCACTCCTCAGCTGAGATGTTGTGATGACTGAGTCCGAGCTGCTGGAGGAGGCGCTGGGCATCCTGGAGGCCGCGACGAGCGCTGCGTCGGGGCGGACGTGGTGGTCGTCGTCGTCTTCCTCGTCGGCGGCATCCGACAGAGGCGGCGCACCGTCCTACTGACACAAAGGAACTTTCTGTTATGCTCGGTTTTACGGGGTCGTCTTTGCAAAACTACCAGCGACGAGGCTGTCTTTGCCAGCGTGGAAAAACGGCCACGTGTCAAGTTTTGGTTGGATTTGTATGAAACTGCACGGGATGGACAAGTTTGTGTACCATTTGATCACACTTTGCAAGTTTTTGTATGAAAGTGCACCTAATGGACAAGTTTATGTATGAATGGTGCAATTATCTCTTTATAAAAATGATCAATAAAATTTTGGCGTGGCATACCCAGTGGCATAATCCTAGGTCCGCCACTGCTCAAGCCTACTCTCCATGGCATGCACGAGACGCATTTTTTCCCCAAACAAATCTCACATGTGCTGTAGCTTTCGATCGATCAGTGCAGCTGCCTTTACTGCATGCCCATGCGACCTGGCCCCTGCGCCTTGGCACCTAGGGCCACGCTGCTTGCGTGCGTTGCGCTGCCGCCGGCACGCGAAGCTGTGCGCTAATCACTTCAGCCTGGTCGCCTTTCCGCGCGCCTGCCTGCATGGCCTGCAACTCGCCTCTGCACCGGACCCACGCTCGCCTCTCGGTCCTGTCGTACGAGGCTCCTGCTGTAGGAGAGCTGCTCGCCTGCACTTGCCACACGCGCTGATGTGTCCCTCGCCGAGTCCAACGCAAATAGGATCCGATCTGATTGCTTCTTTAGTATCGTCGAAAACTCCGATCCCTGCCGATCTGCTTCTGATACGACGACGCGAACGTCACCGACAATTCAGATCAACTGATCAATTCTTCGGACTCCTCTAGATCAACGATCCGCAGCCTCCAACCTCGCTCTGATACCAATTGAAACCGTCGTAGGCGCATAATTAATATATCGAGAACCAAAACAATCACATCACGATGACGACATCGAGATTTGTTAACGCAGTTCGGCGAACTCACCTACATCTGCGGGGCATGACTACGGGCGCTCCTCCCCTCTGATATCACAACCCTGTCCGTCCTAGGCGCCGGCACAAGCCGCCGGCTCCCCCTGTGTGTCTGTTGCTATCAAGTCGTCATGGGTTACACGTGTGGTGCTCCCCTCATTATATGGGAGGCCCAGATACAAGAGTTCGACTCTGATACTACTCGTATCCTATCCACACCTAATATAACTCTAAGTCCAAACGTAACCCAACACATACATAATATTTGACACAAAACACAACAATAACTATTCCGACACTATCTGAATACTGTCAGCTATGGGAACAGGTCAGCCAGATTAGCATGAATCCTAAAGGCCAAGATCAGTTCATCGAAAAGTTAAATACATTTATTAAAGGTAGGTTTATCCTTGAAATTATTGATGCTACACATGGTTATCCGTGAAGTACATTCTAAAACTATCTGGTTTGGTCCTCAAACTTGATTATGAAAAAAGCTTATGATAGAATTAGGAATCCATAGGGTCTTGGGTTAACTCTATTATTGTTAATGGTTCTTTTTGTGTGAGAATGAAGCAGGGTGACCCTTTGTCACCCATTCTTTTCAATGTAATGGCTAATGTGTTTACTAAAATGCTCTCAAAAGCTACCCACAATAATTGAATAATGAGACTTTATCTTAAGTTATTCTTAGCGGTGTCATCAACTTGGAATATGCCGATGAGGCGATGACATCATTCTTTTCTTAGAAAAGGACCTAGATATATGGCCATGAACTTGAAATGGATTTTAACCTTCTTTGAGCATATGCATGGGATGATGATTAAATACAGCAATGTGACCTTCTAACTATTAATCTGCCCGAGGAAGATAATGGATGCAAATTTGATGCAAATTAAAATCTGGAAAATCTTGTGCACGGACAAACATTCAGAGATAATGGATGCAAATTTGATGCTGCTGGATCGAAAGCCTGGAGAACTTCTCAGAATAGCATGGATGTGACCGTGCCGCTGAAGTGATGTCGAATGGCGAATAGTGATACTTGTACTAGTCCATCTAGGCGATGAAAAGGTCTTTGCGAGGTGCTGGTTGGCAATACTCGATTGATTGGATTCTGTAGTTCCGATTATACTTCGCTTTGTTTCCAAACCTGCGCTTGGTGGCTAGCCATGGTTTCCTCGACAATTATAGTGCAACCTCGTAATTACGAGTTTACGACCTAAATCTGCTGAGATATATCGATTCGCCCATACATTTCACGTCCTGCCCCAGAGCAAGAAAAAAATGGTTCACTGCTTGTCAAAGTGGCCATACCACTGCCCCATGTCATCATCCCAGAGAGGCAGCCCTTGTTTGATCCTCCTCACCCTCTCGATCACGCCGTCGACGGCAACGTCCACCGCGTCCTTCAACCCGTGTCCAGCGGTGGCCCTCGGGTCCCTGTACACGATGCTGGGGATCATCCTGACAAGCTGCTCCCTCATGGCCGCCACCTCCCTCGCGCTGATCCGCCGGAGCACGTCCTCCACCCTCACCGTGCCGTTCCGCACGCCGTCCTCCGACACGAACACCGAGTACTTGCGGTGGTCTGCCGGCAGGTGCCACCAGTACTGCACATACGCCGATCCTGGGTGGAAGAACACCGGCACGCAGCCGGCCAGCATGGCGTCGAACGCCGACTTCCGCGTGTACGAGTCCCCCTGCGGCTGCAGGCAGAAGGCGGCGCTCTTGAACAGCCGCATGACGTTGCCCGGCGCGGAGCAGTCGTTGCGCCGGCCGTGAGCGCCGCACTGGAGGAGCCCGCACCGTCGCGACTGCGCGCACTGCTCGATGATCGCGTCGCGGACGACGCCGTTGCCGTCGATGTTCTTGTCGCTGCCGTGCCCCCGCGTGCCGCCGGCGAACGCGAAGAGCCACGGCCGCCGCGCGCGCCGGACGACGCGCTGCCACGAGGCTACCTCGGCGGCGCGGGACGGGTGGAAGTAGGTCGGGTACGGCACGCCGACGTCGTTACCGTGCCACGGGCTCGACTCGATGGCGAGCGTCGTCATGTTCCTGGCCTCCGGGAGGAGGAGCAGCCGGCTGCCCCACTCGCGGCCGTCCTGACGCCGGAAATCCCATGTGATGCGGCCGCCTACGAGGAAGTGGTCCCGCCCGCCGTGCGCCGCCCACGCCGGTGACGACCGGAGCCACTCGACGAGGTCCTCTGCGAGGGCGTCGCGGAGGGCGTTGCTGAACCCCCACAGGTACCGGCCGACGTCGAGCCCGGCGTAGTAGGGCACGTAGACGGCGGCGGCGCGGGAGGCGTCGGTGGTGAGGCAGTCGTACCTCCGCATCCGGCTGTGGAAGATTAACTCCAGGGTGAACTGGTTAGTGTCGTACCAGCCGGTGGACGGGAGCACGCCGCCGGTGCGCGTGAGCCGCGGGCCCATGCCGCCGTTGGCAAGGTGCTTGCACATGTCCGTCCAATCGCACAGGGACCGGCAGTCGCGGATCAGGTCGGCGTTGAACCGGCTCGGCAGATCGTGGATGTAGATGTAGCGGCCGGCACACCGGTCGCTCGCAGCCGCCGGCGGAGGTGGCGACCGAGTCTCTGTCCTCACTTGACGTGACGGTGGCGGCGACGCGTTAATGGACTCCCGACCCTCCTGCGGCGGCGGCGGTTGCCATGGTGACGTGTCAATGATCTCTCGACGCCCCAGAAGCGCCGGCGTAGGCGTCGCGTCGACGACCCGTTGCTCAGGCAACGAAATCCTCGGCTGGAAACTCTCCCGCACGACGGCTGTCGGAGACTGGAAGAAGAGGACCATCCACAGGGCGCAGCACGCCGGAAAGACCAGCGGCAGGAGGTACCTGCCGGCCGTCGACCCATGCAAATTCACCATGGCCCGTCTCGTCCGTACGTCGTAGCGAACAGGTCACTGCGCCGGCCGGCAGACGGAATTTAATCGGCCAGCGCGTCATCGGTCTGATCCGGGTGTCATCCCGCTGCCCTATCATCAACAGCTCGATCTGCGTCGAATTAAACGCGATTTGATTTCGGGAGATTCCGGAAATTGGGATATGCATGCGCATGCGTGAATCAGGGATTTCTTTCCTTCGCATATGCAGGCATATCTTGCTTGATTCATTTCCATTTGTTAATTTGCTGTTCACCTCTCCTGGTTTGTCTTTCTTCTCTGTAGTTTGTTACGTCATGCTCAACACATGTGGCCTGTAAAAAAAAGGTTTTGCTATTTCTCAATCGCGTGAGAATTAAGTTAGAACTCACTCAACTCTAATCCCGTTAGATTTATATCGTGATTCGTACGGGATGTGAGTTGCACATGAGTTGCAACTAAGATTTGTCTATTTACACATGAGTTACACATGCAGCTGGGTGACGTCATCTAAGTGAGAATTAACTTAATTCTTACTCGAGTGAGCCTAGTCACTCAAAAAAAAAACATGTGGCAATGAACCACCCTAGCAAATCTTGCCGAGCTCGTGTTGCACTGGTTCTTTGGCGGCCGAGGCACATGGTAAGTATCATGCACAATGGTTTTATCTTAGTAATGTCAGCTAACATGATTGATGACTTGAAAGAGAGAAATAAAAAAGATGTTTGTCTTCTCTTAACTAAGATACAAATATACGATCTCTTAACAACAACTAGACATTTCGGCGCGGCGGAGGGTAATTCGAAATACTTAGCAAATTTGAATGTTCGTCTAGGGTAATTGGAAATACTTAGCAAATTTGAATGTTCGATTATGTGTGTAGGTCGGCATAAATAAATTTAGCTCCGTAATAAAAAGATATGCATTATGTAACCATGTTGTAAAGTTAATGTATAATTTGAAGAACCGCATCCGAATTTCATATTTAGAGGAAGTTAATTTAGGTTATTTCCAAATATTTTTCAAATTGAAATATTCAATTTAAGTCCATAATTAGAGGACATGTATTGTGTGAGCATTTGTTAAATTCAACTCCACATAATTAGGGGAAGTTCATTTGGAATTTTTCCAAATATTCACCAGTCTAAAATAGTCGAACATTTTTTTGTCCATAAATTATGTTTGTATTTTAGCATAAGTAGTTGGCAGTTATTTTTCCTGAACATGTATTGTGTGAACATTTGTATTGAATTTCATAAACATTTAATTTAAGTCCTTAATGCGTAGAAATGCACATTTGTTCAATTGAATTTCATATTAGACAATGTTCATTTACATTACATCCAATTAGTTATGAATTTGAAATTTTCATTTTGAGGCCATTATTAGAGGAAATTCATTATATGAGCATTTATTAAAAATTCAACTTCACATAATTAGAGGATGTGCATTTGGATTTTCTCCGAATATTCGCCAATTTTAAAAGTTCAAATTTGTTAGTTTTATGGCGTCCAAGTAAAATTAACAACATAAATTGGAGACAACCCCATAAGTTCATAAGTTAGTTATTTAGTGCTTTTATATAAACATGATTCAAAGTTATTCAAACATGCATGAATTTGACATAATCAGATAGCTTACATTTTTCTGAACATTTTGACATATTGAACACACTTTTCTGAATTATAGATTAAAACATATGAATTTTACAAATTTGAGCTTTTTCTGTAAATATTAATTGTCTGTCAGGTGGGTCCCGCGATGACGTCGACGTGTGACGTCAGCGTTACCCGGCGGCGGCGGACGCGCCGGCGTTGCCGAGCTCGCGCTCGAGCAGCTGCGTGCGTTCGCTGCCCTGGGTCCGCGCGGATCTGCCCGAGGAGGTGGAGGGGAGCCCGACAGGCGGCGCTCTGGACCATTAGGTCGCCGGAGCCGCCGGCGGCGGATGTGGAACGCGGCGGCGGCGATTCCGGGCCGCTTGCGCTGTTCCGGCAAGCGATACTGGGCGAGGATGGAGACCAGATGACGGCGAACCTCCGTGCGTGCTCGGATTCGTTCGGGGAGGAGCGTGGCGGCCCGCGCGGCGCGTCGGCGGCGCCGGCGATCTCCGGGTCGCGCGGGGAGAGAGAAGGGGGGTGCGAGTTGTGCGCACGCTTTTGCACGGAGGTCCCTGATGTTTCACGAAATTGCTAATCAGTCCTTTGCGGGGGGGTTTCTGTAATGTTTTGCGCCAAAATCCCTGCGCGGGGGTGACCGGCTGGGAACCGGTTCCACCAGCTGTCCACCAGGTGATGTGTCGCCCGCCGATTGGTAGAAAATAGGGCGGCACTTTAGCGCGCACTGGGGGTCTGGCGTGGCCGTTTCCTGGCCATCCGATGGCGCCGATCGGACGGCCGTGGTTTGGAGGCGACGTGGATAGGGTGGAGGGGGGGGGGGGGGGGTGATTCTTTCCAGCCTTTATATATTGATCTATGTACTTCAGCATATATTATATCTAGGATATCAGGTTACTAGAAATACTAACACTAAAAAATAACCCATTATACATTATGATTTTATTATCATAACTATGCCTAATATTTCAATATTGACTGCATACCTGCTAAAATGAGTGAATGTGTGTCTAAAGTAAGTCTAGGTGCCACTGTGTAAATTTTTATGTTTCAAAAAAAAAATCAAATCTGCATATTATGTTGCAAACAAATTGGCATAAAAATCTTAGGTGCCACTGTGTAAATTTTTAATGAAAAATTCGTATGATTTGGGGCTACACAAAAATGAAAAATTTGCAAAAATTTGAAATTTTGAAACGGTGCACTCTTCACTAGTCCAGATCAGCGCATTTGTGTTTTTTTCTCAGAGCAAAATATAACAAAATTTTCATTGACATTTTGCACGGCGGTAGTCTTGACATTATCTACACCTTGAAACTTTTTGATACACAAAATGCAGTTTTTTTTTGGAAAATCGAGCTACATGTAGCTCGGTCTCCATATTGCCATGCTCGTAAACCAGAAAGACGTTATTCTGCTAAAACTAGCTCTATGAGCAAATGAGCAGCCTGATTTGCTAATCGGCTTACATGAATAACATCAAAACTATTAAAAAAACCACGATCACCTCTTGACATATACTAGTGAGAAGTGATCTGCTAATACATTCTTGTTCCCTCAACTTATTGTAGTGCGGATTTGATCTCTAAACTTCCAGGCACATTAACCCCTAAGCTGTCAAAATCGAGTAGCTCTTTGTCACTCGTTCGACTGAAGTGGTATATGTGCTAACTAAGCATAGTTTTCTAGCTAATTTTCCCTCTTCCTTCAACCCTCTTAAAAAAAGAGACCAACAGGCGAGGGACCCCACGGTATTTATATTAAGAAGAAACAGCGTGAGGCATGTCATTGCACTCCAAGCGTTCGGCAGATGTCCTCTGTATGTAGTGTGGACATCTGCCGAGCACTTGGCGTGCAATGACATATGCCTCATCGTCACCTCCGCCACCACTTCGGCAAGGTCTTTCCATGAGACAGTTCGTGTTGCAACCTACTCGTTAAGGTAGTAGCGAATGAACTGTAAAAGTAGTGTGTCTACCCGGGTGGGTGGGGGGGGGGGGGGGGGGGGGGGGTAGGGAGAGAGAGTTAGAGAGGGTGATGTTGTGGTCTACCAAATCAGCGTTATGTACGGTCAAGGCAAACAAAGAACCCAAGTTGTCCGGTTTGAAAATTTTAGGGGTTCATTGTCTTGTTTTATGTTTATGGAAAAAACTACACTAACCGGTAAGTTGAGAGAGAAAAAATTTACTTGCCCCTTTTGAATATTGCCATGACCAAGTAAAAAAAAATACAGGTTAAAAAATACTGCCACGACTATGTTTGTAAGTATATGTCGATTTACGCACTGACATGTTCATACATTGTAATATATGTTACTAAAAAATAATACTCACTATGTTTCTTAAAGTAAGGCGTATTTTTTTCAAAAGTCAAACAGTGTCAAGTTTGACCAAATTTAGAAAAAATATCAATATCTATAGTACAATATTGACATCATGTGAAATATATTTATGATAATCTAACGGTATTGATTTGGTATTATAGATAATAATAGTTTTTTCTAACACTTGGATTAGTAGGCAACTTGAACCGGTTCGATCGGTGTTGGACCGTGTCTTCATTTTTCGGACTGGGAGAATCGGTTCCCTGCCTGCTCTCTAGTGGCGGAGACTAGGCTTGGCTCCGGACTATTGCGCCCTGCCAAAATGTTCTTCCCTTATGAGTAGGGAAACATGACTTTAGGGATTGATTGATGGTTAGATCTCTCTGTCATTAGGTCTTTGCCAGTTTCCTAGGGTCTAGGGGCAATTTGGGAGGGATAAAAAAAATTAAAAAGGAAGATATCCTTGCGGGGATTCAAGCCTTGGGCACTTTGGTAGACACGGTTCGTCTGGACGCTGCTAGATGGGCCTGTCGGTATGCGCTAGAGGAGGAGGTCCTCCACAATATCCACGCTGAGGAGGCATATTGGCAACAAAGGAAGTCACCGAAATTGGACCCTAAAGGGCGACGCGAATACAACTTACTTCCATGCCATTGCTAACGGTCATAGAAGGAAATGCTTAATCCGTAGAATGGTTGTGGGAGTCAACGAGATCATGACCAATTGGTTCGAAATGGTCATAAATTTATGTTTTCGGGTTTGTACCCTCCCAAACAGCTTATGACCAATTGGTTCGAAATGGTCATAAATTTATGACCAATTCGCCCACGGTCACTATCAGAAGGTCATTAGTCAACACATTTCTTGTAGTGTCACTGAGCAACGAGCTCTGATGGCCCACATCAATGAGTTCTATTGCCGATTGATGTGCTCGGTGGGGGAACCTAGGAGGTTTCCTTGGACACTAGTTGGATATAGTGCAACCTACCCACAACATACCAAGTGCACCAAGTGGTCCATTGACAAGAGCTAGAGTCAAAGCTCTCCATGATAAGGTGAACCCACTCCTCTTTATGTGTGATCTTGACACCCCTTTGAATGGTTTGCTACTTAATTCGGATACCTTGTGTATACTTAGACACGACCCTCATGAAGATCTCCAAGGAAGTGTCCAAGATGGACAAGAGGAGACGGTTGAACACCTGTTCTTTCACTGCAGTTTCAGCAAGCAATGCTGGGATAGCATTGGCTTCCCAATTTCCTGAAACTTGGCCCAGAACAGATTGCACCTTATATCTTACTCCAGGTGTCGTTGGAGGAAAGTCATGTTTATGGATGTTTTTGCTATTGCGGCATGGAGTATCTGGAAGGAGAGGAATGATTTTTACTTCAATGGGGTTGCTCCGCAGCTCAGTTCTTGGAAGGCCAGATTTAAAGAGGATTTTTCTCTCTTAGTTCATTGGACTAAGGATGATAGACACCATTTCATTAAAACTCTAGTTGCTAGCCTTTGATTTCTGCATTCTCTCAACATATTGTATGTAAATATGTAACTGTGGCTGACCCTTTTGGGTCTTTTTATATTAAGAGGCAGTAGGAGCCTTTCCTACTGTCATAAAAGCTCAAAAAAAAAAGATGAAGAGGATATAAAGAACCAGGCAGCGGTACTACCGCCAGATCCACTCGTCCTGCCGGCTTGGGCAATGGGGTTGTGGTGAAGAGATTGCGCTTGGAGGTTAACCTGGCGGTTATCTTAGCGTTTTCTTCCTTGACTTCGTCGAGCAACACTTGAACCTCTGCTTGCTTGCTTTTGAGGTATTCGGTTTGCTACACCAAAGTGCTTCGAAACTTCTCCAAATCAGCCGGATTGGTTTTACCGGTCACCGGCGTGTGCAGGATTTCCGCCAGGGCCAACTTGTTCCCTACCTTACTGGGTTCGCCTTTCTCCAGAATCCTCTTCTTTGGAGCCGGCGGGGGCTCTGAAAATAGTGGATCGGTTGTCGATGTTCCAACGTTGGCGGCATCTGCTGCTGCCGCTTGAGCTGTGGCCGTACCGGTGACATCCGCCTCAAAAACCTGCTGTATGTTGACGGACGAACCTGTTGCCGTCTTGGAAGGCGGCGGTTCGGGTGCATTGAAACACTTTTTGATCCGTTGTTCGAACATGCTTGCAGAGTCTTCTTCGGAATCAGAGTCTATGTTGACATGAACAGTAGATCTGGATCCGGCATCCGACATAGCCTCGTCCTGCAACGCAGGGAGGATCGATTCGGGGTCGTTGCAATCAGGCTGGGAGTCAGATCCCAGACCTGTCATGCCGACAAGGTGTAGATCTGAATCTGCGGACTCCTGGGAGGAGGCAGACTCAGATCCATCTTGAGTGTAAGCTTCCTGATTGTAGGGCAGGTGGGATGGCGAATAGATTCACGACAACCCATACGCCTCAGATGTGTAGCCGATGAATACATCGATGCCGCCAAATGGCACAACCCCGCATCCGACAATGTAGTCGTTCGCAGGGATGTAGGACTCGTCGCAGCTGATGTAGTGATTGTTGCCGTAGCGCATGGCGCGGCCGACGGTGATGGTTTCGCCGATGCCGCAAAGGGTTCCCGCCTAGAACGTGACGCTTGCCGCCTTATGCCCCACGGTGGGCGCCAACTGTCGTCGTATCGACATCTTGGATAGGAGACGGGGTCCTGCTAGCCGAGGGTGAACATAGGGCAAGAAGGTGGACGTCGTCGAGGTCGGGATCGAACAAGGCAGTTTACCCAGCTTCGGATCTCACGTCGGAGGCGAGACACTACGTGCTGCTATAACTCACTATGATGGCAATAACCTTGATCGGGTTACAATGAGTTGGAAATATGAGAGTCTCTCGGTTCTTGTTATGCCCTAAAGGCGTCCTGATACGTCTCAAACGTATCTATAATTTTTGATGTTCCATGCTGTTATTATACCAATTGCTACATGTTTTATTTACACTTCATAGCATTTTTATGCATTTTCTGGGAATAACTTATTAACAAGATGCCGAAGTGCCAGTTCCTGTTTTCTGCTATTTTTCTCTTTCAGAAAAGCTAGTCGCAAAATATTCTCAGAATTGTACGAAAATCAACGTATGCAAATATCTCATCGGAAGACTCCAGAAGCCAGAAGGGGAGACAGAGTGGGGCCACGAGGCAGCCACGCCACCCTAGGGCGCGGCAGGGGTGGGCCCACGCCCAGCCCTGGCGTGGCCGCCTCGGGTGCCCTCCGACGCCGCCTTTTCGCCTATATATTCCCGATGTCTCGAAAACCCTAAAAACACCGATCATATTCCACGAAATGTTCCGTCACCGCCGCCGTCGTCAACCCAAGATCGAGAGGGTTCTGAAGCACTTCCCGGCACCCTACCGGAGGGGAGATCCTCACCGGAGGCTTCTACACCGCCATGCCTACCTCCAGAGTGATGCGTGAGTAGTTCATCCTTGGACTACGGGTCCGTAGCAGTAGCTAGATGGTTGTCTCTCCACCTTGTAACTCCATGTTTAGATCTTGTGAGCTGCCTAACATGATCAAGATCATCTTATTGTAATGCTACATGTTGTGTTTGCTGGGATCCGATGAATATTGATACTATGAGCAAGTTGTTTATCAATCTATCTATTTATGTTGTTTATGATCTTGCATTCTCTCCATTGCTAGTAGATGATTTGGCCAAGTAGATGCTTGTAACTCCAAGAGGGAGTATTTATGCTAGATAGTGGGTTCATGCCTCTAGTAATCTGGGCTCGAGATGACAGAAACGACTAAGGTTGTGGATGTGATGTTGCCACTAGGGATAAAACAATGATGCATTGTCTACGTGTCATTTGCATTGTTTACATTACATACTTTACTTCATGCAATAATCTGTTGTTTGCAACTCAATACCGGAAGGGGTGCGGATGCTAACCGAAAGGTGGATTATTTAGGCATAGATGCGTTGGATAGCAAGTCTATGTACTTTGTTGTAATGCCCAATTAAATCTCATAATAATCATCTTGTCATATATTGTATTGTCATGCGCTCATTATTTGTCAATTGCCCATCTATAATTTGTTTACCCAACATGTTAATTATCTTTTATGGAGAGACACCACTAGTGAACTCTGGACCTCGGTCCATTTCCTCATACTGATAAAACCACCAACTGCAATCATTTTTTCTCTGTTACTTTCTGCACTCATTACTGTTTTCCATACAATACGTTTAATCCTTTGTTTTCAACAAGCCGGAGAGATTGGCAACCTCTCTGTTTTGTTGGGGCAAAGTAGTTTGCTTGCGTTGTGTGCAGGTTCCACGTCAGTTGCGCCGCTGACAACCTTCTGAAGAACCTCTGTGTCCTCCTGGTTCGATAAACCTTGGTCATATTTCAAGGGAAAACTGCTGCTGCACTACATCATACCTTCCTCTTGGGGTCTCCCAACGAACGTGTGTTGTCACGGTCAACAAGCAGATCTTCTGGTGCTGTTGCTGGGAAGTAATAAAACACTCTACCGTTAACACGCCATCACGTCCCTCGGTCCGGTTTATATAGGCGTCCAGACCTAGGGTTACAAGGTGATTACGTATCCGGCAAGTATACAGAGTCCTAAACCTAGCCGGCAAGTCTGCCGCCTTCCGTCTTGGTGGCTTCATGGGCTTCGGTCTTGGGCCTTCTCCTTGCCGGCATCCACATGCCTTGGTCGTCAGCTATCTGGGCCGCCCGGTAGGCCAAGCCTTTACCACCACGGTGGGCCACCCTGGACTAGCCGTATTGATCCATGCTGGTGATACCCCTAGTCGGTATATCCCCAACAGACTTGGTCGACGCCTTGGCAGTGGTGGTGGGGGCGACAGATGTATATGTTTGTGCATAATATTTGGCGATTTTTAACAAAAAATTAATGTAATTTTAACAATTTATCAACAATATCTTTAAAAAATTATGATATATTTACATGAAATTTAAATAGTTAGTGTTAGGCTTGGCACCCCGGCTGTGAGATTCTAGATCCACCGCATCGTACAACTACTTATGGAAGACATTCCGTAGAAGTGGAGCTGTACACAATGTCATTTGTCTTGTTATTACATGTATGATCTCATCCGTACAATGTCCTGCTGAATACCCTATGGCTAAGGTTTCCATCACCGAAAATTCACAAAACAACCATTTGGGTGAACAACAGGAAATCTGATGTTGTACGTTCTTTATTTTGCATATGTTGTTTTTCTCATGCTGTTACAACTCTAAGATCATTGATACACATGTCTGGTTGAGAGTGTGATAACCCACAAGTATAGGGGATCGCAACAGTCTTCGAGGGAAGTAAAACTCAAATTTATTGATTCGACACAAGGGGAGACAAAAACTACTTATAAGCCTTAGCAGCGGAGTTGTCAATTCCACCACACCTGAGAAAGCACTAGTAACAAACGTGATGTGAAAGCAGCAGTAATATGAGAGCAATAGTAGCAGTAACACAGAGGCAATGGTACAGGAAATTGTTGATGACGTGTATGTGGACCGGAAAGCAATGATGATGACAGATGGACCGGGGTTCCCAGCTATCTACACTAGAGGTAACTCTCCAAACGAATAACATGTGTTGGGTGAACAAATTACAGTTGGACAATTGATAAAATTGTGAGGTCATGACAATGCATATTATGATAAGATAAAGTTTACTATAGTATTTAATCGGGCATTACAACATAATACATAGACCGTTATCCAACCGCATCTATGACTAATAATCCACCTTCAGGTTGACATCCGTGTTCCCCGTTGGTATTAAGTTGCAAGCAACAGATAATTGCATTAACCAAAGTGTGTAATGTAAACAATGCAAATGACACGTAGACATAGCATCGTTGTTTTATCCCTAGTGGCAACAGCACATCCATAACCTTAGACGTTGCTGTCACTCGCCCAGATTACTGGAGACTAAATCCACTATCTAGCATAAATACTTCCTCTTGGAGATACAGGCAACTACTTGATCAAGGTAACCACAAGTACTGGAGAGCATGCAAGATCTTAAATAACCACTGATCATAATTCCACAATTTATCGGATCCCAACAAACACAACACCGATTACATCATATGGATCTCAATCATGTAAGGCAGCTCATGAGATCATTGTATTGAAGTACATGGGAGAGAGAGTACCAACTAGCTACAGCCAAGAACCCGTAGTCCATGGGGAACTACTCACAAACCATCATGGAGTCGAAGTGGAGGCGGTGTCGTCGATGGAGATGGCTCCAGGGGTCAATCCCCATCCCGGCAGGGTGCCAGAACCGGAACTTCTAACCCCCAAAACTTGTTTTCGATGGCGGCGGAGCTACGGAATTTTCATGGAATATGACTCTTGTTTTTAGGGTTTTCGGGGCAGGAGGAATATATAGGCGAAAGGGCGGCATCAGAGAGCAACCGAGGGGCCCACACAACACCTCGGCGCCACCCCCTCCTTGACCGCGCCGAGGGTGCGTGTGGAGGCCCTGGGCCTCCCCCAGACTTGCCCTTCTGGCCCATGGAGTCTTCTGGTAAAATAGTGATGTCCGTTGATTTTCGTCCAATTCCGAGAATATGTCCCGACTAGCTTTTCTGAAATACAAAAACAGCAGAAAACATGAACTGGCACTATGGCATCTTGTTAATAGGTTAGTCCCAAAAAAATATATAAAAGTGATATGAAGTGGATGTAAAACATGTAACAATTGGCATAATATCAACATGGAACATCAAAAATTATAGATATGTTTAAGACATATCAGCATCCCCAAGCTTAGTTCCTACTCGTCCTCGAGTAGGTAAACGATAAAACAATATAATTTTTGAAGTGACATGCTACCATCATAATCTTGATCAAATAATATTGTAAGGCACATGTAAATGAACTGAGATCAAATCATTCTAGGCAAATGTCTATAATTGATATTAAATAAGAGATAATAAAGCAAGACAGTTAAACAAGTTAATAGTTTTCATGAACGATCGCTTTAAAGACGTGAAACCGTACAAGGTTCATTATAGATGTTTTAAGTATTCAGTATAGGAGTTCTATCCTTCAATTACAAGCATCAAGCAATTTTTCACAACATAGAGAAGGATCCAGTCAAGTAAAAGCAACACGAACGTCATGAATCAACTGTTTCGAAGTCTACTCAACCGGTGAGCGTAAGCATTTAGTATTGGCACCAGGATGTTATGGCAAAGAGAACATTAATAGGGGTTTGGAAGGCCAATGGAAGTAAGTCTCACAAAGCTATAAGTGATCATTAGACAAGAGGAAGTCTTATAATCGAAGCTATGCAAGGAGTAGTGATTGCCATGCAACGGATGCACATAGAGCTATATGTGTATGAAAGCTCTCCAATGAAACTAGTAGGGTGCATCCAACTCAGTTGCTCATGAAGACCTAGAGCACTTTTGAGGAAGCTCATCATTGGAATATACAACCCAAGTTCTATAGTGTAAATTCCCCACATAGTTATACTAGTAAAACATGAAAACTCTCTCTCATGGAGTATAGGTGCTAAATATGAGCACAAATGATGACTATGAATACTGCAGGTGCTAAACATGAGCACAACTTATAAAGGATAGTAGTGTTGCCCCCCTTTTTATTCTTTTTTTCTTTTCCTTTTTTTCCCTTTTTTCTGTTTCTCTTTTCGATGGCCTCCATGGCTCTTTTCTAGCAGGGGCAACAATCTAATATGATTACAAATTTTTGGTACAAATAACTCATAATGAACAAAACATGATGTATAAAACTGTATGCCTCTGCCAGTGTAGCAGGATGTGCAACGATCTAGCGTAACATGGGTAAACCACACATCAGCTGTATAGAATCATGCAAAGCAATATATATGATGAATGACAACAAGTCATGTAATGTAAAATGGAAGTTGCATGGCAATATATCTCGGAACAGCTATGGAAATGCTGTGGTAGGTAGGTATGGTGGCTGTTTTGAGGAAGATGTATAGGCTTATGTGTAGGAGAACAAGAGGAAGTCCTCCCACGGGTTTTGGATGTACTAGCGAAGTATGCACCAACTCTCATTGTGAGAAGAGCAATGCACAACACCGAAGAGGCTAGCAAATTTGGATGGTGGAAGTGCCAAAAACCGTAGCTTAACATTAGTCAAAAAGAACTCACAAGCTTATCGTAAACAACTAGCAGTTTCAACATTAATAGCATGGTTAACATTTTACCCAAGGAGGGTTGTTCACGGCGGCACAAGTACCCCGCTAGATCCCTCGACCTTTACACATCCTAGTTATTACGAATTACTTTTCAGAAATGGAAAGCTATCAAGCCCAACTACACCTTCAACAATTTTAGTAGAGTTTGCAGTACGGTACAAGCTTTAAAGACAACAATTCACTAATGATTTTAACTTAACTAACCAGCAAGCTTTACCATCTATTACTTAATACCTCAAAACGTTTGCAAAGAATCAGGTTATCAAAGTTCAGTGATCTACAAGAATATGCAAGTTTTTCCATTATACCATTTACCACATTGACATGGGTATACATCTTGGGTACCCTACCATGAGGGTACCTGGTGCACGTGACGACTGAGGCCCAATATCGAAGAGTCTATTCGAAGCCCAAAGACAAAGGCCCAAGAAGATGGAGTACCCTCCAAGATTAGACATAGGCATAGTCGGTTTAGAACTTTCCATATGTGTAAACTAGGTCGGTTAAGAACTCCCGAGACCCAGCCTATTTAAAGGCTGGGAGGGGCGCCGATCTAGGACCAAGCCATACTCGAACCACCAAAGCTCTTGCGAGATCGACATCTCGCCGGAGCCTCCCTGTAACCTCATAATCTCCACGATCAATAACAGACAAGCAGGAAGTAGGGTCTTTACCTCCACCCGAGGGGCCTGAACCTGGGTAAATCTTTGCCTCTGCTTGTCAGCCGACGAAACTACCAACACTACCACGTTCTCTCCCCATAATCTCAACCCTAGGTCCTTAACCATGGGATTTGGTGAGGATACCCCTCGTCAATTGGCGCCGTCTGTGGGAAAGAATAGTGCTGGACTCACGGTTTCTTCGGTTCCATCGGAAGTCGGCGACTCGCCGATCGGATCTACAAACGGCAACTCGCCGGCTGCATCAACAAACCAGAACTCGCCAACTCAGGCGGCACACGGCAACTCGCCGGCTCACTCGACAAACGGCGACACGCCAGCTTCACCCGCAAAAAGTGCATCGGATCCTCTGATGGATTTCGAGCCACACTCGCCAGAATTCCAGGAGGCCTTCTCCGATCTCGAGTCAGGTTTGGGTTTAACCGTTGGTTCGTTCAATTTTTTCGTCAACAAGCTTGGTGTGCAGGACTTGACGGATCCACGCCAACTCGCGACTTCCGCACCCGAGACTACATCGGCTGCGACCCTTCGACTGCGGATCCATCTGCATCCACACCATCGTCAACTCTCCAAGCTTGTTCATCTGCATCAACCATGTCGACTCGAGAGATGAACAATCTCATCGACGAACTCCAAGGAGAGGAGGCCGAATCAGCATACCCCACAAACGATCCCGAGCTTGATCTCTCACTCGAGGATACCTTCGACTGCGGGATCTCCTTCAGCGACTTCGACGAGCCCGAAACTCATATCGACAGCCACGTCGACTCCGAGATCTGCACCAACAACAACCTCGACTTCGAGATCATAACGATTTCGCCGACATCGAGATGAGCATAGGCGATGAAGGCATCGACAGCGATATCCGTCCGGACGGACCACTCGATGGACACATCGACTCGACATGATCCTTGATGACGACGTCGAGTCCATGACGGGACTCGAAACACACATACATACCCTCGGGTGATACCCCAGCAGGTCTACGTCGCCTTCGCCGCAGAATCATCAGATGTCGCGGCCAGCCGCAGGCCTACAGAATTCCCGTGCACAGTCACCATGCCGGACGGAGTTACAACTCTCACAATCACTGCTGAGATGGCAGCAAAAGCAGACAAAGTCATTAAGGAGTGCACAATGATGCCCATGGACGCAACACGGGAGGAGATGTTGACCTTCCAGTACTTCACCTGGCAGGAAACGCTTCGACTGCAGCAGATCAGAGCAACACTCGAAGACGTAAAAAGCAAGCTAGCTTGTCGAGTGCGCGCAGAAGGCAGCTCTCCCTGAGCTCTACGGGCAAGCAGACACAAGACCCAGATCAAGGTTGTCACACCTCTCGCCGGAGGAAGGGCGGCACTCACCCGCAATCTGGGCAACTCTTTCATGACATACGACGCGGAAGGAGTTCCAGTACCCAAAACTGCCGCGGGTGCTCTCTTCACCGCCGCAGCATACCTCGAGGCTATCAAGCCTCCAGCTGATGACCCCAACGCAAAATTGCATCGCCAACAGATCAAATCACTCGCCTTAGCAGCAAAGGCTATACGCCAAATTCCAACAGCTCCAGGAGGGAGTCGAGATCGTGCCATCGTTGACACACGCGTGAAGAGCATAATCGCAGTGGCCGTCGCCACCACTCGAAGGAAAGAAGCAGCTCGCGTAGGCGCAGGTCCAGGAGCAGATCGCGTAAATCTTATAGCAGCGACTCATACTCTGATCCGGAGCCTCAGTCACATGGGGCTTCATGCTTCACTCGACGAGTCCGCGAGACGCGGATGCCCAAAGGGTTCAAACTCACATCCGACAACCCAAGTACACGGTCGACAGGAACCTTCCGGGTGGCTAGAAGACTACAGGCTGGCTGTTGCGTGCCAGCGCGGCACAAACACCACACCATGCAATACATACGACTCATGCTCGAAGGCACAGCCCGCGACTGGCTCAAGGCCCTACCTTCATCAAAGTACGACTCGTGGGATCACTTCCGCGAGGATTTCATCAAAAACTTCGAGCCTCTATGTGAGCGCCCAAAAACATTTGAGGAGCTCCGAGCTTGTGTTCAACGGTCAGACGAAACGTTGAGGTCATACATCAGACGATGGACTGAGATACGTAACTCAGTCGGAGTAATTTCAGAAGATATGGCCATGGACGCATTCATAATGGGACTCGCCAGGCGAGACCTCAAAGAAGCACTTGGTCGCAAAAGCCAACCTCTGTGGCTAACCTCTTGATGACTGCGACTGAGTGGGCAGACGGAGAAGACATGGCGCGCACCACACGTGGATCCTCACCCCGATAATCACGAAAGCGGCAGTCGAACCGCAGAGACTCATACAGAGATGACCGAAGGCGCAAACGTTCAAAACGTCACTACGACGACGACAGACCCGAGTTCATGGCGGCTGGGTTCTCCACACCCCGCAACGACCAAGACAGAAGCGACCGACGATCAGAAGATCGACGGGACACTCGAGACGATCGACGGGACAGTCGAGATGATCGCCGACAGTCGAGACCGCGGCCAACGCAGTGATAGCTACAAGAGGAAGGACTGGCGCAAGTCAAGATCCGGGGCACAATCCGAGCGATCATTCGAAGAGAAGATGGATGCTGATTGCAGATTACACTTGTACAAAGGAGAGGACGGAAAACTACGCTCCAATCACTCGATGAGAAACTGCAGGGAATTCGAACAAATGGCGTCTGATTACATAAATCTCAGAAAGGCAACAGCCGCACACGCACAGCACCCGCGCCCGTGCCTCAGCCAAACAATGTGCCAGTTCTCATGGCACCACCTCCACCACCACAGCCTCATGCAGGCGGAAACATCGCGGGTGCCATACAACCTGTACCTCGGGTGGATGAACCTCAGTACCCTCCACCCCAAGGGCAGATGTACATGATACAGAAAGGTCGCCCTTCCAACAGGGAGCAAAAACTTCGCACTCGACAAGTAAACATGGCAGTCATGTCACCTCCTGCTGTAACTGAATTCTTGAAGGGTTCTGAAACCGCAATAAGTTTCAGCAGAGAGGACCACCCTCCGTCGGTTGTTCGCCCGGGGCACTCTGCTCTGGTACTCGATGCGCAAATTGGAGGCTATGCCATGTCCAAGGTATTCATGGATGGTGCAGCGGCATAAACATAATCTTCGCAGATACGCTCCGCAAAATGAACAGGTCAGTCGAAAACCTGCCAAATCCTCAAATACCTTCACGGTATCGTCCCAGGCAAAGCAATAAGCCCAGAAGGCACCATACAACTCGACGTAACGTTCGGGGACAAAAACCACTTCAGGACAGAGTCGATTGAGTTCGAAGTGGTCGACTGGAAGTCACAATACCATGCTATACTTGGACGCCCGACGTTCGCTCGATTCATGGCGGTGCCACACTACGCATACCTCCAGCTAAAGATGCCTGGACCAAAAGGAGTAATCACAGTCAAGGGAAACTTCAAAAGTCTGACTCTTGCGACCGAGAATTCAGCAAAATCTCTGAGATGTTTGGCATGGAAGCAACGTTCGCTGATCTAGCGGTCTCCAACGACGAACACTTATGCCGGAGCACAAAAAGATGGCAGTCGACAGAGCATTCAACGCCACCAATGACACAAGGTCGCATCAGGTGCACCCGACTGACCCGACCAAGACAGTCAATGTCTCGTCGAGTCTGCCTATCGCATAGGAAAGCGCGCTCGTCGAATTCCTCCGTGAGAACTGGGATATATTTGCGTGGTGTCCAGCCGACATGCCAGGTATTCCCAGGGAATTCGCCGAGCACTCTCTACAATTATTTCCAGATGCTAAACCAGTCAAGCAAACAATGCGCCATATCCGGCCCAAAAGAACCGCAGTCGAAGCCGAGTCGACAGACTACTCGCAGCAGGTTTCATCAGAGAAATCAAAAGTCACAATGGGTGGCCAACCCCGTACTCGTGGAGAAAAGAACACAGATATCCTTCGGATGTGTGTAGATTTACAGCACTCAATAAGTGCTGTCCAAAGGATCACTTTCCACTACCTCGAATCGACCAGATCGTCGACTCCACCGCCGGGTGCGCTCGCTTGTCCTTCCTGGATGCTTACTCGGGTTACCATCAGATAAGGATGAAGGAAGAGGAAAGAGAAAACGGCGTTCATAACCCCACTCGGGGTCTACTGCTACACACAATGCCTTTCGGGCTCAAGAACGCAGGCGCAACCTACCAGCGCATGATGCAAGACTGCCTCAAGAAGCAAATTGGGCGAAACGTCCAGGTCTATGTAGATGACATCGTCATCACAACAAGGGAGGAAAAACACTACTCGATGATTTGCGAGAGACGTTCGCAAACCTCAAACGCTTCCACATCAAGCTCAACCCGAAGAAGTGCACGTTCGGCGTGCCAGCCGGCAACTCCTCGGGTATCTAGTCTCAGCTCGAGGAATCGAGGCAGACCCGGAGAAAATACAGGCCATCTTGACGATGCAAAGGCCTTCAAAGCTCCATGACGTGCAAAAGTTGGCGGGTCGAGTAGCAGCACTCAGTCGATTCATCAGCAAGCTGGGTGAAAAAGCACTCCCGTTCTATCGACTGATGAAGAAGCAGACAAATTCGAGTGGACGCCAGAAGCCGAAGCAGCCTTCACGGACCTCAAGCGAGTCCTCACAAGCCCTCCAATCCTCGTCGCACCAAGGGAACGCGAGCCACTATACCTATATGTCTCTGCAACTAACAGGGTGGTGAGCACCGTACTGGTAGTCGAACGCAGGGAGGAGGGACACGCCCAAAGCATACAACGTCCAGTCTATTACTTGAGTGAAGTGCTCTCATATCAAAGCAGCGGTACCCGCACTATCAAAAGCTGGCTACGCCGTGTTCATGTCCTCAAGGAAGCTGACGCATTACTTCTCCGAGCACCCGATCACTGTAATCAGCACCTCAGGGATCGGGGACATCCTCACAAACCCCAACGCAACTGGGCGAGTAGCAAAATGGCTCATCGAGCTAGCACCAAGAGACATCAAGTATGATTACCCGAAGGCCATCAAAGCACAAGTCTTACCTGACTTCCACACCGAGTGGATTGAAGCTCAGCTCCCAGGAGCCAGATGTGTCCAACTCATGGACTATGTACTTTGACGGCTCGAAGAAAAACGAAGGCGCAGGCGCAGGTGTCATCCTCATATCACCAAAAGGCGACAAGCTCCGCTACATCCTGCAAATGGGGTTCGAGTTCCCATCAAAAACGAAGCAGAATACGAGGCCCTGATCCATGGCATGAGGATGGCCAAAGCCCTCGGGTGCACTCGACTGATGATCTACGGTGACTCGAATCTTGTGGTGCAGCAAACAATGAAGGCCTGCGATGCAATCGCAGATAACATGATCGCCTACCGTGACCTGTATAACCTCATGGAGGGCAGCTTCGAAGGCTGCGAGTTGCGGCACATAGGACGTGAGAGCAATGAAGAAGCAGATAAGCTAGCCAACATTGGCGCGACAAAGCACCAGTCCACCTGGTGTCTTCTTCGAGCGCATCGAGCACAGATCCATCAAAAAGAAGCGAGCACCTCCTACATCAGCCGCACCAGCCAAGAGCAAGCCTAGCACAGAGGACCCGCCAGTCGAGGTACTCCTCATGAGCCAACTTGGACTCAACCTTCCTCGCATACATACTCCGCGGCGAGGTACCCGAAGACATAACAGAGTCACGTGTGACTCGACGATCAAAGCATACACCGTCATCAACGGCGAACTATACAAGCGCATATCAGGTATGTTCCAACGTTGCATAGCATTTGAAGATGGCCAAGCCATCCTTCGTGATATTCATGCAGGTACTTGCGGGCATCACGCCAGCAGTCGATCACTCGTAGCCAAAGCCTTTCGCGCAGGCTTCTACTGGCCCACAGCACTCAAAGACGCGGAGGACATAGTCAAAAGGTGCATCGGCTGTCAAAAATTCGCCACAAAGCCGCACGCACCCGCATCGGCGTTGAAGACAATACCATTGGCCTGGCCCTTCGCCCAGTGGGGGCTCGATATGGTTGGGCCACTCAAAAAATCCTCCCATGGAGGGCATACTCACCTTCTGGTGGCAGTCGACAAGTTCACCAAGTGGATTGAAGCAGTCCCTATCACAAGTTCGACTGCCACTACAGCAGTCAATTTCATAAAATCCATCATATACCGCTTTGGTGTGCCAAGTAGCATCATCACTGACAACGGTACAAACTTCACGGCTGAGGAATTCAAATCCTTCTGCAAAGAGCAAGATATCACGCTCAATTATGCATCTGTGGCACACCCGCAATCAATGGCCAAGTCGAAAAGGCCAATGGACTTGTGACGAGTGGAATCAAGAAACGCCTACTGGTGCCACTCAAAAGGGCTGCGGGTGCTTGGGTCGAGGAACTCCCATCGTGCTTGGAGCCTACGCACAACACCCAATGCCTCAACACAATTTACCCATTCTTCATGGTCTACGGAGCAGAGGCAATCCTGCCATCAGACGTAAGGTTCAATGCACCAAGAGTCGAAGCATACAATGAAGACGATGCAGATGAAGCACTCGAAGATGCAGTCGACTACTCGAAGAAGCACGCAACACGGCGCTAGCACGCACAGCTGTCTACCAGCAAGACCTCCGCAACTATCACAGCCGTCGACTGCGTACCAGATCCTTCGAGGTTGGCGACTTGGTACTTCGACTGAAGCAAAAGAAGGTGCATAAACTTGCTTCTCCATGGGAAGGACCCTTCATCATCACCGAGGTCATTGGCGGTGGAGCATACAGACTGAAGCACGCGAAGACAGGCGAACTCTCGCACAATCCTTGGAACGTTGCGCAGCTGCGCCATTTCTATGCTTAGATCGCTCAGTCGCACAATGTAATAGGCACATATGTCGGATGGCTGCAGGTTTCAGACGCGCTCTTTTCCTTACCAGGGTACCTAAGGGGACTGGAAGGTTTTTAATGAGACGGCCTGTAGCCTAATATTCAAAAATGGAATATAGTCAATGATTCCTCATACTTCTCCGTGTTTACTACTCGCATAAACTATTCGCACAACCTTAGTCTCACTCGAAGACTCGGGGGCTGTGCTACTCAAAACGAGAGCTCTCGCTCCTTCAAACATAACACCCAGCCGCACTCGAAGACTCGGGGGCTGGGTCGTCAAAAAGATACAGAAACAAAAAAGTTGCTCAATAACATGATGCGACGCTTCAAACATCACCAAAACTCACAAGCTCACTCGATACACTCGGGGGCTGTAGAATTCATGTTCTATACTCATAAAACCCACTCGATACACTGGGGGCTATAGAATTCATGTTCTATACTCATAAAACCCCACTCGATACACTCGGGGGCTGCATACATACAAGTAAACAAATATGTACTACGTACAAGTGGTAAAATTTACACTCCGGGGCTGTTCCCTATACATAAATACCCTAATCTTCGGGTTCATCCTTGACAGAGAGAACAAGGCCCATAAGTTGCGCACGATAGCAATCAACCAATGTCCTTGCATGATCGAATGTATCATCAAGATTCGACTGGGACAAGGATGATCCAGGCACGGGTGGACGTAGCTGTAAATTTGGACGCTGACTTCGGAGGTACGCCATCGTTGCGTTAGCCCCATCCACAAGCTTCTGGGTGATAAAGCCTCGGATGGCCTCGACGCTTCGGAAAAGCCCGAGCAATGCGTGGATGCCTTGCGGTTGCGGCCCTGTTGGAAAAAGAACTTCGTTGATGCGACTGAAAGCCGACCTGCATAACTCAAGCAGCATAGTGCTCCGCCACACTCGATCCTTCAGAGTCGCGAGTATGCGTGCTCGGTGCCTATCCAAGCGAAAGTGTTGACGACCAGTCATGGGTTCATCAGTTGCATTGTCCAACTGCTCCTCTACACGAGCCTGCTCCGCCTGGAAGTCTGGAACAAAAACTGCAAACAACACAAGTTGGGTAAGCAAAAAGGACAGTGCGACTTCTTGAGATAAGAGCAGTCATGCTTACCCTCGAGTTGTCTGTTCACGATCACCATTTCGCCAAGCACATACTCCTCTTGCTGAGTGGGTAGAGCAGGCCTAGCCCTCATCCTATCCAACTCATTGCGGGTACTCTCCAGCTCTTGCTCCAGTTTTGCAACTCGAGACTTCATATAACGCATCACTGCGGCATCGTTAGCCACCTGAGCTCGGGATCGAGTAGGAGCACGATGCCACGCCGAGCTGGATGATGTGGCGGCTGGCTTTTTCTGTTCCAAACATCATAAAAGTTTCATGAGAAACTCATCACAAAGCTTAGGCAAGTAGCAACACATAGCCTTACAAGCAGAATTATAACAAGGAGCATAAATTCATACAAAGGTAGCAAAAGCACATGCATACTCGCATGGTCATAAGTTTAATTACAAGACATCAAAGGCGCGGCTGCCCTACTTCTCAGACATCAACTCTGACCTAGCCCTACTTGCACGAGCGGCGACCTCGGCTGTCCAGCGCTCCATGGTTGTCATAAAAATTTCAGCCAGCTTTGCAGCTGGCTCGTTCACATGCTTTAAAGACACCAGCTTCCCGCCGGCTTGCGAGGGAACGCAGACAAAGTGGCTTCGAAGTCACCCTCTATCCCATGACCTAAAAGGAGTTTGAGGGTGGACTATGAGCCGCGTACCGTCAAAGTGCGAGCAAAGTTCTTCATAGTCGAGGTCCCCGGGCCAAGGATGTCGGAGAAGCCATCCACAGTCGAAGGAGGTTGGCTCGACGGGAACACGTCCTTGAACACGGCGCCAAGCGTGCTAGTGGACTTGGCGAGTGCATCCTTGGCTTGGGTGGACACGACGTCCAGGTCGCCGATAGCGCGGTCAAGGGACAAGTCGCCACTCGGCTGGTCCACGGGTGCCGGTGCGCCGACAGCTCCTTCGAAAAAGCAGATAGAACAGAAAATTTTACATAACATTCAGTGGCAAAAGGAGTAGACAAAAGGTGGCAAATTCGACTCACTGCTTACGTCTCGGGTGAGGCTCGCCAGGCGCTCAGCATAATTCTTCTCGTGCAAAGCGGCGGAGTCCATGGCATCATCCAAGACCTTCTCCGACTCAGCCCGCTGTTTGGTGAGTGCCTCTTCTAGCTCCTTAACCCGAGACTTAGCGGTTGCCTTGTCACCTGAGATGAATACACAGATGTCATTCACAATTGACAAAGCAAAGACAGATCAAAAATACCTTCGCCTCCAGAAGCCAAAAACACTTACGGCTAAGTTGCTCCATGGCAGCGCGCAGATCGTCCCTCTCTTGTTCAACCTGGACAAAGGACTTGCCTACTTCCACCAGGTTGAGGTAGAAAGGCTGCGTGCACATGAAACCAACATAAGCTATCCGCAAAGTCCAAATTTGAGGACTCGACAGAACGACACTTACGTGTTCAACCCAAGGTGCATGCTTGGCAGCAGAAGTCCCAACTTGTGGAGTAGGCACACTCGCAATTTGGGTGGCCTCAATTGTAGTGGCCATGCTTGCTATTTTCACAACCTCAGCCGCAACGGGAGAAGCTTCAGGCTGGGGAGTCAGAGCTCTCTCGGTTGGGGGAGTTGGAGGTCGCACAGTCTCAGCACTGCAGGTGATAGAGGAAGTACAACATAAGCAAGACAATCAACATGCAGAAACTTAAGGTGCAAAATGTTCAGACACATACCTGTGCTCTTCATCCTCCTCACTGTCGAGGTCGTCGAACATTGGGCCTCCAAACTAAAGTTCCTCACCCGACTTGGGAGGAGGAGCCGAACTCAAAGGACTCACGTCCAAGGGAGCAGACGTGGTCTTAGGAGATGCACTCGAGTCTCCATCATCCCTCAGCTCCTCCTCCTTGGCGGGTGAGCTCATAGAGGAAGACACAATTTGGGCCGCCCAACGGCGCTTGCGAGTAGGAACCTCGCCCACGTCCTCCGTCGTGGCACGCTCCTTGTCCTGTGCTTCTCCAGCCCCTTCCTCTTCGACCTCCTCTGTCGGGGATGTGGTAGCCGAAGGTAGAGGCGATTCATCTCCTCCTTTCGCTTCCACTGTCACCTCTGTTTCATGGGTTGGACCATTTTCGGGAAGAGGAGGAAGGGTTGAGGTAGTCGAGTGGCCCTGCACACAACATATAGTAGTCGAAAGTCACAAAAGATGCATCACAAAATGATAAAAGAAGAGCATACACTCGATGGGTTCACTAACCTCTGGCAAAGGCTTTTCATCCGTATAAGGATCGACGGGGCAGTCGACGTTGCAGGGCTCGCTGGACTTCGTGCTGGTGATGAACCGCACGTGCGACACCAGCTCGTTCTTCGACAGCTCCTCCTTGCTCATTCGGGTGGCGTCGAGCGCACCCTCATACTCCCACATCGGGTGGGCGCGAGCGCGGAGCGGCCATACCCGCATCTTCACAAAGGTGGCAATCAGATGCACACCCGTGACGCTGTTGAGGAGCCCTCCAATTGTCTCCAGCAGGGGTGCGGCTTCTGCCACTTCTTCAGTCGAAATCTCATGGTCCCAGGCTTTCGTCCTAGCGGCTATACCAACAGTCGAAAATGCTGGGGCCCCATCCTGGTCGACTCGCACATAGAACCACCTCTTCCTCCACCCCTGCGCCGAGTCGACTGGCTTCAGGGCAAAGTACCGGGTGTCGCTGCGCACTTGGATCTGCAGGCCTCCGACTGGATAGGTTCGGCCGCCTTGGTTGTTGGGCCGAACCATGAAGATCGACTTCCAGAGTGCCTAGCTGGGAGCAACTCCCAGGAAGCACTCGCACAAAACCATAAAACAGGCTATGTGCATAATGTCGTTGGGGGTGAGATCATGGATCTGCACCCCATAGGCTTACAGCAAACCACGGACGAAATCGTGGAGGGGAAAGGAGAGACCCCTCGGCAAAAACTCCGCAAAACATATGCGCTCGTTAGCGCGAGGCTCGGGAAGTACCTCCTTCGATGGCGCGCAGACGGTCAGCTGGTCCGCCGGCGGCAGCAATCCATCCTCGCGGAACTTCTCGAGGTGGGCCGCCTTGATTGTTGACTTCGCCCAGTCACCGTCGCTCTTCTTGAGGTCGGCGGTGGCCGCAGATGTGCCAGCTGCAACCTTCTTCCCCTTCACGGCGGCCGCGTCGGTCGCGGAAGCAGTGGTGGCAGAGGCTTTCCTCTTTGGCGCCATGGTGGTGGTGGCTAAGGAGAGCAGCAAAAGCTCGAGTACATGAGCAATGGAGGCAGAGCGCAAGGAAGACGATGGAACAGGGGCGGCGCGCAGAGCAAATGGCAGGTAAAAAATAAATGCCAGCGCCGTTCCCCTATTTTACCACAAGTCCAAAGCAATCACAGCCATTAAGATCCAAATCGTGCGTTACGCACGCAGTCTGACGGTACACGTGGCAAACGCGGAGGGCAACCGTCGCCGGCCACTCCGCCCACTACGCACGTAAAAAGAGGAGCCATCATCACGTTTTCAGAAAAAGTGGGCCCGTATAGTCAAATCAAGTCCACATGGCACCGTCTTCGGTCAGCTATGCACAAATGGGCCCACCTATGTGTCACGTCCCATCAATCGCAGCATAACGCACGCCACGCGTGTCAGAAATCACAGTCGAAATAAACGTCATCCCTGCCGTCATTGAAGCATCTGTTCAGAAAATGCGACTGCCTTGTTTGGTTTGGATGTGCACAAGCAATGTCAAGACAAAATTGGTCACTCGACCGTTCCTTCGACTGACGCATATTACTCCCATCGGGAGCATATCAAAAATTTCTTCGATTGAAGATGATCAAAGAAAAAATGATTGAGATTATCCTCCATTACAAGTAATACAGCACAATCTCGGGGGCTACTCCTATCGGGAGCGCTGTCACGCACCCGATAGAATTACGACAAAAAGATTTCTTCGACTAACATATGCAGGATAAGAATATTTTGAGATTATCCTCCATTGCAAGCAATAAAGCACAATCTCGGGGGCTACTCCCATCGGGAGCGCTGTCGCGCACCCGATAGCATAACAGCAAATATCAGTTGACAAAGGACATGACTCGTCCAACAAAGTTCAAAAAACATACTCGAAACATTCCCGGGTTGTGTCTGTCGCAAATACCTCGGATGCTGCATGCATAGTGCAAAGGTAAGACCCGCCGAACTTTCGAGCTGGGCTAAGGACCGTTCCAGCAACGTCAATCCTTATACTTTCCGTGTCAGCAGACATGATGAAAAATCCCGACGGACGCATTGGGTAAAATTCAAAGTTATACTGCAGATCGACTCAGTAAGACCTCAGCGGCCTAGTCGGATCTGACCAGTCTGTTCCAGATTCGAGTCCGGGGACTCGAGTTTGATTGAAAGCTAGTAAGGTTTTACCCGAATGTGTAGTTAACCAGTCCCGATCCGTCGAGTGTACTGGGCCTGCTAAGCTATTATCACTTGATTTTCGTAAGCAAAAACGACAGTCGATGAAATACTCGACATAGCCAGCGTGTGCTATTCATACAGGAATTCCAATTATTATATATTGAATGCAAAGCATATGACGTGCACTTATGAAAGAGTCCATGCCCGATTCTTCGAGTCAGACAAGTACTCGGGGGCTACTGACATGGGTATACATCTTGGGTACCCTACCATGAGGGTACCTGGTGCACGTGACGACTGAGACCCAATATCGATGAGTCTATTCGAAGCCCAAAGACAAAGGCCCAATAAGATGGAGTACCCTCCAAGATTAGACATAGGCATAGTCGGTTTAGAACTTTCCATATGTGTAAACTAGGTCGGTTAAGAACTCCCGAGACCCAGCCTATTTAAAGGCTGGGAGGGGCGCCGATCTAGGACCAAGCCATACTCGAACCACCAAATCTCTTGCGAGATCGACATCTCGCCGGAGCCTCCCTGTAACCTCATAATCTTCACGATCAATAACAGACAAGCAGGAAGTAGGGTCTTTACCTCCACCCGAGGGGCCTGAACCTGGGTAAATCTTTTGCCTCTGCTTGTCAGCCGATGAAACTACCAACACTACCACGTTCTCTCCCCATAATCTTAACCCAAGGTCCTTAACCATGGGATTTGGTGAGGATACCCTCGTCACACATGCAACATTTTCTGTTCCAACCAAACACCAATCAATTTATTTAAGTAACTCTCCAAACAAGTATAAGTGAAGCAAGATAGTACTTTTTACAAAAGAACTAATAGCTCTGACAAGAGATACATGAAAACAAGAGCTAAAAGCTGAACATCGCTAGATATGAATACTCAACAAGTATAAGTGAAGAATAGGAGTATTCTAGTGAAAAAGCGGTGCGTGTCTCTCTCCCAAACAAGATAGCTAGGATCCGACATTGATATGATCAGAAAATAAAATAACATACTAAAAATAAAAGCACACATACGCTTTAAGAACAGCACATATGATGTGAAAGAATTAAAATATAGTTTCACTAGAGATGACCTGATAGTTTTGTCGATGAAGAAGGGGATGCCTTGGGTATCCCAAGCTTAGACGTTTGAGTCTTCTTGAAATATGCTGGGGAGATCCATGGGAGCCTCCCCAAGCTTGAGCTCTTCACTCTTCTCCATCCTATTATATTATTCTTCCCTCTTGACCCTTGAAAACTTCCGTCACACCAAACTCAAAGTAAATCTCATTAGAGGGTTAGTGCACAATCAAAAACTCACATGTTCTGTAAGGACAAAATATGACCATTACTTTAAACATTAGCTACTACTACTGATGTTATGTGAAACTCTTCCACCCAAAAAAGAATTACACTCAACACTAGTAAAAGAGAGAATGCAAAATAAAAGACATAATCTGTCTAAAACAGAACAGTCCGCAAAGACAAATTTTTGTGAGGCACTTACGTTGCTCATATCGAAAAACTTTGAACTAACAAAAGATGCATACATATATCAGGATTACGCACAAATTTTTTCAGATTTAATTCACATTCTGGTGATTTTAGGAATTTCATACGGTGAACAGCTGACATCTGTTCCTGCGCAGCAATCAAAATTTAGCATCATCTTATCATTAGAGACTACTCTTGGCACAACAATGCGAAAAAGTAAAGATACAAAGGAGTTGCTACAGAAGTAAATACCCTCCTTGACTCAATAAAATAAAATTACAGAAAATAAAATGGGTTGCCTCCCATAAGCGCTTTTCTTTAATACCTTTTAGCTAGGCTTGATAGTTTTAATGATGCTCACGAAAAAATAGAAAATGAAGCAAAAGGAGCATCAAGAAGCAAATTCGAAACACATTTAAGTCTAACCCACTTCCTATGTATAGGAATCTTGTACACAAATAGATTCATAAAGAACAAACTGACAAGCATAGGAAGATAAAACAAAAATAACTTCAAAACTTTCAACATGAGAGGTGTTTTAGTACCATGACAATTTATAAAACCATATTTACCTCTCTCATAATAATTTTCAGTAGCATCGTGAACAAACTCAACAATATAAATATCACATAAAGTATGCTTTTCATGATCTACAAACATATAATTTTTATCAAGCTCTAAGATAGTGGGATCATAATTTTCAAACCCACTTTTAACAATTTTATAACAAGATGATTGATCACTCTCAAAAGATATGAGACTCATAGCTAAGGTCAAGACCTTTTCATCCCCATTTTCATTAGTAGTACAATTAATATTATCAAGCAATATAGGACCATCATCTAGAGCTTTATCATAAACATTTTTCAAACAAACCTCCTTATTACCATGCATTTCGTATTAGGCACAAATAAAGGATTATCATAAGATTGATCAAAATAGCATGGATTATCATAAATAACAGTAGCATAATTATTTTCACAAGTTTCATTCATAGGGAATACTTCAAGAGAATCCGCAGGAACATAACATTCATCCTCTTTTGATAAGCATGGAGGGTGATCAAATAATGTAAGAGTTAAAGAGTTACTCTCATTAGAAGGTAAGCATGGGTAGCTAATCCATTCTTCCTCCTTTTGTTCATCACTCTCTTCCTCTTTTTCATCCAACGAGATTTCAGATTCAGCAATTTCTTCTTCCACGGTTCCTGCAAATTGGGAGTACATTCTTGTGCATTAATGAGCCTCTCTTTATAATCAATGATATAACAATTATTGCTAAAATTTTCTAGGCAATAATCAAGAATAAAAGAGACCGTTTCTTTAAGTTTATTACAAGCAACACAAGTTTCATAATTATAGGGGATCGCAATGGCGCCAGAAAATAGTCTTGATAACCCACAAGTATAGGGGATCGCAACAGTCTTCGAGGGAAGTAAAACCCAAATTTATTGATTCGACACAAGGGGAGACAAAGACAACTTATAAGCCTTAGCAGCGGAGTTGTGAATTCCACCACACCTGAGAAAGCACTAGTAACAAACGTGATGTGAAAGCAGCAGTAATATGAGAGCAATAGTAGCAGTAACACAGAGGCAATGACACAGGAAATAGTTGATGACGTGTACGTGGACCGGAAAGCAATGATGATGACGGATGGACCGGGGTTCCCAGCTATCTACACTAGAGGTAACTCTCCAAACGAATAACATGTGTTGGGTGAACAAATTACAGTTGGGCAATTGATAAAATTGTGAGGGCATGACAATGCATATTATGATAAGATAAAGTTTACTATAGTATTTAATCGGGCATTACAACATAATACATAGACCGTTATCCAACCGCATCTATGACTAATAATCCACCTTCAGGTTGACATCCGTGTTCCCCGTTGGTATTAAGTTGCAAGCAACAAATAATTGTATTAAGCAAAGTGTGTAATGTAAACAATGCAAATGACACGTAGACATAGCATCGTTGTTTTATCCCTAGTGGCAACAACACATCCACAACCTTAGACATTGTTGTCATTCGCCCAGATTACTGGAGACTGAATCCACTATCTAGCATAAATACTCCCTCTTGGAGATACATGCAACTACTTGATCAAGGTAACCACAAGTACCGGAGAGCATGCAAGATCTTAAATAACCACTGATCATAATTCCACAATTTATGGGATCCCAACAAACACAACACTGATTACATCATATGGATCTCAATCATGTAAGGCAGCTCATGAGATCATTGTATTAAAGTACATCAGAGAGAGAGTGCCAACTAGCTACAGCCAAAAACCCGTAGTCCATGGGGGAACTACTCACAAACCATCATGGAGTCGAAGTGGAGGCGGTGTCGTCGATGGAGATGGCTCCGGGGGTCAATCCCCGTCCCAGCAGGGTGCCGAAACAGGAACTTCTGACCCCCGAAACTTGTTTTCGATGGCGGCGGAGCTACGGAACTTTTCGTGGAATATGACTCTTGTTTTTAGGGTTTTCGGGGCAGGAGGAATATATAGGCGAAAGGGCGGCGTCGGAGGGCAACCGAGGGGCCCACACAACCCCTCGGCGCCACCCCTCCTTGATCGTGCCGAGGGTGCGTGTGGAGGCCCTGGGCCTCCCTCGGACTTGCCCTTCTGTCCCATGGAGTCTTCTGGTAAAAATAGTGATGTCCGTTGATTTTCGTCCAATTCCGAGAATATTTCCCGACTAGCTTTTCTGAAATACAAAAACAGCAGAAAATATGAACTGGCACTGTGGCATCTTGTTAATAGGTTAGTCCCAAAAAATGTGTAAAAGTGATATGAAGTGGATGCAAAACATGTAACAATTGGCATAATATCAACATGGAACATCAAAAATTATAGATACGTTTAAGACGTATCAGAGTGACATCTTAGTTACTAGTTTATTTTAGATAAAATGCGATAACACCCGATTTTAAACTAATAAAGCTAGTAAGCCCGACTTTAGTTACTAGTATTGCTTGTACTCTCATGTTACCATCGTCCCAACTATAAATCAGTATAAAAATTTCCTCGTCAAAGACTGAAACGACCCCCTATACTTGTGGGTTGAGGTTGCTATGGTGGCAAGGTTGTAGTAGTCCACTCTTCGACGTGTTTGTAGGCTGGGTGGTCTTAGGGCGACTTCTTTTGAGGTTCTGCTTATGCATAAGCCGGCTTATGGATTTTGGTGGGGAGAAACTGTGGTGGGGAGAAGCTCCTAAAAACTGTTTGGGAGACTTCTTTTGGGCTTCTGGAGTTTTAGCTTATTTACTGTGTTGAGTTGTGAGATGTCTGTAACGCCCCTGAATTTGATATGTGCACATAATAAATCGATTTATATTACATATGCTAGTTTTTAGTAGAAAGTGAGCTCGATATGAAATAAATAATATAAAATTATAGATAATAATAAAAACATGGTGTCGTAGTATAATTTTGTACATGCCAAAATAAAGAAATATTATAATGATTTCGAAATTACGATAACCATAATTAATCAAGCTACCAAACTTTCAGCAATACTCTGTTGTAGTGCTGCCATGACGCTGTGAGATGAATTGAGAGTGGGTCCACCCGTACAAACTAGTACTTATTTTACTACAAATAGCAAATATACGAGAACATGACTATTATGTTATTGATCGTCGCTAGAGATCTGAGTTTTAGGAGTCATTGTACGTGCATGCATGGATTAGGCGGCATCGTTACATGATTATTAATAAACAATAAAAGGGTAATTAGCTGGCCATTTGCAGTTTTGCATGCATACGTTCCATGTACTCTGTAGAAAACATGCAGTCTCAGAGAAAGACGCGATGCGATCATGCGAGACTGCCAGCGACGCGAGCGAGTGAGCGGAAACGATACGGAGTGGCAGTCCTTCTGTAAATAGAGGCAACAAAAGGAGCAAATTGCTATACCTATTCGCCCCCTCGGAAGCTCGGGAAACTGCGCAGAAAACTGGTCCATCGCAGCTTCTCTGTTTACACAGAAGATTGGCATCGCGGTGGAAATAAACAGGCCACCAGCTGGAGACTTCTTTTGGGATTCAGCTGTCCACGACCTCGAAGCCGGCCCAGAAGCTGAAAAGAAGTGGCTTCTGTTTTCGTTGATTTGGAGTCAGATGTGGGGTGGTAATGCCAGACGATGACGATGACATACAGTGGTTGGTCCGGCTCGATGATCCTTGGTGACACTAAATATTTCTATTTCCCTCTCGTAGCTCGCCTTCAGATTCGGAAATGCATGTCTTCAGCTTGTGTGGTGGTTCTCGATGTGTTCTAAGAAGAGGCATCTTTGATGTCCGTCTGTGAGAAAGTCAGAGTTGATTGCTCTAGTGAAGTGATGATGATGACTTGTGTGCAACCTTTAATCTGCAGAGCTCCTCTTCTTGACCATGTGCGTCATGTATCTGTTGTGCGTCATGGCTGCCAGTGTTGTGCCATGGGTCTTGCTTCACAAGGCAGTGGACGGCTGTAATTAGGTTGTAGCGCAGCGCCCGATCCGCCCGCTCCCTGTGCAAACTGAGAATATTTAGTTCTAAGTAACATGTAGTGGGTTAATTAAATTTTTACTGCCATCCACTTTTGCGGGTTTATGCGGGACGCCGCTCTTTAACCCTATCTGTAATGGTGGTTTTTGCCCCGCTTATTTAATTAACCTTCTTCTTAACTAATAGATTTGCCTCGTTTTGAAAAGGAACAAACATGAACAATAATGTGTGTGAGCCAACGTGATTAGATGGATGCACTGATGTTAAACCCTATAAACGCTAGCTAGCTGACAAGTCCTTTGCTTGCTGCCATAGTTCACTGGCTAGCTGATGAGATTTGGTCTCAAATTATTGGTCCAACTGAACAGGTTGAAATGTAGTTTATCGGGGAGGAATTTTTCTCATTTTACAACATATTTTGATGACACCGTCCTAGATACACCAATGAATTCAGTTTTATTCCTTACAACAGCACGATCAGCCCTTATAATTCGATTTCTGCGGATTAAGCATGTTTCGTTGTATTTGTTTCCATACAGTTTAGGTCTTAGTGACGCGGCGCCCAACACACCCATGCACGCACTCATAGTCATAACACGATAATAATAAGACCCGGAAAATGGGTGATAATAATCTCTACTATATATAATATAGCCACAGGAGGTGTTGGTACGTCGGTTATATTTGCGTTTTACCCCCTTAATTTTATGGGAATTAACCCACGCTCCCATATACCGGTTCACACCGACCAAAAGAAACAAAATCGATGTCAGCTTCTTTTCCCCATCGTCACGACGAGGCCTCCATCCCCGCGCGCCTCGCCGAGGCCTCCGACGCACTCTCCGCCGCCGTCGCCGACGCCGGGTCCGCCGCGCCGCCTCGCGGACATCCGCGGCACAGTTTTTTTACCTCTCATCCCGCGCGCGGCCTCCCTCTCGTCCAGGGGGTCGTCTTCGGGAAGATCCCTTCGTACGTGCTCGAGACCAGGCTCAACGACTGCCGCAGAGCCGCCGGTATCCGCCGCGAGGCGCTGCGCAACCGAACCTTCTGCCCCCGATCCACCATCCGAGATCAGGGCGTCTCGATCTCCGCCTTGACCAGCTCGGCAGCCCGACGGGCATCCATGGATCCGCTCCTCCACGCCGCTTCACGTCGTGGGGCTCACCGAGATCTTCGCCATCTGCGGCCTCGTCGCCTCCCTCATCTACCTCCTCAGCTTCTTCGGCATCGCCTTCGTGCAGTCCGTCGTCTCCAACAGCGACGATGAGGACGAGGACTTCCTCATCCCCTCCACCAAGCCCGCCCCCAAACAGCAGTGCGCGCTGCTCGCCAGAGCTGGCGGCGCCGCGCCAGAGAAAATGCCGGAGGAGGACGAGGAGATCGTCCAGGGGGTCGTCTCCGGGAAGATCCCGTCGTACGTGGTCGAGACCAGGCTCAACGACTGCCGTAGGGCCGCCGGGATCCGCCGCGAGGCGCTGCGCCGGATCACCGGCAGGGAGATCAACGGCCTCCCGCTCGACGGATTCGACTACGACTCCATCCTCGGCCACTGCTGCGAGATGCCCGTCGGCGTCACGGGCCCGCTCGTCCTCGACGGACGCAGGCTCTACGTCCCCATGGCCACCACCGAGGGCTGCCTCATCGCCAGCACCAACCGCGGGTGCAAGGCCATTGCCGAGTCCGGCGGCGCTTCGGCCGTCGTCTACCGCGACGGGATGACCCGCGCACCCGTCGCCGCTTCCCCTCGGCTCGCCGCGCCGCCGAGCTCAAGTGCTTCTTGGAGAACCCGGCCAACTTCGACACCCTGTCCGTCGTCTTTAACAGGTAATAGAACAAATTCCAAATGAATGCCTCAGTCTGTCCCTTTCAACAGTCCCCAGCTTCACGCGCACACCAAATGGCATTACGCCGCTGCCTGACCTTTGTTTGACGATACGTCTCGGTGCCATCAGTCACCATCAATCAAAGAGGCGAAGGATTTTTAACCCAAAATTGAGCAGTTTGATGACAGTACCAATGCTTTTCAACCCAAAAATGATCAGTTTGAGGATGGCATGATGACCGTACCAATGTTTTCTAACCCAAAATTGATTATACGGTTTTGTAGTTGGATGATGTAAGTATTGACCATGTTCTTTCCGAAACGCTTATGCAGATCAAGCAGATTTGCAAGGCTGCAGGGGGTCAAGTGCGCCATGGCTGGTAGGAACCTGTACATGAGGTTCACCTGCAGCCGGACAGAAGGGAGAGAAGTTGAAGCCGTGGAGGGACGACGCACATGGGAAGCTAAGCCGGCGGCGCTAGATGGCCACCCCCTTTTCGTGGACGTAGGAGGGGACGGACGCCCTGCTCGCCGTGGCTGTGGAGCCGGACGCCCTGCTCATTGTGCCTGAGCTGCCGAGCCAGAGGAGGGGGCTTCTGTCCTGGGACTGTTGAGCAGCTCATCCCTGTGATCTCAGGCGGCGCCGCGCCGGATTTGGGGGTTGTTGCTTTTCAGTTTCAGCAGAAGAGCGGGTAGACAGCTCTACATCTTTCCACAGCTCTGCATCTTTCCATGTCGAAGAAGACCGAGAGTGGCAGGCTGGCAGCAGTAGCACCGGTGGTCCGTCAGCTTCTGAAGGACAATAGAAATGATGAATTAAGAATGCGAATGAATATAGTGTAACGAAATGCAAATAAATTTTGCTTCGTCCCTGGTTGTTGTCCCCAGCTGCCTTAATTAAGGTTATTATATCTGAACTGTATCTTAATTAAGGTTATGTATCTGAATTGTGTTGTGATGCTTGGGTAATACTTTCTGGAGCTTTGTCAACGATAGTTTACACGTTAGGGAAGGTTCAGAGAAAATTTCAATTTTAGATTGTACATCAAGGTTATGTATCTGAACTGTATCTTAATTAAGAAACATTGACTGTCCGATTGCATGCCATATTGCCATGGTAAACTAGCGAGTCACAGAGAGTCGGATGATAGGAGGCGGCCCGAGGTCGTCCACGGCGAGGCGCCGCCGAACCCTGGCGCCGGCGGCGTGGGATCGACGGGGAACTGGGTCTCGTTTCGACTGCTTGGCCGGGATCGTCGCCGAACCTTCGGTGGCCGAAGAGGAGCAGATCGGGGAAGAGAGTCTGGGATCGGAGGACATGTCTCCGTGCGCTGCGCGTTAGATGCCATTCGAGACGGGGCTTCGCAGCGGAGGAGCGTGTCGCCGGCCCGCTATCCGGAGCAGCCGGCGGAGGAGCGCATCCGCGAGTTTTGGGAGACGGCGGGTTTCCCTACGCCGGAGTCCAGAAGCTGGGAGCGGATCTCGACGTCTTCCGCAGGTGAGCTAACGCGTGAAGTTTCTGGGTGCAGGTCAGGTTCGAGTTCGCCGCCGGAGTTCGCTCGGAGCACAAGATCGTCGCCGTCTGGCGTTCGTCTTCCTCGGGTGCGGCCGCGGGTAGGGCCTTGGCGTGGCCCTCTCCCACCGCGACGGGTCACGCCTCCTCCGGTCCTGGGGTTCTTCATCGACAAGGCTGCGGCAGCCCGATCAAGATCGTCATCGCCGGGAGCTCAGTCGCCGGCGAGCGACGCTCCGTCGTTGACCAACGATCCGCTGTTCACGGAACCGGCGCGAGTTCAAAATTCCAGCTGCATGGAGGTGGGCCCCATGCGACAGGCGGACGATCTGGTCCGTCCATACTCGTGGGTTCATCTCCACCGTCCGAGCCGCCCCAGCCCTACTTCGTCTCTGCTCAGGCTGGGTTCGCCGAGTCATCCGCTTCGCCGCCACCGCCTCGCGTCCTCCAAGCCTGCCGCCCCAATTTCTCTGCCTCCCACAAGATCTCTGGCGCCGCTCCTGACGCCAGCTCCCTCTGCGCCGACTCGGTGGGCGCGATCGTTCGCGTCGGTCGCGGCTAGCTCCATGGCCGCACCACAGCGCCCTTCCCAAGGTGGACAGCAGCACCCAGGGCATGGCCGCCCTCCCGCTCCGGCTCCGTCTCAACCCAACAGCTCCAACCGCACGTTGCCGCCGCCGGGGTGCCGCAAGGAGGGCAGGCATCGCAGCTTGCCGGCCCGAGTAATTCTCAAGGGCTCGGTGGTGGTGTGCCGTATGGAGGTCAGGCTTCGCTCCTGGCTGGCGGGGTCGCGCCTGGGCCGGGTGGGCAGTACTGGCAGCCGCCGGGAGGGACTCCGTTTCGACCTCTTCAGAACCCGTCTCGCCAACCTGGTCCACCGGCGTACATGCCGCCTCCGCATCAAATGATGTACCCGCCGCTGATGCCGATGCTGCCTTCGTTCCATCAATTCCAGCAGCAGCAACTCGCCAACCGCTGCCTCAAACCGCGGGACAGGCTCCGCGCCCCAAGAGGAAAAAGAAGAAAGCGGTTATGCCGACTCCTGGGCATGTTCAGGCTTTGATCCAGCAGCCTCCGGCGTTGGCGGGACAGTTTGTCGCGCCGGCCCCTGTACTCACGCAGGGCCAGCATTTGATCATGCCACCAGCCGTCATGGACATCGCGGCTGCTACTTCTGCGGCATATGGAGCTGCTGCCCGACGTCGACCGACCCTGTTGTGCCAATGGAGGCCAACACGGGCGGCCCTGGTAAACCGAAAAAGGCAGCGAGGTGTTGGAAGTGCGCGGTGGACACTTATTCTGCTAAGGGGTGTCCTGTTCAGCATTACTGTCTTGTTTGTGATACCCGGGATCATCCGACCATGAGGTGCCCCACTCTCCGGCTTCCGAAGCCCACGGCATTCACCTCTGGATATGCCAAGGCAGAGACTACCTTCGTGCAGCTCCCTGACAGCGTGTACAAGCCACATCTGGTCCCCTCGAGCTCTCCCACGGCTTTGGTGAAGATTGTGGGTGTGCCAGTGCCTGCAACAGCTGTCCAGAATCTCATAGCCAGGATGTGTCCGTCGTCGCCTTCTTGGACTTGGGAGGCTGTGCCTCACGGTACGTATGCTTTTCTGATTGGCTTTCCGAGTTTCGAGGACCTCCTGCGGATGGATGGTATGGAGATGGGTGTCCCATCCTTCGGTGCTCAGGCCGCTATTTCGGTATGGAAGAAAGAAGATTACCTGCCGATTAGAGTGCTTGAGCAGGTTTGGGTGCATGTGCAGGGCGTTCCGTATCCACTCAGGCACTTTCTGGGTATTTGGGCTATTGGTTCCCTCATTGGGACTACTCTTGATGTTGATCTCGTCACGCTGAGGGGCTGAGGCATTGTTCGCATTCTGGTTGGGATGCCTACCTCTGGTCCACTTGACCTTCAGCAGGATCCGCTTGGTCCTTATCTCGGTACGGCTTGCGTGGTTAAGCTGAAGGAGTATGCATTCATCTTCCGCCGTGAGACAGCGGACTTCGTGCCTCCCTCCGGGTTTGTCCCTTTCTTCTGGCGCCGCAAGGGGGACAACGCCGATGACGAGTCTAGAGGTGCTGAGGATGGTAGGGAGGAGCACACGCACCAGCCCAATTTGGGTGCGGCATCGAGCTCGAGTATGGATGTTGATACGACTCAATCCTCGGGAGCGGCTGCGAAAGGGAAGTCCGTGGCCTCTTCGCTACCTTCACAGAGTTTTGCTATCACTCCGTATAACCCGAACCCGCAAACTCCTCGCGGGATTGAGATAGTAGCACGGATTGGACAGACTTCGCCTGGTCTTCTTCGGGTGATCGACACAGGTGGTGCTGGTTCCCTGGAGGCGAATTGTGTTCAGGATGCTGATCATGCTGAGTCGGAGGAGGCCGACCTTGTGGCGCGGCCCAGCCACAGCTCGCCTAGCGTGCTGCACGCTGCTGCACCCTTGGCCCAAGCGGAAGCTGGCCGACCGGCGGTTCCGGCCCAAGGCCCAGCTGGGCGTGGGCCTGTGGAGTACTGCGCCAGTGCGGTGGATTGCGGCCTGCTGGGCTCGGCGGGGGATACTGAGGGTCCGCTGCTGATGGGCCTGGCGGGGTGGGCTGGGCAGAGTTCGTCTCAGGCCGCATCGGAGCCAGGCCTGGACGCTGACTCGGTCTGCTCGCCTGCTGGGTCCGTATCGGAGGCTGGGCATGTCTCCAGGGAGGCTTCTTCATCGCCTGTTACCTCCCTAGATGGACTAGCCATGGCCGGTGCTGGGACGGGTTTGGTCTCGACTCCGACAAAGACCAACCAGCCCCTTTCTGCTTCAGGTACTGCTGCGGTGTTGGACGGGTCGGCTGCTACTTCACCAGTGCCGACCCTGACCAATGCCTCCTTGGTGGCTGCGGACTCGGAGGGAGGTCCCATCTCGCCTTTCACACCTCCTCCCACCACCACGACCGTGGGCGGGGTTACCCCGCTTCGTCGGAGTGGGAGGTTTGGCATGGAGTCGGATGGCGCCTCCGTGACGGACGAGGACTCCATGACGAGGGCCATGAGGCGCAAAGCGGCGCGTAACCTCGACTACTCTGGTACGGAAATGCATTCGAAATCCATTCTTTCATTTTCACCTCAGTCCATTCATTCAAAGCTTAGTAGTGTAGGAGTTAGTCTTGGTAGTAATAAAATCAAATTCATGTTTCAACCAAAGTCTTGAGACATATGGAATTTGACCGACTCACGGTTATTCCTAAAGTTTCGACTGGGTTGTCCGCCACCTATGAGGATGAGGAAAAAGCGATTGCCACATCAGATGGTCAGCTTTTTACTCATCTAATTGGTGAAGTGTTGTAGGGTGGTTTGGATGACGATGGCTTGAGCTCATTGTATGAGTTAAAAGCATCTAGTCGGAAATCTAAATCTAACAACAACAAATTGTCCCGGAAACGGGCTAAGCTGTCCAAATCCCCAACGGTTTCCCAATGAATGGCATGTTCGCAAATAGCAGAGGTTTTGGTGACCTGGCTAAACATTTGCACTTTGCTGGTTGCATTCGGGACCATAATTTGGATTTCTTAGCTATTTCTGAGACGGGAAGACGCGAGTTCTCGCAATCTCTGTTGAACCGTCTTTCAGGCGGTATAGAGTTTGAGTGGTACTCGCGTCCTCCCCATGGCCGCTCCGGGGGCATTTTACTAGGTATCAGGACTGAGACCATGGAAGTGTTGGAGGTTACGGATGGCGACTTTCACATCAAAGCGCACATACGTAACAAATCTGATAACTTTATTTGGAGTCTTGTTACCGTGTATGGGCCGGCCCAGGAGGTGGCTAAGTCTTCTTTTCTCTGTGAGATGGTAAACTTGGCAAAAGATAACCCTCATCCTTTGATCATTGGAGGGGACTTCAATTTGCTTCGTTTCCCCTTCGAGAAAATCGTGGTCGGTTTGACAACCGTTGGCCTCTTTTGTTCAACGCAGTCATTGACAGCTTGAGTTTAAGAGAGATCACAATGGTCGGGAGACAATTCACTTGGGCTAATTCTCTCCCGGAACCCACATATGAAAAGCTAGACCGTGTACTGATGGATACTGATTGGGAATCTCGGTTCCCGTTGGTGTCGGTACGGGCGCTTGAGCGTATTGAGGGTTTGTCAGACCATGCTCCTATTCTCTTGACCACCGGATTGCCTTATCCACGATGTAAACCACGTTTCAAGTTTGAAATTGGGTGGTTACATCGTGAGGGCTTCCATGACATGGTTAAAAGAGTTTGGGAAAGACCGGTTGCTGGTGACACGCCAATCCAGAGGTGGAACAATAAGATTCATGCTTTACGAAAACACCTAGTTGGTTGGGCTCGTCATACTTCCGGTTTACTTAAAAAAGAAAAGGTACGACTGTCCTCCATAATCGATGCTCTAGAGGCATTAGCAGAAGTTCGTTTGTTATCCGCGCAAGAGATTGAGCTAAAGAGCGAATCGAATGCACAGATAGCGAAACTTCTGCGGGAGGAGGAGTTGAAATGGTACCAAAGATCCAAATCCCAGTTCATCCTAGAAGGAGATTCGAACACACGCTATTTCCATAGTATTGCCAATGGCAGACACAGGAAAAAGCGTATTCATTCTCTGGTTCAGGAGGAGGGAACGATTGAGGGCCAGGAACAACTAAAGTCGTATATTACAAATTATTATAAAGGCCTGTTCGGAGCCCCCGAGGAAGGTAACTTCTCTTTGGATGAGTCCCGAACAGAGGATATTCCCTAGGTTTCAGAGTAGGAAAATAGTCTACTCACGAACCCCTATTCGGAGGATGAAGTGAGAAAGGCAGTTTTCCAAATGAAACTTAATACGGCTCCTGGACCTGACGGCTTCCCAACTGAGTTCTACCAGAACTTTTGGGATGTCATCAAGTCGGATCTGCTTCAACTATTCACGTGCCTTCACACTGGACAACTGGAGTTGTTTCGCCTCAATTTTGGTGAGATAGTTTTACTACCTAAGGTTAATGAGGCACAAAGGATTCAACAATACAGACCTATTTGCCTACTTAACGTTAGTTTTAAAATATTCACCAAAGTTGCGACGATTCGATTGAACAGTGTGGCAGATCATGTGGTTCGTCCGTCCCAAACAGCTTTTATGCAAGGTCGTAACATCCTGGATGGGGTGGCGATTTTACATGAGACTGTTCACGAACTTCATAGGAAAAAGTTGTCGGGGGTAATTCTTAAAATTGATTTTGAGAAAGCTTATGATAAAGTCAATTGGTCTTTCCTCCAACAGACACTCAGAATGAAAGGTTTTTCTTCTGAGTGGAGAGCACTAGTAGATTCCTTTGTCTCGCGAGGAAGTGTTGCTATTAAAGTCAATGATGACACTGGCAAATTCTTCCAAACGAAAAAAGGACTTAGACAAGGTGACCCGTTATCGCCAATACTATTTAATATAGTGGCGGATATGTTGGCTATCTTGATCGAACGCGCTAAATCTGAGGGCCAAATTGAAGGAGTGATTCCACATCTTGTTGATGGCGGCTTATCGATTCTTCAATACGCTGACGATACAATTCTTTTTATGGAACACGATATCGAAAAGGCTCGTAATTTAAAGCTGATTTTATCAGCCTTTGAGCAACTGTCGGGCCTTAAGATCAATTTCCATAAAAGCGAATTGTTCTGTTTTGGCGAGGCTCAAGAAAGCACTGCCTTGTAAGCTGAACTTTTCGGTTGTGCGCAAGGTCAACTTCCCATCAACTATTTGGGTATTCCGATTCACTATCGGAAACTTACAAATGTTGAGTGGAAAAAGGTGGAGGAAAGGCTTCAAATTCGTTTAAATAGCTGGAAAGGCAAACTCTTATCCCTGGGGGGAAGACTGGTACTCATAAACTCAGTATTGACCAATATGGTACTATATATGATATCATTCTTCCAATTACCTAAAGGAATCTTAAAACGATTGGATTACTTCCGATCTAGATTCTTTTGGCAAGGGGATAGTGAGAAGAAAAAATATCGGCTAACTAAGTGGAGTGTGGTTTGCTGCCCTAAAGACCAAGGAGGGCTTGGAGTTCATGACCTTGAGGTTAAGAACAGAGCCTTACTGGGTAAGTGGCTTTCCAAGCTTCTTTTGGAAGATGGAATTTGGCAAACCCTCCTTAGGAGGAAATATGTGGGATCTCAAGCCGTCTCTCAGGTTCTCTGGAAACCTGGTGATTCGCACTTCTGGGCAGGCCTTATGGCTGCAAAGAAGTTCTTCTTCCCACATGGATCTTTCTCGATTTCGGATGGATCGGAAGTTCGATTCTGGGAGGATAAATGGCTAGGCCAAGCCACTCTCAGAGAACAATATCCGGCTCTGTATGCTATTGTGCAAAACAAGAGCGACACGATCGCTAAGGTGTTGGGAACTTCTCCACCAAATGTTTCGTTCAGGAGAAGTTTACTAGGCATGAGGCAAGCATCTTGGCATGCTTTGCTCAACCGATTGGATTCTATAAACCTATCGGACGGTCCGGATAAATTTCATTGGAATCTTACGAAGAATGGAAAATTCTCGGTTGATTCTATGTACAGAGCACTAATCCTCCCTTAGGACCGGTCGATATTAAGGAAAATAACAAAATTTGGAAGATGAAGATCTCGCTAAAAACTAAGGTGTTTGCGTGGTATCTCCGTCGAGGTGTAATTCTTACTAAAGATAATCTTGCCAAACGCAATTGGCACGGAAGCAAAAAGTGTGTCTTCTGTCAACATGACGAATCCATTACACACTTATTCTTTCAGTGCGAGTTAGCTAGGTCTATATGGTCAGCCATCCAGATAGGTTCTACCTTACATCCCCGAGTTCCGTTGCAAATATCTTTGGCAACTGGTTAAACGGTGTGGATCCTAGGTTCAAACTATTCAGTAGGGTGGGAGCGCTTGCCGTTATTTGGTCGCTGTGGCTATGTAGAAATGACAAGGTTTTTAACGATAAAAATGCTTCTTTTATGCAGGTTATTTACCGGTGCACAGCGACGCTTCGAGTATGGTCAGCCCTGCAACGTGTGGAGCACCGAGACTTATTTTTGGAGGTGGCGTCACGTTTGGAGGCTGCGGCCAGGGAGTTATTTTCCCGGCATGGATGGCAACATAGTCTACGGATCGACCTTCCAGCAGTTTAGGCGGATCTACAATTTCTCATTTTGATATGTAATTCGCCTGTTTATTTTCCGCTTTGGGTACTTGTGAGATTGCGATCTTTGGGGCTGTGTGCATCTTATTTATGCAGAGGCCGGGTGTAATGCTTAAAACTCTTAAGTAATAAAATCCCTTTATCTAAAAAAAATATATTTTAAGGCATGGCGTGTTGGCATTTTGATTTTCCATTTATTGATTTAGAAACTAATACTATTATTTTGGGGTTATAATAATGATCTTTGGGCAATTTAGACGGATTAAAATTGATTTAAATATATTGAGTGAAAAAATATAGTCCAAATTAATAAAGGTATTATTTTGTATGATTTTTTATACGGTCATATGAATTAGTATTATTTTCTGAATGCTTGTTGTGTTGCATAGATTTGCCATTTACAAAATATATAGTAGTTTGAAATTTGGTGAGTGAAGATACAAAAGTGGCAATATTTACGAGAGGGGTCTAGAGTCAAATTTAATTTAAAATTGGAATACTTAATCCAATGCAAAACTATTAGGTTTGAAATACTTATTTAGTGTCAACTCTTGTTGCATGTCAGATATTTTGGAAGTTCAATGTCATGTCTTTAGTTAGATAAGAATTCGTCCGTGAAGGGTTTAACGTCATAGATATTGGAGCCGATGACCCAACGGGTGTTGCGCATCTGCATCCCGATTTCTCCATCAACGATTAATTCACCTTCTTTTTACTTTCTTTACTAGCCGATGGGATGTGAATGACCTCGCGAAGTGGACTGAGGTGGAGATGGCGACAAATATCGGTATTGGCACACTGCATAGCGCGTTGTGGATGTGTTGAAACTGGCCGGTTTCTGTGACACATTGCAGTTGTAACAACACTATTTTATTTTGTAAATCTCTGGAATGCAGATGTTTATCACCCGTTGCAAATTTTACATTGCCAATTTTACCCTCCCTATATTGGTACAAATTACCCACCATGCCACCAATAAGTGAAAAAAACGATTCGAATTAGTTTTTTTAGCTCCTCATCCCGCGCGCCGCCTCCTCCGGAGAGAGGAACGGAACTGTCTGCCCAGATCCCCCCATCCCGAGATCAGGGCGTCTCGATCTCCGCCTTGACCAACTCGGCGGCCCGACGGCGACGGGCATCCATGGACACATGAGACCCGACTCGCCCTTTCCAACTCGGATTTCATCTCCCTGATCTTGCGTTTCCCCGGCGACCCGAGCTACATCGTGCCAGTGGAGTGAGGAGTCTTCTCCAGTCGAGACAGCGTACCATGCCGACGAGGAGCAGCGGAAGCGGGTCTACAGAGGAGTGCCGCACGTTGCCCAGCGGCGAGCAGGGCCGCGTCGATGTGGCGCCGGCTACTCCTTCAAGTCCACCTCCCTCCCTGAGAAGCTGCAGGGCGTCCGCGACCACGGCTTCGACGGCACCATGGAAGTCCCGAAGCGCGTCCCCTTAATTCTAAGTTAATTATTTGTCTTTATATTTACATGTGTGATATAAGCGACAACACAATAGCCCGTGGCAACGCACGGGCATTTCAACTAGTCGAGGTAAGATGGCAACAAAGGGGTACAATTATAAGTGGACCATGACCTATTTTGTCCCTTGTATTTCCATTACAAAAAAGGAAATATTCCTCTTGTCTAGAAGGGGTGGGCATAGACGAAGACGCAAGCAACACCCTTTGGATCACCTTCCGGTACAAATCGGGCTCTGTATGAATATGCCTCTTGTCTAGAAGCAACAATATGCCTCAACTTAATCCTCACACTACCCTGTGACAAGCGATGTCTCTTACAATATGGAACTTTTAGGCACGAGGGACATGCATGACAGCCCATTAGTTTTCTGCAAAAATGCTGCTCGTTCAATGCATTTAAGGACTGGCATATACATTTCGGTGAGCTCCTTTGGATAACTTTTTTGTAAGCGCAGGAATAGTAGTGAGGCATGCGGTTACACACGCATCCCAGATCTGCCGTGTCCTAGGGAGATCCGTTTTGGATGTTGAAATTGAATTGGGTCAACTGAATTACGTATCCGATTTATTTGCGATGTGATTCTATTTCTTTTATTTGGATGCTTAAGGAAGTTGCAGGATAGAGTTAAGAGCAGAATCAACTCCACAAAATAATTTGAAAACATTTTTTCCTTTTTTTCTTTTGCACCAGGGATGTTCAGGCGAAGTGTTTTGTTTTTCCGTTATGTTTCTGATAGTGAAACCTGATCTTTTCAAGGTCTTATGGAGGGAAAAAAAATGGTCCAAATCCCCTTCCTGCTTCCGCAGGCGAAGTGCCTCTCCCTAACCTCTTGTTCTTCACATACCTAGATTTCACTTTGAGCCATGTATGGTACTCAGTGGAAAATCATGATGTGATTTGAATTTGTGTAGGAGCTTCTGTTTTTTGAAACGAGGCAAAAACTTTGCCTTTATATTGATACAGAAGGAGAAAACATAGCACGACCAAGGCCATCCGAAAAAATAAAAAAGGTCAGGACATATTGGCTGTAATTTCTGCCAAATGTTTAGCACCCGCGAGAATCCAGTTCCTGCTCTCGTCTTTGAATGTGTATGATCTTTGAATATCCACAAAAATGGTTGGGATAACATATTCTAGACATTGCTCGGTTCGGCAAAACCTCGCATGCAAGGAGGTTGTGTCGTCGAGGGGGGGGGGGGGGGGGGGTGGTGATGGTGAAGAAGCAAGACACATGTTGTAAGATAGAGGAAATCACATGCGGGAGAAGTTTGGTGACACGACAACATGACTGCTTGGATGTAGAGAAGAAGCTAGAGGAGTCGATCCCGCGCGATGATGAAGCAGGAAGTCCCTAACATGTGACATAACTCTGGTGGTCAAGAGTGTGTAATTGGGTAATGTTGATTGTGCCGTTGAACGATAGTGGGAGTAGCCGACAATAATCATCAATGTTGAGTTCACTATAGAGATTTTGGAATGTTAGGGAAGAATAGTTGGGTGGGGGATGTTCGAAATGGAGCTGGAAGGGGATAGATTCCAACCAATACATTCCTCATAATTGGGTGTGATGTGAGTTGGATTTGCAACATGAAATTGGATCAAATTACGATCGAGCTTGAATTTCAAAAGATCAAAACAACCTTTTGATTGGAACTACAAAACTCCTATTTCGTCATTCTAAACCCGGTACCGAATTCACTACTGCATTTCGAAAAACCGAATTCAGTACAGTATATAGTACTGTGCAGAGGAGCTAGTCTTAATCCAGACCTTTGATTCACTGATCCGACGGTCCTGAAGCCATGCACGTCGGACGTGCAATCGCTGGCTCGTTTCCTTACGCCGACAAGTCCGTCCCAGCGTGGCCGTCCACGCGGCGCGCGGCCCCACGAAACCCACCAACCCAGGTCTCTTCTCTTCCTCGCTCGTCGTTACTTAAGCACAAGCACAGCAGCGTCGCTTCCTCCCCGAGCTACCCACGCGCACGCCATCGCGGCACCACGGTTCACGAGCGCATCGCATCCTCAAGTGTTGGCCGGAGGTGAGAAGTTCCATGATCCATTTTTGTTGAGTAAATGCAAACCCATTTTCTTCCCCTCTTCTCTGTATCATTTTCCCCATCCTCCCTTTGGTCGTCATGCCTGAGAGGTTGATGTGTTCGATGGAATGTCTAGGAGAGGAGGTTCACTTGGTTTCCCTTTGTTTTTAGGTTTTCTGCCTGGTAAATTCTTCCCAAATTACAGTAAAATAAAAATAAAAAATCTTCTCGAATGAGTTCAGCTTTACTTGTGTTCCTTCTTTTCCCCTCGCTCGCCCCTAATTATTCGGTTCTCTTGTGGAAAGGATTCTACTGCCTGTTGCCATTTTACTTGCTCGATCGATCTGCCAACTGAAGTCTGGTGCTGTTTATCCGCAGGCTGGGGCAAGGGGACGATGGGTACAGAGGGCGCGGCAACTTTCCGCACCATCCTCTGCTCCTTGCTTCTTCTCTCGTTGAGCTGCGAGTGCCTGGCGGCAGAGTTGGATCAGGCTCAGACGGCACTGCTAGAGGTTAACACCTCATGGGAGGCCGCCAGAAAGATCCCTCAAACCCTCTTTGGATTGTTCTTTGAGGTGACGTTTTTCTTCTTGTTGGTCCACCTTCTTGACACTTGCTTTCATTTCTGTCCAATGTGAGTACTGTATATTACCCACATCATTCATTATGACTGGATCACTGTGTATTTACTCTAGGAAATCAACCACGCTGGGGCTGGCGGAATTTGGGCGGAGCTTGTCAGTAACAGAGGTACGGCCACTCTCTCTGTTGTATATGCCTCTTGGGAAAATGTTTCACAAAGCACTTGACTAAGTTGGAGAAATGCACATGCTTGTTACCAACGAAAAAGATAGATAGTTCCAAATTCCATGTAGTAACTTACATGTCAGTGATACACCTAGTGGCATTTGTTTCGAAATCTGAAATTTCGCACTGACGTGTATACCAGATTTCCCTTATAACAAGGATTTATATAGGTTGAATAATTAGTATATGAAATGGAAGAGTACAGTGCCCTTTTTGTGGAACGGAAGCATACAAAATCTTGTGCAGAGAACAATTTAAAGAACAAATTTCTGGTACTGTTATATTTATTCCCGTTCCATCATGCTGCTTGTTATCTATTCCCTAGGTAGTTCTGCAATAACTGAAGAACAAAGAAATCATCATTGCAACATAACCCTAAGTAGCATTTCTTTGTCTGGACCCTAGGTAGTCCAGGAGGCAGATAGGTGGAAGCTTGTAGGTGTTTTGTGAGTAGTGGCCGTCGTCTCAGGCTTTGTTCTTGTGTTTGTTGTGGATTTGTTTTTCGATCTCTCCTACCTATAAAGAAAAAGGCATTCTTTCTCGCGCGTTTCCAGATTTTTTATTGCAACACAACAGTGGAAAAAATAATTTAACCTCTTATTTTTATAATCCGTTAGTAACATTTCATGCTTAGCCACATACTGACTGTTGTCGAATTTATTCTTTAGGTTTTGAAGCTGGAGGACCGAACACTCCTTCAAACATAGATCCGTGGTCCATCATTGGGAATGAATCCACCATATATGTGAAAACTGAAAGATCATCTTGTTTCAGTAGGAATATCATCGCTCTACGGATGGAGGTTCTTTGTGACGAGTGTCCAGCTGGCAGCGTTGGCATCTATAACCCAGGATTCTGGGGCATGGTACAATTTCTTTTTCATTGTATAAGTGGACTAGAACATCAGCATGAAAATATAAATCATAAAACGATAATTCAGAAACCGTTTACACGCTACAAGTATGCCATTTGAAAAATCACAGCAAATGTTTTTTCTTTGTAAAAGTGAAACTGTAACATGATATTTGTCGCTTCTAATCCATATTCATATTTTCCTTGGTTAATGCATCGTTTTCTCTGAGAAGCATTTCAAATATTTCCCTCCAGTTTTGTGCTTAACTTGACCATTTTAATTTCCAGAATATAGAAGAAGGGAAGACCTATAATCTAGTCATGTATATCAGATCAACGGAACCCGTGGAGTTGACTGCTTCACTCACATGCTTGGATGGCTTGCAAAATGTGGCATCAGCTGCTATAGTGTATATATCTTCCCAATAAGATAAGATAATATTTCAACTGTTTTCTCCACTAACTGCGTAAGATATGTGTGCTGCATGGTTGCAGAGATAATAATGTGTCAGATTGGAGAAAGATAGAACAGCAATTATTAGCTCAAGGAACATGCAGAACTTCAAGGCTTGAGTTAACGACTTCCAAAAGGGGGGTCATATGGATAGATCAAGTGTCACTTATGCCTTCCGATACATACAAGGTGAATTGCTTTTTATCCTCTATCTAGGTATTGGCTACTTACAATCACAAAGGCATGATGTGATCTGAAGAAAGCTCGTAAAGATTCTATCGAAATGTATATTACTTCAAGTCGTAAAACCATATAGAAAGGCAAGATTGTTTTGTTACCTAGCAATAATATGTTCAAGGAAATCAAACATCACAATGTTTGACCGTAAATAAAAATCGATAATGACCAAAATGCTTGCTTAACAGTTCTCATGGCTCATTATAAGATTAAAACAAAAAATTAAATTGATTTCTAAATTTTTAATAATAATAAAAATGTAATCTTCATTTTCAAATGCCAGATCGTGCTTACTATGAGTCTAATCGTCATTATGTTCTACACATACAGGGACATGGCTTTCGCGAGGAACTCATACACATGCTTGTGGATTTAAGACCACAGTTCCTACGATTTCCTGGTATTTCATATGTTATTTCAATCAAGATCAACTAATAAAGGCTGCACGTATATGTTCTAAACTTGTACTGTGTTTCTTATGCTGGTTTATATCCAATGATTTCTTGCTACCCTTGCAGTTTTTGTATCACATATTCAGCCATTAGGATTTTGGCAGGAAATAATTAAGCAACTGAACTCAAACCAGAACATGCCTACAGTGACATTCATAAACTTTATGACGTCTGTCAAAGGAACTACTAATGAGTAATGACTGAAGCACAGAACTGTAGAAATACACTGTGGTTGTCTGTGTACTGCATTGTCTTCTTTATCCAGTAAAATGCATTTTGATGGTTGCAAAATCGATTGAAATTTGACAAAGGTTTGATGTGCAAGATAGATTAGGTCTCTCTATTGTGCCATGTACTATCTTTAGATATGCCTCATTAGACCATAGGAGTAGCCCACCTTTTTTACATAACAGTGTAGTATACATTTGATCTACAGATCCCTAATGTTCTCGTATGTATCAAGTTGGCTGACCCTAAAACCAAATCATGCACATGGTGTGCCCAGAAGACAATTTTTATCTTGTACATAGTCCCAGATATGAACAGCACAAGAATATAACACTACTTTTCAAGAACAAACTATAATTTGAGCTCACAGAATTGTGGACTTGACATGTTATGATGAACACATACTTACATGATTGCCATTTTTTAACATTGTACAACTTATTAATCTTCGTAGTCCAGATTAGCAGGGACGATACTTGACATGTTATGATTAACATATACAACTCGAAGAGTGAGTTGAGTAAAATCTCAAATTTCATGACAAGAAAATGACCATCTTACCATGATGGAATATGGTGCCATATCTACCTATATATTTCATATGGATAATGGGTACTTTATCCTAGACTAAAACGAGTTTAGGCAACCAACTTTTCAATAATTCTCGAACTCTGGTTAAATAAAATCTCCAATCGTACATATGTTGATATGTCACACCATTTTTGATAGGTGGTTGCTTTGTTGAAGGCGATTGGTTAAGAAATGCTTTCAGATGGAGGGAAACTATTGGTCCATGGGAAGAGAGGCCTGGGCACTATGGAGACGTTTGGAATTACTGGACAGATGATGGCCTCGGGTATTATGAGTTTCTCCAGGTATGTATTGATTAATCTCCTGCTAATTTTCTAGGTGTGGCCATATATTTCATACATTTAATTCGAAATGTCTATGAAAGCTTGCCGAAGACCTGGGTGCCGAGCCAATCTGGGTTTTTAATGCTGGTAAGTAATATTTTTGCTATTTTTCATTAACTGTATTTTATAATATCTTTAATTATCACTTGTCTACACATTGATTGCTTTAAAATTTTCTCTTGAAATTTAGGGATTAGCCACCATGATGAAGTTGATACCACTGCAGTCGCACCTTTTGTAAAGGTATGTATTCACTGCCTTAGATCTTTCACCATATGGTCCGTAGTGCAGTAAGTTCAACGTTTTTTGCGTGCGTGTAAAAAAAACATATCGCCTCTTTTCCAGAGCATGTTTATGGGCATATTAGATTCAGCTAAGTTAGGTATTCTTGTCAAAATACAACTTTTACAGACTAGTTTGGGATCTGAATGAAAAGCATGCACATATAGTGCGCATGGACGTGTGATCGATTGAACATGGCTCATATGGGAAAATATATTTGGCATAACAAGAAGCCAAACTAGAACACTGGCTCTTCAAAGCAAAAATGACATCCACACGGGAATTAGGTAGTGGGCCTAGTTTACCACCTAAGTTACTGTCAATGCCCTTAATATTGTTAGTCCTTTTGTTATTTCCCTCATAGTAGATGCCATCATATCTATAAAAAATTAGCTATATAAATTTCTCATGATTTTAAGTTCGTTTTTGTTCCTTGCCTTACTATAGGATGTGTTGAACGGTCTTGAGTTCGCTAGAGGAAGTGCAGAATCAACCTGGGGTTCGGTTAGAGCTGCGATGGGGCATTCTGAAAGATTTCGGCTGAAGTATGTCGCGATTGGAAATGAGGATTGTTACAAAAACAATTACCAGGGTAATCTTTTTGTTAATCAACATAAGTAAACTATAAAAATATATTTGTTATTAAATACCTTAGTGGTTTCATTAACTTAGGAACATATGTATCTACAGACTGAAGTGATGTAATGACATGATTTCTCGTCATGATGTTTTATTTTAGCATATTAAAACCACAATTTTTATTCCCTTTTTTCGAATAGCTATATATGAGAGAAAAGGCATAAAAAATGAACCATCCACTTTAGTAGTTTACTGAACACATGACCGCTAACATTGGATTTGCACATAAGTTAAATAATTTCATCATAGCTTACAGAATTACTGTGGCCTTCACTTGTTTTGCTGGAGTACTGAAGAGTGAAGAGCTAGATTAGAATTTCCCACTTTGCAAATGATGTTCTTATGTTCTGTTTAACAGGAAATTATCTCAAGTTTTACAATGCAATTCGAGAGGCCTATCCAGATATTCAAATGATTTCGAATTGTGATGGCTCATCTAAGCCACTGAATCATCCAGCTGATTTGTATGATTTCCATGTAAGTTATTGCTTGCAAATTGGTTTGTCATCTCCTCTTGATCAATGGGTTACTTAGAATACTGCCTTATTTTCTGTAGGTCTATAGCAATGCCACTTTTATTTTTCTCATGAAAGATAAGTTTAACAGCGCATCACGTACCGGTCCTAAGGTATGCCTTAGTTTCTACCCGTATGGAGTGGTTTATTTTGGAATAGATGTTTCATATATCTGCGTTTCTGACTTACTAGGGCGTACCTACATCTACTTTTACTGATTTATGCAATTTGTGTTAAGAGTTCTTAAGAGGAAGATTTTTTTTTTGGAAGATCTTAACTGATCCAACAGTAACAAGCGTGACAGTATTATCATTTTCTAGAAAATCTTGCGTACTATATAAACTGAAGGTATTATAGCTAACTATGATGTGATCTTATTTCAGGCATTTGTTAGTGAGTATGCTGTTAATGATGTGAGGGATGCCGGCAATGGAAGCCTTCTTGCTTCACTGGCAGAGGCCGCATTCCTCATTGGGTTAGAGAAAAACAGGTGATCTCTCTCACTTTTTCCTTCTTTTCTTGAGGTTTGGGAAACATCGATAATGCATAGGGTCCTTCAATCAGGCATGATTTTCCCTGGATGTAAATTGGCATTGTCTTTGACAGTTGTCAATGAAAAATCTTCTAAATGTGGAACTAAGTAACAGTATTTCCTTACTGTGAGTTAATGAGATGGTTTTGTGTCATTCTCCTTTGCAGTGATATCGTGCACATGGCGAGCTATGCTCCACTCTTCGTAAATGACAATGACCGCAGGTTAGTACCGACAGCTTTGTGCTCTTTTTTTCATACTAGCATTCTTGTTGATACAGTTGCAGTGATTATCTCTGAATATAATGATCAGATGGAACCCAGATGCGATAGTCTTCAACTCCTGGCAACAGTATGGAACTCCCAGTTACTGGATGCAGACATTTTTCCGTGAATCAAGTGGTGCTGTGATCCATCCGGTGAAACTCGCTTCCAGCTACTCTGATTCATTGGCAGCATCTGCAATCACCTGGAAAGACAATGAGGATATGTTCCTGAGGATAAAGGTAAACTCAGTGGTTCAAGTTTCATGTGATTGCTTCAGTTCATTAGATTTTCCTTTAGGGATTCAGTTCATTTGATAAATTGTAAAAATACCTTGATGTTTGAAATGACTCAAACCATGTACAGCAATACACAATTGCCTGAACATTTACATACTTGCATAACAACCCACAGACATGGTTTCTACTTCTGAGTAGCATGTTTAATTATTTAGATTTTACAACTTCGTACTGATCTCCATGTAATCTTCTGCAGATTGTGAACTTCGGTTCACATGCTGTGAACCTAACAATATCTGCAACTGGACTTCAATCTGGTGTTGATTCGGCAAGATCAACCGTCACTGTTCTCACATCCAACGATTTGCTTGATGAAAACTCGTTCAGTAACCCCAAAAGGTGAGATGGTGCCTTTGCTTTGCTTATGTTCTTTTGGTTTCATACATTATACACTAGATTTGTTGTGTAACATGAATTTTGCAAATGGTGCAGGTTGTGCCGGTTAGCAGCAGTCTACCCAGTGCCGCAGAAAAGATGCAGGCCTTGCTGGTTCCTTACTCATTCACGTCTTTTGATCTGGCTCTTGATCAGTACAGCAAGCTCGTAGCTGAGATGTGAAGCAATTGGCGATAGGTTTACACGAGGTGGAAATAGGGATGATTTCATGAGGTATTGAGGTGTGGCGCATGAACTGCAGAATGTGAAGTGCTCTTATCGGGTTCCTTCAAAGTAAATACTAAATAAAATGCATTTCTGGTATTTGTCTATCAGGGCTCATGTTATCCTAGTATTCATAACACTGTTAATGTATCCTGTTGACCTGCTGCGAGTATATCAAAATAAATGAAAAGGCTTGCACGTTGATATCCTTGTTAATTTGTATCACTCTGGCCCAAGTCACAATGATATTGCAGTTTTTATTTTCACATAACAGACGATTCTTTTAGCAATCTACTGGATGAAACATGTGTGAAGTCATGGCCTGGAAAACAATCAGGAATGGTGTCTTATCTTGTTTAGGAAACATAGTGAGAGTGTAGGCAGAAATGGAGGAACCATGCTAGAGGAAGCTGTAAAACGATGCGCAGAACCTCAGGCAAACACTGTCTGGCAAGTAAAGCAGAAAATGGTAGCCATGATGATCAACTTTCTCCAGCTGTGGCCGGTGAATTGTATGTTTTGCAATGCGGAGCACCCTAGTATCTGCTGATTCTGAAACATATTAGCATTTGCTACTAGTGTCTAGTACATGATCTTGTTTACCTCTGGGGTTCCATTTCTAAGCCCCTACTGTATATGCATTGTCATTTGACACGAATAAAATCACGAGATAACTGTCAGTTCGCATAGGAGTAGTAAATCAACGAGTATTTGGGGTTCGGAACTGCAGTCAGCCGTCTGATGCAACATACCACTTGGCTTATAGCTTAACTGAACTTTTCGACAGTGCTTTCTGAATCTCTGAACTTGTCCACATCCTGACAATAACGCCAGATGATCACATAACAAAACGCCAAATGATTTGAGTGAACCGATGTGCACGGATCGTCATATCATTGTCGGCCGCGTCTCAAGAAGTACAGTAATAACCATCAGCTACTGCCGGACAAGAACACGCCTGGAGTGCTGCACTGAGCATATGCGAGTAGCATGTCGGCTTTATAGCTTAGAGGAACTAGAAAAAAATCTTGAGATAATTACGAAACAAACAAAACTATTCATTTTATTCAAAACAGCGGTAGCAGCAATAATTATTTCCGGCCTCTCAGGTAAAACGGAGCATCGCGACCAACGCGACGCCGAGCTTTGCGAGCTCGAACGCGTTGTCGTCCTCGGCTGACAATGGCGAAGACGAGTTGTTCTTCCGTAATACGTCCTCGCACTCCTTGGCAGCGGCCACCGCCTTCTCTAGGATAGCTGTCGCCTCGCCAAACTTTCCTGCCTTGACCGCAGCGGTGCAGGCAGGCCCGCCGTTCACTATGCCACGGTACAGCGACCGGCACGACAGGAGGCACCGAGCCACGGCGGCGTCGTCCTCCGCATTAAGCTTCACGCCGCCCCGGAGCAGGCGGTCGATCTTGGCCGCCGTGCTGGTGGCGTTGTGTGCCAGGAGTCCCAAGGCGACACCGGCGAAAACCTGGTAGTCGAGAGACTCGCCGCCGCCGGCGACGGAGCCGAGGGCATCTTCGCAGAGCTGGACACCGACGTATGTGCTCCCGCCGCCGACGGTCTTGCACGCGGCCATTATCATCTGGTCGAATGCCGAAGACATAGGCAAGAGCAGCAAGAGGACAGCCAGCACGCTCATCAGGCTGGTAGAGGAGGTTGAGGGAGCCATTATTTTGTTCGATGGAGGAAGGATTTGATCTCCTCTCGTCCGTATATGTGTCGAATATATATATGGCAGATGAAGGAATGTATTGGAAGATTTATTACGTAATTGATTTAGTTTCAAATGTCCAATTTGATTTGATGTAGTGTATCAATGTATTGTTCTAAGGGAGTGACTAGGTCTCAATCGAGTGAGAATTAAGTTAGGTCTCACTCAGATGACCACATCCAGTTACATGTGCAACTGAGAATTTTTTAATTGTAACTCACGAATCACGATGCAAATCTGATGGGATTAGAGTTGAGTGAGCTCTACCTAATTCTCACTCGAGTGAGGAATAGCAAAACCGTTGTTCTAAATGTTTTTTTTTACTGGTATGGTTCTAAATGATGATACTGAATAAAGGAGTAGTATTGGATTTTCATTATGATATTATTAAACTCTCCCGCTATTTCTGGAAATAATCCATGGCACCGAAATAACTTGACGACGTGGGTCTCGGTGGGTTGCATTGCTCCCGTTAACCGCTTTTAATTGCTGATATTTTTTTGATAATTCGTTTCCATGTAACTTAGTATGCTTCCTTATGTGGCAATTATGTTCTTAGTGTTACTCTAACTCGAAGATACCATGCACGTTGTTGCGGAAATTTGTAGCACGTAGTGGTTTCTGATTTCAGATGATACCAATGTTTGGGAGTAAAGAGACGTCAAATTGCTACACAGACAGAACAGTAAGAAAAGAAAAACAGAATTACTCATGAAAAAAGAGCTCTCATTCGTGGTGAAACGAATTCCTGGCCGGTTGGGCCGAATTCTTCAAGCGCAGTTCCTTTGTCTCTTTATTCTTTTCTTCTTTTTCTTCCTGCGCCTGTTTTGGCCCATCTTTCTCCTCCTCTCTTCCTCCACCCTCATGGCCGGCCCAAGGACAGCAGCGAATCAGTGCTTGGTCGGGTTTTTTTTTTTGCGAACACGCAAAAGCTTTGCGCGTCTTATTGCAATAGAAGAAAAGGACAGAGTCCAGAGTACAGCGATTCCGACATCAAAGATGCGGTAACACAGCCAAACCGTCCTCACTACAACTATGTGAGGAGGTACCTCAACCTACAACCGCAACAACAACATGAGAACTCGCCCAGCCAGGCCTCAAGCCATGACTGGCGAGGCGTCTGAAGCTCGGAGCAGCAGGGCCATGTCGAAGCCAAAGCCAAAACGCCTCCATGGACGACCATCACTCCAAGACTGCCCGGGCCAACGTACCTCACACCTATGTGCCAGAAGAGTCGGCAGGTGGGAGGTAGGACCCGACTGGAACAGGTGCATCGATCATCAGGGAGGAGTTGGCGCCGGCGTACATTGCGCCCCGGAGTCCACGCCCTATGCAGTAGTCAACTCTGAAGCCACGCGTCGCCGCACTCCAGCCGCCACATCGGAGACTCCACGTGCAGCCCAAGCAGCGCCTACAAGAGGGGAACGACGCAGAGCACCGCCGCTGCCCGATCCGGCAAGCCGGACCTAGGGTTTCCCCCGGTGCTCGAGGAGGAAGTCCAGCCGGGTCATGTCAACGCCTGCAAGGAGGTAACGGCACCCTCGGGTGTCGCCGTTGGCAACGCAGGCACCACCACGCGGGGATTTCGCCCCGACCCAAAGGAAGGACCCCCGAAGAGCGCCGAAGCAGGGGCGACCCGGAGACGACAAAGCAGCTCACTTGAAAAGACCACCGGTGCAGGGGGGTGAATCCTCGAAAGTTGTTGTTGTAGGAGGGAGGCACTGACCAACGGGTCAGCCACCGCGGGGAGCGCGTCGAGCAGATGGCGCCGTGCAGCCATCCGCGCCGCGCCGCCGTCGGCTATGACCGCCACACGCTGGCCCACAACTGCCGCCGTCGGGAGACGCCAGGGCGCGGCAAAGCAGCCTTCGCTACTTGCCATCGAGCCCGCTTCTCCACCGACGGCAGCCAGGAGGGGGTGAGGAGGGAGTTGGCCGCTGGGGCGAACTGGGGGCCGTGGGCCCGGCTGGCCCGCCAGGCCCAGATCGGGCCCCGACGCCTCCGCGCCGCGCCGCCAGCTAGACCGCCGCCGCCGCAACTCAGCACCCAGCGCCGCCAACCCACGTCCTCGCCGCGGAGCCGGAGCTCTGCCACCGCGCCCTCCCACAACGCCGCCACGCCAAGATCTGCGCGCCGGCCAGCCAAGCAGGGGCCCCCGCCGCCGCCGTCCGACAGTTGGGGCTTTGCCCGCCGGGTTCCTCCGACGGCGGATAGGGGGGATGGAAGGAGGGGACGGTCTGTGGCGGCGCAGGGAGATCCGCCGCCCGAGTCACCCCGCAGGAGCGACACGGGGGTCGGGAGTTCTTTTATTTCGATTGCTTGGTCGGTTAGATCGAACTATTTCCTTTCTTATCACGGGACGCAAGGGACATGTTTGGTGATACGTGTTAAAAATGATTTAACTATATCTGCTTAATGATGTACTTAATTTTTTATCTTTTAATATCAACCATCACAACTAAAATGAACGGATTATATATTTCTAACAAATATGAATTAACGTGGTGTCTTCGTTAGAGTTTTCTATAATCCTTTTTAATTTAATAACAAACATGCCCGTGCGTTGCTACGGGTAAAAGAAATATTGAACGAGTACATAGGTGCGATGGCAAGCACAACCATATGCAGAAGCGTGGGTCGCTGGAGATGGTTCATGGCGGCGTCCATGTCTGCATTCTCGGGGGTAAGGGTAGCAGCAACTCATCCCGAGATCAAATATGAGATTTTTTGGATTTTATTTGTGGGTAATATTTAACTTAGAGTACATTGCGAATTTAAATATAGTTCCGATACATATGATATTTATTTAGTTGACATCAAAATAGTTAACTGATATCTACTAAATCACAATGTATGAAAGAATTGTTTTTGTGTTATCTCCTCATGTGTCATCCCCTCACACACACCAGAATCATGATCACATCAAGGGCACACCATTGTATCGGCCGTCGACAAGGTTACCATAGGTGTGTTGTTACGGGTAGGTTCTGAATATACCTGAAGATCCTCTGCCTGAAAACGCAAGTAATCCTCATGCCTGACCCGACAACTGCAAATTATACAGAAGCAACATCAGCCAATCGCAAATTAATAACATCAACTAGGAAAACAAGGGTATGCATCTTTTTGTATGGAATGGCAAATTTGGTATAGCAAACAACATCTAGCAGAAACTCGTTCAAAAAATCTAGCAGCAATGCATGGACTGATGGACACAGTTCGGTTGAGCATCAAAGCACATCTACAACAAGGAATACATCAAGGCAGCAAATCACCTATTTGTCCCCGTTCGGCTGCTGCCCCTCTACCAAATCACACACTCCATCGCCAACCTTCCTCATGTCCCGTTCGCTTGCTGCTCTACTCTTCACCTCCACCGCGTCAGCAACACACTCTCGCGTATCTTGCCCCTCTTTCTTTCTTCTATTGCGGCGGCGCCGATGGATCTGAGAGTGATGGTGGTTAAGCGGTGGTGGCGGCATAGGCATGCAGTAGCCAGCACAGCAGAGCCCACCCGACCTCCTTCTTCCTCCCTTCCCCAAGCTGCTCGCTGTTCGAGCGCAGCGCAGAGACAACGCCTCATCGACGTCCTCTTCTACCGTCTTCGTTAATCTCGAGCAGAGCTTATCCTCTGGGACGAGACCGACGCGAGACGTCTTCCCCTCTCTCCCCCCTGATCTCTCTCGCGCGCGAAAGCAGCTCACACGCGTTGTTGTTGTCGTCGTCGTCGTTGTTGTTGTAGCTGTCCTGAAATTTGCCGATGACCCCATCCGCTCCGTCTCGGTCCCCTCGTGGCCTCGTCCATATGCCCTCGTCCACTTCGCTACCAGTGTATTTGACTAAGGGTCTGTTTGTTTGGGCTGCAGCTTTTAAAAAACAGTTGTAGTTGGTGGGCTGTGAAAAAACAGCTGTGAAAAGCAACTGCCGGAAGCAGAGATTTGATGTTTGGTAAGAGTGTTGTTGACAGATTTTGCTGTTAGTTTTATGGGTGAAATGTCCGAAATGCCCTTGAGTGTTGAACATGTTATAAATGCTGATTTAAAGCGAAATAGTTGTTTTTGACTTATCTTATTAATAATTACGATGTTTCAGAGCTAAATCATCTCAGTTTATCAATTTTATCAAATTTATTAAAGGCATCACATAGATCCAAGTCGATCTTATGAACATTTTTTATATAGCTCATACTTTTCTGATAAACATATCATATTCTATCAATTTTACAAGTTTTTTTTTCAGTTTCTAGAATTTACAGAAATCATTTAGAAAATGTGACAACTCTGACAAGCGGGCCCGCGCTGACGTTAGCACGTGACGCACGCGACGACGGCCGCGCACAGCTCTCTCGAGCTCACGATCGAGCGGAGGAGCACGACCGGGGCGAATTCGCACGAGGGCGTTGCGGGGAGCCCATCGGGCGGCGCACGGAGACCGATGGTCGCCGGAATCGGCGGTGGCGGCCAAATCTGCGGTGCCTCGAACAGCTCCAAGATTCAAGGCTAGGGAGGTGACAGAGCAGGGCTGGGGTGGGGCCGGAGCAGGGATGGGGCGGCGCCGGAGCAGGGATGGTGCAAGGAGGACGGCCGGGACGGCGAACGGTCTCGGGCGGAGCAGAGCTAGGGCGGCGGCAGCTCGAGGCTCCGGCAGCCGACGGGGAGAAGGGAGGGGGACACGGTTGGATTGTATAACCGACCGTCTCCTCTATGTACTGTACGTGTAACTTACCCATATATAATACATACACGCCGGCCCTGGAGGTTGTGCACTACCCCTCCAATTATGTTATAGTATCAGAGCCTAAAACCTAAACTCTTCCGCCGTCGTAACTTTTCTCGAGTTCGATCCTACAGACCACCTTGTTGGAGATATGCTCTAGAGACAATTAATAAAGTGATTTTATTTGTCATATCTCAATTGTTCATAATATGTTTTTGTACCATGCTATAACTGTATTAAGCGGAAACATTAATACACGTGTGGTACGTAAACAACCAGGTCCCTAGTAGCCTCTATTTAACTAGTCCGTTGGGTAACAGATGATCAAGATTTTCTGATCATGGACAATTACGTCAGTTGACAACGGAGTCATGTCATTGGGTGAATGACGTGGTGGACAACCCAAAAGATATAGTCATATAGAAACGTAGTGCTCATACCTTCGACTGTGAGATCATATCAAATCGCTGCTTCTGGAATGTGCTTTGATCGCATCAAATGGCATGTATTATATAGCGTGACAATAAAGGTGACACTTTCGGGTATCCGAAGGAAGCAGTGGAGGTGAGTGATCAAGAGCGGGATTTGCCAATTGAAAGGACAATGATGTCGCCTAGAGGGGGGTGAATAGGCGATTAAAACTTTTCCGGTTTAGGCTTGATAATTGCGGAATAAAACTAGGTGTTTAAATTAACAAGCCAACAACCTAAATAAACTAGGTTCACCTATGTGCACCAACAACTTATGCTAAGCAAGACAAGCAACAATGTGATAGCAATAGAATACTTCAAGCACGAAGGTTATCACAATGTAAAGTGCATAAGTAAAGAGCTCGCGTATAGAAATAACCGAGGCACGCGGAGACGAGGATATATTCCCGAGTTTCTCCTTTTTAGGGGAGTACGTCTCGTTGGAGAGGTGTGAACCAACACATTGGTTCAACAGCCACAAAGGCTTCACCTTCTTCTCCGATGAACCGCACCACAATGGTTTGGTTCACCTTCCACTATCGGAATCTTTCGAGGCGGAAATCCGGAGCCTTTACAACAACGATCCGGGGCACAACCCACAACGGGATTGGGGGCTCCCGAACAGCTACAAGTGACCACCAAGGGTCTCAACCACCACACGGGCGTCTAGGGTCCAAAGACCCAAGAGTAACAAGTTCACAAGCTTTCAACTTCCACGAATCCTCGTGGAAAGCACAAACCGATGCAACAAAGCAATGGCAAGAGCACAAGGGCTCAAATCCTTCACTCTCAAATCCCACCAAAAGCAACTAATGTTTATGGGGGGGAGAAGAGAGGAAGAACAAAGAAGAGAAACACACAAGAACTCCAAGATCAAGATCTACTAGGTTCCTCTCACTTAGAGGAGGAATGGATTGGTAGAAATATAGATCTAGATCTCCTCTCACTTTCCCTCAAAGATATGCAAGAATCATGGGAGGGATTGAGAGGAAGGCAAGCTTTTCCAAATGTCAACAATGGAGGAGAGAGAGGGGAAAAACGAGCTCAAAGGGTTGGGTAACTGTTGGGGAAGAAAGCCCCTGAAATAGGTCCCCCAAAAAGGTGACCGTTGAAGGGGTACAGAAGCCCGGCCTGGGGGCCGGCCTCAGTTCTTCAAGTAGGAACAACCAGGAGAACCTGCAAGAGGCCCGGCCTGGAGCCCGGCCTGGGCCGATCTGGGGGCCGGCCACCCCGCTGAGCCGCCCGGCCTGGGCCGACCTGGGGGCAGTCCACTCCGCTGAGCCGCCCCGCCTGGAGGCTTGCCTGGGCCGGCCTGGGGGACGGCCACCCCACTGAGCCGCCCGGCCTGGAGCCCGGCCTGGGCTAGCCTAGGGGCCGGCCAGCCTGTTGCGCCGCCTTCTTCGACCTCTAACATTTGCAAAAAAACTCCAAATGGGATGAAACCAACTTTGTTGGAAAGATAGTGACAAGAGCTTTGCTACAAAAAATGGAAATATTAAGAACCATAAATAGAGTTAAGTTGCCACACATGGGAAGGTGTGAAACTTTTCTCAAGGATAAATCGATAATATTTCCAACACGAAAACGCAACAAGTTTTTATCCGGACTCCGTTTTCTATGATCTTGGGCTTGCTCCGAAGATAATCACAAGCTCTACAAGATCATGCATATACACATCATAGTCCATCATGTGAGGAGGAAACCACAAGTAGAGAGTTTGATCTCTCTTAGAAAGGACAAACCGGCACAACCTCGAACATCAAAATGGCAAGAAGATATTCAAATGAAATCCGTTTTTGATGAACTAGAGCTTGGTATGGAGATGAACACAAGCTCTAAATTATCACATGGATAAAAGCCAAATAAGAACCAAGAAAGATGATATGCCAAATATGTAAAGGTTTGAGCTCTCCACAAAGATGCGATCAAGTTACTTACTTGAGAGCCCCTCTTGATAGTACGCCGTCTATCCTATAACCCGGTCTCCCACTAACACCACGAGACCGGTAAAATAGAAACCCTATCAAGAACATACCTTTGCCTTGCGCATTCCACTTGAGCTAGATGATGACGATCTTGACTTCCTCAAGTTGGAACACCTTTCTTGATTGTACTTGCTAGCACATGCTTGATGAAGACCTCTCCAAATACTCCCCCTATACACCATGATGGGAGAGCCTTGCTAAGCTCCATCTTCATCAATCCACTTGCACTTCATCTTCTTATCTTGATATATATGATGGCTTGGAGATAACATGAAAGTTCACTCAATCTTCATTTCCAAGCCATTCTTGCAATAAGCTCAACTCTTCACATGACCATTCTTCATATAATCCCTTGGATAGAACCTTGGCCATCATGTAATATTCTAGAGTTCAACACATGAACTCCAATCTTTTCTTATGGACAAGATCTACAAGAATATCTCAATGTAAACATTAGTCCAAAATGATTGTCATTAATTACCAAAACAACACATGGGGCGACACATGCACTTTCAATCTCCCCCATTTTGGTAATTGATGACAATCCCTTTTACGAGGGTTTATATAATGAATTAAGCAACCATGCACAACAAAGAGCAAGGATGCAAGAGCATGAAAGGCAAATGCTTAAGAACGAAACTAAAGCATAAAACCAAATTCCCTTAAACCCTCTAAACTTCTCCCCCATTGGCATCGATTGCCAAAATGGGAAGAAAAATTTAGAAGGCCAATATAGTAAGAGCTCCCTCAAAATGTGTGCACTTCTCATAATATGAGTGAAATCAAATGCACATATCCAATGACGAATAGTTGGGAAGGAGATCAAACTATATTGAGGATCCAAAGATTGCAAAAGAAAATCAATTGAAAGATACTTTGACAAAAGAAGTAACCAATCAACGGATCCAAAAAAGTGTTCTCAAAATCAAGATGGAACTCACCAAGGTACGTGCACAATGTATGATTTGCATTTCAATATGGTGTGCACAACATGGAATCCTCACTCCCTTCTAGAAATTTTGAACACAAACACTTGCAAGAGAGCATATAAGAAAAGAAGCAAAACAACTTGCAACAAATAAAAAGTTGAGCAACAAAAGGAAGAAGTAACAAATAAAGACTTGCTCAACCGAAAAGAGACGGGTGTGATATCGGAAGACATTTTAGGAGACTAATAAGGATGAGCGAGCATCAACATAGTCTTTCAATATAAGAGGCACATAGTGCATAACATGTCTTTCCCATACACACAAACCAAAGAGAATATAGCAAATAGGTCCACAAGCTTATTAAGATGCAAAAGTATACCAAATGAAAAACAAAGCTTATGGCTTTTAGAAACCACCAAAGAATCAAAAATAAATAAAAGGTGGTCACTAAAGAATCGGAATACCAAATAAAGATGTAACTATTCATGTGTATAAGTTTCTAAGTAGACACCAATCACGAAGATATAAGTCCACAAATAAACATGTACACACATTATAGCTACAAAGGTAAAGGTCATGATATCCGAGAGGAAGTCATAAATACACCAATAAGACCTTTGCTTAAAAGCATAGCACAAAGCCCAATTATATCTTAAAGGAATATAGATACACTCCCAACACACACTCATCATAGCATCAAAATATCCACAAGAGAAAAGGTGATAAAAAGGATGCTCCGAGAAAGATAACAAGTATCACAAAAGGCAAATGATTTTGAAAATTCATCAATGTTGCACATGAGAGACTTTAAATAGAAAGTGCTCGATTGACATATTTGGGAACGATGAATCATAGAAATGAATATATAGTCCCCTTATATGTAATCATCCCGGCTTACTCACATTTACAATAAAGATGTTTTGGAAGAACTTTGCAAGAACCAAATCAATTACAAAAGAGCTTCATGCCAAGAAACAACCTACACAAGGTTGAAAGCCATAAAGGTATGCATGAGGTAGATACTTGTTACCGAGAGAGCATTGGTGATGTAGAAGATAGGAGCTCATGATCATCCAAGCTTGGCTCCAATAAGCACATGGTGACAACACCTTCCTTGTAGATGAGACAAGCTTCCAATGCATCTCAAGTGTACCTAAAACAATTTCAAGTACAACATGGTACCCAAACTCATTGGGTCCAAAGTAGTTAGAGCAACTACAATACATAGGACAAACTCCACATAAATATGTGCATATTGATATGAAATTGAATTTCATGCACATCTTAGCCATTTAGGATTTGATGGAGTTTCTCCTATATATTGGATCAACAAAAGTAAGCATGCCATAAGATATACATATAATAAATATGCATGCACATGACTTTCAAGAACCAAACGAGATACAATTTGGACAAAACACCAATTAAACCAACAAAGCACACACAAGTGTGACAAGAAAACAAATTCCCAAATTATATCAAAGACCCAAATCAACACATGATTGAAGATACTACTTTGAAAAGATACCAAATGAAAGTGAAGTACAATTGATGAAAATACCATCAAGGAATAAACCAAACCCTCTACACTTTTCATGATGGCACAAGGTACCAAGACGAAAAATGTTTGTCTTCCAAAGAGACATGTCATCGGGATAAAAAGCCAATTGAAGACAACTAAAGTTCAAAAGCATATAGGATTGCTCCCCCAAGATTTGTGCATTATTTATGATCTTGCATTTGAATACAAATGCACACAAATGGGATCATCACTCTCCATACATATTATTCAAACACTAGTCATGTTCAAGGAAAGCAATAAAATCCAATACCAATTTAAAGAATAGTGTTCTACTCAATGTAGGATAGCTTCCCCAAGAATAGTGCATTATCTAGAAGTATGGCTTGAATGTGAATGCACAAGGATGGGATCATTGCTTTTCCTAACTCAAGAAAGCACAAACAAATTTTGGGTAGAACACAACGAATCCAAAAAGATACAAGCAAGACAAAAGAGGAGTTTGATAAAACAAAATTGGCAATAAAAGAAGGCAATTCAAAGCAAGAGCCAAACATGAAGATGGTCTACAAATTCCACCACAATTATGAGTATCACTTGTCATGGACAAGGAGTATATGGAGATATTTCTCGGTGGTATATAGGAATGATATTCAAGACCAACTTCACAACAAAAAGCATATGTCAAAGGATAGGAATTGAAACACATGCTTAGATAGAGATTCTTGACGGCTTCAATTTGATCAACGATCATGCAAAGCACCAAGAAACTCTCTCACACACAAGACCCAAAAGATGAGAGACAAAAGGCATTTAAGCAAGTATGGAACTTGTTTGAGAAACATGCCACATAGGAACAAGATAATTAGCAATATCAATTCTAGGTGGCAAAACCTCACATGTTCACATTTTCTAGGCTTGTAATATGCACATAGCTTATTACTCCCCCATAATGTGGTAATCCATTTCTTTTAAAACAAGAGGCAAACAAAACCAACTCGAGAAATTAATGGACATAATAGAATTTGAATTTCTCATGAGCAAGACATACCACATAGAGAATAGATAATATAGATGTATCATCACTAAGTGGTATTCCTCATGTACACACAATTTTATGATTGTGAAGTGCACGAAGCATATCACTCCCCCAAAATAGGATAATCCATTAATCTCTAAAAAAGAGAGCCAACAAGATAAGATATCAAATAAAAGCAATAAGGCTCAACACAAATACATGGTGTGCAAACCAACATACACAATCTTGATTACTCAAGATAAGTAAGTAGAGAGCACAACACATACCAACTCTAGCAAGGTACGAAACCTAACACATGCAAGGGTGCAAGCAACTTTCAATGTATATATGATTTAAATAAAAGTTACCGCCAGGAGGAACATTGGATATGAGATAGAACAACATAATCCAAATGACTTGGCTTGAGATAATATAATTGATGAAGATCCCTTAATTCTTCATGATGTACCCAAGTCTCCAATGCCCTCCAACAACACCTATTGATCAAGTTTTAGCTTGTTGGTCACCAACTAAGTTGGGTCCTAAGAGGTTAGTCACAATAGGCTTGGCAACCCAAATGGTTCTTTTCTTGACACCACTTTGAGTACCAATATATTTGGCAAACACATTACCAACCTTATCCTTCCGAAGAGAATAAATATCATCAATTATAATGGGGTTGGATAAGGTACCTGTCGTGGTGGTGTCACGGCAGATGCCATAGGATGGCTTAAGTTGTGGGCTCGCTAGGACGTTGGGGGATCCGGGGAGGGTTTGCGCGCTCACGAAGCACGCATGAAGAACAGCCAAGAACTCACAAGAACAAGAAGAACCAAGAACAACCAAAGCACACCGCGATGTACCCTGCTTCGGGGCCCTCTGGAGGAGGTAACACCCCTACTGCAGCACTAGCCTACTCTCTTTATAACTCAAGTGTTTACAAGTACAGAGTGCTCCTTGAGCTGTAAGAAGAACAATGGTGAAAGCTCTAGGAAGAAGATGAAGCTTGGGGGAGATGATGCCTCTCTCTCTCGTCGTCCTCCCTCTCTGGAGGATGTAGCAGCTTACTTATACACTAACCGGATTACCATTTTGCCCCTGGCTGGAAGTGATAATGGCATGGACAAGAGGAACAGGACAAGCCTCTGCCTCCTGTCAATCCAACGGCCGGACTGTCAGGCCTATCTTGCCCTTCGGGCGATGGCAGCTGTAGCCCACCGGGTCCAGGTCACATCTTCTTTCCCGAACTGGCCGAGTCAGCTCCTAGGTTGCTGCGCTCCCAGGAATCCCGTGGCCTGACCTGGCTGTCAAGTCCCAGCAGGCCTATCTTTTCCTCTTTGAGCTTAAGGCAGAGTAGCCCACAGGAGCCTAGGCCACTGCCCTTTCCCGAATTAGCCGAGTCAGCGCCTAGGGCCTTGCAATCCGGAAAACCCGTGGCTCGACCTTCCTGTCTTCTGAGCCCGGGTCAGTAGAACCGCAGGTCCCGTGACCTTACTGACATTACTTGGCCCCCGTGCCATATCCGGATCACCTTATCCGGGTCCTTACTGACCAATCCGGCTAACTTAGCCGATACTTCCTAAACCGATCCGGTTTGGCTTTACTGGATCCCCTTTGTTTCTTCCCATACTTTAGCTTGATAGATAGCTAACCGAATTCACAACAGATTCGGCCCAGGTGATCCGGCTGACTATTGATCCGGCCAGCCTTTTAGAGCTCTCAACACCACATCTTTGCCCTACCCGGGGGCAGCCCCCCGACAGTAGTCCCCGAAGCTGGTGCGGTCCTACAGCCTCGGCTGAAGGGCCGTAGCAGGTTCAAATCCAACACCATTAACCGAATTGTACTAACTCATCTCCGAATTTCCCGGAACGCTTGGCAGGAAATCTCTGCGCAAAGCCGCGTAATCCGGGTTTCTGATTTGACATGCCACTGTCAGCACTTTACCCGGATCCACCGGGTACTCAAGTGAGTTTGACCAAACGACCGCGTCTCCTCGATTTCTTCGCTGACCTGCACAGCCGATCCGCACGACCGCTTCCAATTCTGTGGCCCAACCTGTGTTTGGGATGCACCGCCACAGCAGCGATCACAGAGTTTCTGGGTACAGTTGATCCGGCCACGCTCCGGAAACCGTGCGTTAGTGCGCCAGTTACTGGTGAGCAGCTATAAATAGGGGCGCGGGGGGTTTTCTCTTCTTCTCCGCTCGTTCCCCACTCCGAAAACCTCCAACCGCGCCATTGCCGCCGCCGCATTCTTGCCCTCGCAGCCTTGCCGCGCCGGAGACGTCCTCAACACCTGAGAAGACTTCGCCGGAGCCGCGCATCGTGCCCGGCACCGCCGTTCTTCGCCTGGGCTACTTCCTCGCCGCGCCCTACCGTAAGCTCCTCTTCTTCCATTCATGGCCGCCGCGAGCCAGTTCATATTCCACGGGGAACTCACCCCTGTTCTTTGTAGATTCATCCGCATACTATCCATCGCCAAGCCTCAGTGCATCGCGTAGATCTCCTGTCTAGATCTTGCACTAGATTGCCCTAGTTTTGCTTGCCACCGTATGAGCAGTTCGATCATATTTTTTACTCGTGATTTCCTTTCTTTTTACTGCCTCGGTAGATCTTGCGTAACCCTAGACTTTTGTGGAAAGTGTTTGTGATTTGGCAACCGAATCACCTTCTCTGCTGAACCCGGCTAGTTTTATCTGGGATAATCTTAGCCGAATCTAACTCGGCCCTATCCTCGATTAAACCATTATCCGATTCAATCTAACTCGGCCCTATCCGACTTTTTGCAGGATTGATCCGGATATGGCGAAGCTTCCTCCCGGCAGATGGGAAGGTTCTGACGTGACAAAGGACGATCTGGAATGGCTATTAAGCACCCGGCGTATAACCTCTCAAGTTATATGCCGCAAACCGGGGAAGGAACTCGCACCGGTCACCGAACCTGGTGAACGCGTGGTGTTTCTAGCGCACTTTGAACGCGGATTCGGATTGCCGGCGAGTGATTTCTTCCGGGCTTTCCTAGATTTCTTCGGCCTACAGCCTCATCACCTCCCGGCGAATGCCTTCGTTTCTCTATCGGCCTTTTCTTCCTTTTGCGAGGGCTATCTCGGTGTCTGGCCGACAGTCGATATATGGGCAAAGTATTTTCACCTCCGCAAGCAGACTATTCCAGGCACCAAGCCGAAGCTGATGACTGCTTGTGGTTCGGTTAGCATTACGCCGAGGGTGGGATCCATCTTTCCCCGTATCACTGGCCTGGACACCGTCAGGAAGTGGCAAAGGACTTTCTTTTATGTGAAGAGTGCCAAAGGCCATGAAGCCCTCAACCTGCCCGAGTTCAAGATCGAGCCACCCACAGCCGGATTAAACTTCGGATATAACCCGGCTGAAACCATTGCAGAGCTCCAGACCATACATGAAACTCTGGAGGACCTTATGGAGCAGGGCATGGATTCGGATGATCTCCTCCGGACCTTTATCTCCCGCCGTGTCAGTCCTTTACAACAACGTCAACACAAGATTTGCCATATGAGCGGTCTGCTAGATCCCACCCGAATCAGCAAACACGCCCTCACCAAAACTTCTGTCAAGAGACGCGTGAATGCCATTGCATTCACCGAGATGTCGGATAAGTGGCAATGGGGCGTGGAGCCATTTCACCGGGACGCACTTCCACCGCAGGTTAGTATATTATTCTCCGGGTTAATCCGTACCTCACAAAAATGTCATTGGACTAATCCGGATTTGCCTCGATTTTACTGCAGCTGTTCGACCGCCAGATCACCGAAGACGGCGATCTTTCCACAAAGGTATGGGCACGGGATCGCAGCCCGCTGCGCGAGGGCGAAGAGGAACCGGATTCGGATGATTATCTGCCGATTCCGCGCGCCAAGCCAATCCGCAAGGGTAAGCAAAAAACTGTTAACAACGAAGATGAGGATGATGATTGCCGGATCCTAGACCCCCTTGATGCTATTCCGATTTCATGGTCACCACCTTGTGTTCCAGCCAAAGAAGATACCCAAGGGACATCTCGGAAACGCGCTGATACGCCCGGATCTGATGCCCCTAAAGCAAAAAGAATCAAGAAGGCTGGCTCCAAGCTGAATCGGCTGAAGCCCATGCCTACCACGAAGGGGTAATGCCCACTTAACTTCATTTGCTTTCTTTCTTCACTAACCGGGTCATCTTCATCCGGATTAATTATTCACTCTGTTTTATGTAGTGACGTCATCGTCACCGAGCAGACTCACTCATCCATTTCTTCTCCTATTCCTCCACTGGATTCGGCTGTGGGGAACCAATCTCCTGAAAAGGTTGCTACCTCTCCAGTGCGCACTACAACCGCCAAAATTTCCCAACCGACTTCTACCTCAAAGCCGGTTATTGACTTGGAGAGTGAGGAAACCCTGATTCCTGTCCGAGATTCAACTTGGCCACGCCCTCTGAAGGAACTGGAGAAGGAAAAGGCTAAGACATCGGCTAAGCCCTTGCCTAAGCCGGACTCTCGCCCTACCCCCGCAGCTCAAGCCCTGCTGAATCAGGAGCAGAAGAAGAAGAAGAAGCAGAAGCAGCAACATCAACAACAAATTCCCGAACAGCAGCCGAAGCAACAAAAGCAGAAGCAGACCCCGGGTGCGTCACCGCAACCCAAGCCGACTCAAGGTGCCTCTGGCTCAACTCCAACCACTTCGGATAAGCAGGTGGTTACTAGCACGAAAGTTTCTGCCGCCCCATCAGCGATTCGATTCGGTCAGGCCCTGTCGAATCCCTGCCCTCCGAGCATCGATAAGCTCGAGTCTGCCAAGCAATTCATTGAAGCTTGGAATGATGCTGACCTCGCCAAAGACTTCACTACTTCAGCGCCACACCCGGCTGGGCCTAGTCGGATGTTTCAATCTCTACACTCCGTGCAGACCTCGGTTACTGAAGCTAACCGGGTCTTTGAGGTAATTTTGCCGAATCCTGTTTTTACTTTATCATTATCAATCTGCACTACTCCCAGTCCCCGAGATTCGGGTCGAATGACTGATACTCCTCCGAGTAAGAAAGTCATTCGGCTTGAATCTATAAAATTTGATCATGAATGTTTCCTTAACCGAGGAAACCGCGGGACTTCCAGTCCCCGAGTTTTTTTCCAACTGATTCGGTTAATCTCGGGCCAGTCCCCGAGATTCTTTTGACGCCATTTGCATGTTTTCTTTCAGGAAACTATGACCGCTCGCAGCAAGCTCTTTAAGCAGCTCGCCCATCAGCACCAGAAGCTCCAAACTTCCTTTGATGGGCTCTGCCTTGAAATGGACAATAAAGAAGAAGAGCAGAAGCGCGCTTTAGAGGAGCAAAAGGCAGAGGTGGCTCGGCTCCAACGAGAGCTTAACCGAGTTGAAAAAGTGAAGAAGCAAAGTGGCCCTTCTCTCGGCATAAGTAGCAACATTGGCTTTTTCCCTTCTTCTTAGTTGAAATCTCAACTTGAGGAGGGGTAGCATGATTCTTCTTGGGAAGAGGCCGTTCTTCAACTTGAGGAACTTGAGTTTGAACTTGAGGCTTCTTCCCTTGTTGCTTCTCACTAAGACGCTTCTTCTTCAAAGGGCAAGATCTAACATGGTGCCCTTCAACTTTGCACTTGAAGCAAACAATCTTGGCCGAATCTTTAACTTGTTCTTGCCTCTTTTTCTTCTTGTTATACTTGAACTTGTTCTTGATATTGGAGTTGAATCCAAGTCCACTCTTGTCATTGGGGCGTCTTTGAACACTCAACATATTGTCAAGTGTGGAATACCCAACATGACGCTTTTCCAAGTCTTTCTTCAAAGAAGTGACTTGGGCCTTGAGCTCTTTTAACTCCTCTACATGGTTAGTATCAACAACAACACTAGAGGAAGTAGAAGCTTCATTGTTAGAGCAACAAGGCATGGAAAGTAATTCATCACAAGATGTAGCAGCATTGTGAGTGGATGAATCACTAGGACTAGCACATGGCAATAAAGCATTTTTAGTAGAAGTTGTGCCTTTGTCCACGTGAGGCTCACAAGATGTTACCTTTGACATAATAGCCTCATGAGCTAACTTTAGCCTAGCATGGGATGCTATAAGATCATCATTAGAGCTAGAAAGCTTTTCATGACTTTCTTCCAATTTCCTATACTTGCTATTTAGGAACTCAAGTTGAGCCCTTAGCTCAACATTCTCCTTCAAAATAGATGCTTCACAAGAAGTGGAGTTAGTAGCACAAGCATAATTATCATTAGCAATAGAAGGAGACAACTTGGCAAGCTCATCATTTTTAGATAGTTGAGTTTGGAGTTGATCATGAGACTTGCTAAGAAGAGAGTGTTCACTTTCTTGTGAGCTTTGTCAAGTCTCTCTATGTCCTCACTTAGTCTAGCATTGCCAACACCAAATTCAACTTTTTCCTTTTTAAGCACTTTATTTTTAGCAATAGCATGATATCTTTCCTTAATAATTTTAGCAATAATAAGATCATTTGACTCATCAAGAGACTCAAGTCTCTCCTCAAGAGAAACCCTATACTCTTCTTCTTCTTCAAGAGAAGCTTTCAAGGAACCTATAGTGATAGAGTTATCTCTCTCAATTTGACATTTCTCGAGAAATTGAGTTTCCAAATCCTCAATGATTTCCCTACTCTTAATAACATACGTAATGATTTCACATAGAGGAGGGATAGCTTTGCTACCTTTGGGGAGAGCACCAAATACCATCTCACCCTTCTTGGTTAAGGATTCAATATCAAAATCTTCTCCATGAGACTCCTCAACCACATCATCACAAGATGTATCGGGATTCGAGATAGAAGATTCCTTTGACTCCTTAGCCATAAGGCAAACGTGATTAATGGGTGAAGAGGATGAAGAAATACTTGAAGCACCATTGAGGTCCATGTCTTGTTCCAACAAATGTTGGGATTCCTCTACATTGTTAGTCATGCAAGTACTAGAGGATATGGAAGCATTATTTTCATGACAACAAGACATAGAGAGCATATCATCATGAGATTTAGTTAAGCAACTATTACATGATATGCAAGGACTATCAACTCTACACACCACCCGCCCAGATGGATGTCCGGTGGAGCTTTTCAAAGAGTTCTAGCCAAATCTCAAGCCCTTAGTCTTGGAGGTGGTGAATGGCTTTGTCTGTATATTGTTGGACATTTCCCGTCTCAACTATTGTATCCTTACTCCAATCCCCGAGGTCAAAGGCGCGAATAATATTAGGTTGTTCCGTCACATAACTCTTATCAACATTATTTTTAAGTCCATGGCTAAGGCGTTTGCATATATGCTTTCCCCAATTATACATTCCACGGTCGTCCGATCCTAGGCATCCTTCAGTAAGGGGTGCCACATTCTGGAGGGAATCATTTCCCTTCAGAAGAATGTCCAGGAGGTAAAAGTGAGAAAACAAAAGAGGATCCTCTTGATATTGGATTCGGGAAGGCCTATGACCGGGTGGATTGGGGCTTCCTCCGTGAGGCCCTGCTATGAAAAGGTTTTCACCCTAGGTGGGTGCATATAGCCATGTTCTTGTTCTCGGGAGGCCGTAGTACGTACGATTGTGGTCAGCGGGGAAGTTGGCCCCTTTTTCCCAATGCTAGAGGGGCCAGGCAAGGGGAACCCTTGTCTCCCTTTCTCTTTGACTTCATGGTTGATTCACTGGCGGTCCTGGATAAGGCTTGGGCGATGGGTCACATCAAGGGCCTTGTGTTGTACTTGATACCTGGGGAGGGGGGAGTATCTCATCTGCAATAGGAGGATGTTACGATTATTCTCATTGAACTGAACGAGGGAGTACAACAATTCTCATGCATGATGGGGCTCAAAATGAAATTCAACAAAAGTTATATTTATTGTGCTCATGGGGTAACCGTGAAGGAACAAAAGCAAATTGGTTGTAATTAAAACTGCACGCTGGGAAAGTTTCCTATCTCTGGCTTCCACTGAGTGACTCTAGGATCATAGCAACAGTCTGGGATTTCCTGGCAGGGTAGACATCAACCCTCGGTTTCAAGGTTGATTCACACCAACACCTTCTTATCCATCTTGCCCATGTTTGCCATGGGGATGTGTTTTGCTTGGTGAAGGTGTCCATGGGGTTATGGATACGCATAGGACACGCATATTCTGGCAAGGAGCATTCCTCAAGCGTCGGTCCCATATGGTGAGCTGGTTGGCATCATGTCGCCCTAAATCTCGCGGCTGCCTTGGGATCCTCAATACTAGACTCATGAATGTCTCACTGATGCTCAAATGTGCGTGGAAGCTCTTGAGTTGGAGCTAAGGGTTGTGGGCTGTCATGCTTCAATTCATGCCAAGTATTGCCACCTGAACGAGTCTTTCCTAAACTCTTCAATATCTTTATCTCAGTTCTGGAACTCTCTTGATAAATCACATATCAAAATATAAAGAAGGTCTAAATAAAAATTAAACGAAATAAAAATAGAAAAATAAGTTATGAAATGCAGTAAGTCTTCTTTATTATTCTAATTGATTGCAATTAAACTCGGCAAAGATTAAGCCGAATAAAAATAGATCATGACACGATCATGACACTTGACAAATCGAGATTAGCATTTCTCTTCTGCATGTCTATGGAGTTTTGCAAAACCCAAACACCTGAGAGATAGATATAATGGTAGGAATTTGTCGAGCGAACCACGCTCCTTCGTAGACCGTGGTTCCTCCTCCAGGTCAGCTGTGATTTGAGTCACAAGAAATAACATAGTTGAGGAAGTGAGTAAAGTATCCTTTGGCTTGGCGGCTAAGTTTTGCATGAACAACTGAAACGATACTTGCCTTTGATTAGATTGGTGGGTGGGGATGGGCTCGCAGTTACGACAATTGAACAGTTACCAACCGCACAATAGGTAGTGAGAAAAATATTTTGTAAATTTTGATTCCTTTTGGTCTTGGTCTGAAAGTGTTAGATTCCGTACAAAACTTGATTTGAAGTTCAGGGTCACAATTTCGGGTCTCATTCTTCAGATTTGTTTTTTCAAAAAGGGGAATTACCCCGGCCTCTTCATCGGAAAGATGCATATGGCTTTGATTTATTTTATTTATTCAACACAGACTAGCTAAAATCTTTACAACAATCATAGTAACTTGTTCTTCAGATAAAACTACAAGAACACAGACGAGCATGTCCCTACTGAAACTACCCATTGGACAGTACAAACTGAACCTACTGAAGTCTGAAGCTACAGCAGTAACCAGTCTATACACAACAAGAACAGGTCCTTCAAGCATCAGATTCCGCAATCTAACACGAGAACGGCATGCCACTACTTGCAAATAGACCAAAAAAAGCTAATGTTCTTTATTCTTCATGCATATACAGATAGGTAAGCCAGGCGAGCACCGGATAATCGAAAAAGGAGATTGAAATGAAGGTAGCACCACAGTCATAACATACTCATGCATCGGAGTTCTTGTTAGAAGCACGAAATGGTTGCTAGAATGCATGACATGGGGGTATTTTGAAACATCAGTTTCATGACACATTTCTACAACAATGTCATAGCCTGCTAAGGTAGTAACTTCATTTTGCGCTTGCTAGTTGCAGTGTCAGACATCAGCGTCATAGCCTGACAAGATCACGACTGACTTCCTTGCTTGCTACTGTCAGATCCTTCACGAGTCAGACTGTCAGCATCATTGACCAATGATCCTTGGAGCAGCATTTTCCTTTTCTGTGTTGATCTTGTCACCTGCTTACACAGAGAGACTCCTATTATCACAATATACAACCCAACAAGGGAAAAAAATACTGAACATAAAGTTATGCTTTTAAAGAAAGAGAATCAGCTTAGGAGTTTGGTACGCAAAGATTGATAAGGGTTTCATCATAGAACACGAAGCATTTAGAAGCGCTCCAAAATGCAAATATTTTCACTTTGAATGGGTGATGATTTTGCAAGAAAAAAAAGGCTGCATGCATGAATTTTTACCCTTCTGAAATGTACAGGCTGATGACCAAGAGAACTTCTCCGTTGCTGAAGCTGAGTGTGCATGTCTTCACTCTCCTGAAGCTTCTTCCTCAAAACCTCCAGCTCTTCGTTGTTTCGAGCAAGTTGCTCTTTTGCATCATTGGCCAATGGTCCTTGGAGAAGCATTTCCCATTTATAAGTTGCTTTTGTCACCTGCTTACACAGATAGACTCCTATAACCCCCATACAAGCCAACAAGGAAAAATACTGACCATATAGTTATGCTTGTAAACAAAGAGAATTAGCTTAGGAGTTCAGTATGCAAAGATTGATAAAAGTTTCATTATAGAACTCGAAGAAATTGAGTTAGAAGCTCCAAAATGTAGATATTTGTCAAAACGTATGGTGCTCCGGTAAAATATGAATGGGTGATGATGTTGAAAGAGAAAGGAGGCTTTTGGGGGGCATAGGCTACATGCATTAGTTACCCTTGTGGAACAGGTTCAGGACCAGGAGCTTTTCTTTTCTGTTGCCGAAGCTGAGTCTGCGTGGCTTCACTTTCCTGAAGCTTCTTCCTTGAAACCTCCAGCTCTTCGTTCTTTCGGGCAAGTTGCTCTTTAGCCATCAGAAGCTCCTCCTTTGTCACCAAATTTTCATGGTTTGCCGCCACACGTTCATATTTTTCCGCAGCAAGTTGCTCTTTCGCCACGGCAAGCTCCTTCTTTACAGTTTCAAGCTGCTCCTTAATTGGTGCCACCTGCTCCTTGATTGCTGCGACCAAATTAGTCCAGCGTCAGAAGTCAGGATCCTAGAAACTATTTCGGAGCAAAATTGAACTTCATGAAAGATCACAAACCTTGATAATCATGCTCCAAATTCTCCTTTTCTTCGATGACCGTATTAATCATATCCTGGTATTCCATTTTCTCATCCCGGACCTTTTTGTTCTCTTCAACGAGTTTATCAACCATATCCTTGATTTGCAGGTACTCGAGCATGGCAACCCTATGGTAGCATATCTTGGACTGAAGCTTACAAGCCAGTGCGTCAATGATGTCAGCCATAGCCTGCAGTTTCAATGGCTAACAGAGTATCACAAATGTAGGACATGTCATTTAGAATGGGAAATAAGCATAAGAAACACTCCAGTGAGTCATTTAGATTTTCAAGAAGGCATATGCAGCTAGGGGGCACAAGGCTTATTCCACCATTTTGTGACCCTACCCTTGTTGTTGAAAGAGAGTAACTACACTCAGGCAGTATTTGTACTAATGAACAATAATGTAACTAATGAACAAACATTGCACTATCGACGATAGTAACATAATGGATATGAAACGTTCATTATGTCCTAAAATAAAATTGGGATTGGACAATGTCATGTGTGTACTTAGCTATTTTAATTCCTAGTGGAACCAGAGGAATTGATGTCATATATTGTTTGCAAATTATTATACAAATTGATATTCACAAAAGTTGCCAGGGCGTCAGCACTGATCAGAATAATTTCAGTGCTACAAGATAAAATTAATGTTGCCCAGAAACAGAGCCTTGCCCAAGCTAATCCATGCAAGTAATGCGACCCAACAACAATCAGAAAGACAGTCACACAAATACACACTGAAATCTAGCTGAAATAAAGGCAAGGAATCTAAGAACAAAACTGGTGGAAAGGTGCCCGGAAGAAACGCACGAACAGCAAGATACATTTACTCAAACTGGTGAACAATGAACAAAACGAGTGGCAAGATCTGAAATTGCTATTTCAGACAAGCATGCCAAAATCAAAGTATAGGGTTTCTAGAACACATTTATCAACCATTTGTGACCCTACCCCAGTTGTCAAAACAGAGTAACAACACTCAGTGTTTATACTAATACACAACAATGCCACTGTTAGTAAAAGAATGGACATGAAGCATAAGAACACACATTTAATTTGGACCATGCTCATTTCATCAAAGACAGATAAGAGCTCATAATCTGGGGGACTGCATGTTCATTATTGATCATTTCGTGAATATTAAATAAAAAATGGAAACATATATTTCCTAAGAACATAATTGGGAAATGGACAATGTGTTCTTATCTATTTTACCTCCCAGTGGAGATACAGTAATCAATGTCGTATGGTGTTTGCCAAATCATTATCTAGAAAAGTTGATATTTACAAAAGTAGCCAGGCCGGGCATCAACACTGATCAGAGCAATAAAAGGGCTACAAGCTAAAATTAATGTTGCCCCAATCCTGTCTAAGCTAAATGGCTAATATATTCATGAAGAAAGACAGTCACACAAATACACACTGAAATCGGACTATAAAAAATGCAAGAAATCTAACAGCAAAAATGGTGGAAAAGTGCCAAGAAGAAACCCACGAAACAAAGCAAGAGCATATTTACTCCAACTGCCGAACGATGAAGAAAAGGAGTCACAAGATCTGAGCTTGTTATTTCTGTCGAGCATACCAAAATCAAAGTTTATGGGTTTTAGGAAGAAAATAGCCCTTCCTGAATTCCAAAGAGAAACCCTAATTGAACTAGAAAAACGGAGAATAGCAGAATAATGGGGGTAAATTTCACAAACCGAGAGCAAAGGCTCAAACACAAACAAGAAGTCTCCCTTTAACCCTGTGAAAGAACAGAGGCCAATATTTACCATTTAGGAATGAACAAGAACGGTCACAAACTAGCACAAAATAATAGCAGCAGAGTGAGAAATCTGAACCTTTCACGACCCACAAGAACTCCGCTACAAGAACAAATGCACGAGACCAGAATAGCAAGGGAGGAAAAATTAGATGTGGTACTAGAGGTTGGTGGTCTCTTGCAGACAGGAGGAAGATGAAGAGGGCACTCACCGAGCAGGATAGCTAGTAGTAGTGCCTCACACCACCGGTAGTACCTGAGCACCCACGTGTCAATGATGTGGCATGATTTCTTTTGAACTACCGTGAGTACCGAGGGATTAATGGTGTGAACTACCGTGAGTAGATGGCATGTTTCGTTTTGAGATCCAATGTGCATGTTTGTTGGTTGGTACTGTAAGAGAAACTAGAAAATCACCCTGAGCATTCCCGCGGAATTATGTCGTATGGAATACAAGTAATTCGTTTTTTTTAGAAACCTCTCGAGAAAAAACTGCATGTTCATAAGAATAGTAAACGTGCACGTGTGCACACGTCTAATCTTAAAAATATCTTTATTCATACAAATATTTAAACAAAACCAGCAAAGTAAAATAACATATGGAGAGATATAATAATTTACTAACAGAGACATCAAAAAGAAATGATTTTTTTGTAAAGGGCTTTATTACTTAAAAGGTTTAAGCAGTACACCCGGCCTCTGCATATCAAAAAGAAATGAATAAATGCAAGCGCAAATGCCAGCGATAAGAAAAAGAATACAATGAGAACTTTGATCTCATCTGAGCAAAAGAATCACGATAATCATATGTGATTGAATTCAATAAACTTTCACCTTCAATATCTAAGCTTGGTGTGGTTCTGCAATGACCAATGACATGTCACATTGAGAAGGACTGAATGTGCCACTAATTAATATTCCCACTCGCCCTCATACAGAAACACAAGCTGCATGAAGTGCTCGTTCAGAGCAGGCCGGCCTTGGCACTGCAAATGCTTGTTCTGCTTGAAAAGCGAATAGGTCAAATGCCTGATACTTGTCAAGATAAAAATCAGGAAGATATAATCCAAGTTACTGACTCAGAAAATGAATCAACAAAATTCGGATAAGCGAACACTTGACAAGCCATGGCAGGTCTCTAGATGACCAAGCCACATCCATGACATGTTTTTCTTGAGGCCTTACATGATTATTGTTGGATTTCACACTCATACACGAATTTGATGAATACACACATGAATTTGGTGAATCAAGACCGTAGGTAGAAGATGGAACTGTCAGACACACACACACAACCGAACACTCTCGATTTCTCTTCTGCTCTGTACAAATACACCCCTTGTGTCACTTTTACATTACAACCCTTCTACTTTCTTCTATTACTACTCTACATGCCCTGTCACACCTCAACACTCACCCTCAAGATGGGGCAAATATATCTATGAGCCCCATCTTGTCACACAGTTTCATGAATGATACAACATTAACACCTTTTGTTAGTATATAGGCAACTTGGTCTACGGATTTGACAAAACTAACTTGGAGGGTTCCCTCGTCTATTTTTTCCTTAATGAAGTGTCTATCTATTTCAACATGCTTGGTTCTTTTGTGTTGGATTGGGTTATGAACCAAGTTGATTGCTACTTGATTATCACAATAGAGTTTAAGAGGTCCATCATCAAGCAACCTCCGCTCTGATAATAAGATCCTCAACCACATCAACTCACACAAAACTGAAGCCAAAGACCGAAACTCCGCTTCAGAAGTTGATTGTGTCACTACACTTTGCTTCTTACTTCTCCAACTCACGAGATTACCACCCACAAAAACACAATATCCCGACATAGATTTCCTATCGTCCAAGCACCCAGCCCAGTCAGAATCTGTATACCCTTCTGTTTTAAGATGCCCATGATTAGAGAATAAGATGCCCTTCCCCGGGCAACTCTTGAGATACCGGAGAATTCTAAGTACTGCCTTCCAATGACCGGAACGAGGATCATGCATATACCTGCTTACAATGCTGACGGCGTGGGCAATATCTGGCCTTGTGTGGGATAAGTAGATTAAACGTCCAACTAATCTTTGATATTGATGTTTGTCTACATGATCACCTGAATCCGCTAGCATACGGTGGTTTTGCTCAATGGGTGTGGGTGACGGCTTACAATCTAGCATGCCAGTTTCAGTAAGTAAATCAAGTATATATTTTCTTTGTGATAGATAAATACCTTGTGATCCATACGCAACCTCAATTCCCAGGAAATAATGTAGAAATCCAAGGTCCTTGACTTCAAAGGATTTAGCCAACATCTTCTTTAGGCATGCTATCCCATCATCGTCATTACCTGTGATCACAATATCATCAACATATACACTAAGAATAACAATCTTGCCACTCTGGTGCTTAAAGAAGAGGGTGTGATCTGCATTACTTTGCTGATAACCCATAGAGCATACTTCCTTTCGAAACCTCCCAACCCAAGCTCTAGGTGATTTTTAAGTCCATATAAGGACTTTTTTAGTTTACACACTTTGCCGTCAGTCTCTCTACTATTAAACCCCGGTGGAATTTCCATATAGACCTCTTCCTGCAAGTCTCCATGAAGAAAAGCATTCTAAACATCCATTTGAAACAAATTCCACTTCTTATTTGCTGCTACAGATATAATGGCCCTAATGGTGTTCATTTCCGCCACGGGTGCAAATGTCTCATCATAATCCACTCCATAAGTTTGACTATAGCCCTTTGCCACCAATCTGGCTTTATATCTCTCTATCTTTCCCTCTGAATTTTGTTTGATAGTAAATACCCACTTACAACCAACAACCCTTTTATTAGGAGGAAGAGTAGTAAGTACCCAAGTGTTGTTCTTGTCAAGTGCTGCCATCTCCTCTATCATAGCCTCTCTCCACACCGGGCATTGTTTCGCCTCCTGCCAATCACGTGGTATAGGTAAAGAGGAGTCCAGTGCAGCTATAAATGATTTGTACTGAGAACCCAATGACACATATGAAACATAATTAGAAATGTGATATTGAGATAGATTTGGTGGCAATTTCCCAGCTGTGGAACGTGGTTGTTTTCTGTGGGCAATAGGAATATCTAAATCATCCCGTGGTAAGGAAAGTGTACCATCATTTTGAGAGGGACTTGAGCTTAATTCACGCGTACTTGGCTGAACTTGATTTTTAGGATTCTGTCCTAATGGAGTGTTCTTCTCCCCCTGCAACTGATCGTCCCCTGTTCGGTGTCTTCGTGCATATACCCGAACCTCTTGTTCTTCATTTGACCTTGACCAACGTAACACCTCATTTGGGGCACCTTGTTGCTCCCCTTGCATCCTCCCTTGTCCTTCTTCAGTAGAAATCACATCTCTGTCATCATGACTATCATCATGACTATCTGCCGGAATAACTCCAACCACAACTTCCCTTGAAGTTGTAGAGTCGCCATATTCTTCTTTCTCTCCCCCCATCTCATTGTCCTGATCTGAAACATCACTAGGAAATGAATCAGGAAAAACATCATTCAAATCAACAGGTTCACCATAAAATGGTTCATGTTCCTTGAATACTACATCCATGCTCACAAACATTCATTTTTCAGATGGACACAAACATTTATAACCCTTTTGTTTCCCGAAATATCCCACAAATACACACTTCACTGCTCTAGGGTCCAGCTTTCCAACAGATGGTCTATAATCCCTCACAAAACAAACACATCCGGATACCTTTGGTGGCACAACATAAGTAGTCTCACCAGTTAAACACTCAATCGGTGTCTTGTTGCTAAGCACTCGAGAAGGCATTCTATTCATCAAATAAGCAGCTGTCATCACGGCTTCACTCCACAGATATTTAGGAACATTCATGCCTACCATGATACACCGAGTGATTTCTAAGAGATGCCTAGTTTTCCTTCCAGCCAGACCATTCTGCTCGGAAGTGCCTGGGCAACTAGTTTGATGGATAATTCCAAAGCTTGACAGGTATTCATCAAATTGTTTATTTACATATTCTGTGCCGTTATCAGTTCGAAATATTTTCACCCGTGCATCGTACTGAGTCATGATTAAGTTATGAAAATCCTTAAAACATTCAAACACATCACTTTTACTTCTCAGCACATACACCCACGTAGTCCTGGTGCAACAATCGATAAATGTAACAAACGAACGATATCCATGAAGAGACCACACTCCACTAGGACCCCATACATCTGAGTGGATGGTTTGAAAGGGCACAATACTTCTATGATCAGATGAAATGTAAGAACTACGGGTTATCTTTCCATACTGGCAGGCATCACATACTAGACTTTCCTTGCAAATTTTATTATAAAGGTTAGGATAAATCTGACCCAGAGTCTTGAAGGACATGTGTCCCAGCCTGCGATGATGAAGGAGAAATTCTTGCAATAGTGACTGAGGCAGAACAGCAGCAGCCACATGTGACATATTATCATCTAGGTAATATAGATCATCCCGCATGATCCCCGTCCCAAGCAGGGCGTGCAATTCGATAACTATTATAGACACCACGGAATGAAAAATTTACATTTCTACACCCTATATTTGGACACAGCCAGTCCTCATTTCGCTGCCAAGATTTTGCAGCACCATGTCCTTTACCTCCACCTGATCCATTATAAACTTCATTTTGGGATCCACCTCATGTCTTTGTGTTCTCCCCCTGCTTACCAATCCCATCAAACAGAGCTTGGTATTTTGCAGCCATAGGTCGCACCAAGTAGTCACCAACACTGGTATTTCTCATCTTCCAGCTATGAGCGCCGCTGGCCGCCGACGCACCACTGGCTGCACTCTCTCCACTGCTCTTCTCAATCTGCTTGCAGCCAACAAATTCAGCACTGCTAATTACCTCCTCTGTGTTTGCACACACAGCACAACAAATCCAAGTCTGCAGCTCACCGCACGAGCTGTCTTACTCTTCTCTAATTCTTGCAGAAATTTCTCACCGAGTGCACCAGTACCGCACCTCCACAGCTCCACTCCAAGTATAGCAGCCACACCTGACCTGTAGGTCGTATACGCGGGCTGCCGGCGGCCGCCTCCACGAATCCCCTGTACCTCTTCTTCTTGGACAGTACTCCTCCGCCTGGGCCTACCCTGTTAGAGCTTGTTCTCTGCCTGCACTCCAACTCTCCCAATCGCCGGAGCTCCGCCGCAGTCCACTTAATCGCTGCCGGCTCCACACCTCCGCCTGGGCCTGCTACCCCGTCCGCACCGACGCACCTGAGCACCCAGAGCTCTGCCGCACGCTGCTGACTCACCGCCGGCGAGGTCCCAACAACACCGGCTCTGATACCATGTTGGATTTCACACTCATACACAAATTTGGTGAATACCCACACGAATTTGGTGAATCAAGACCGCAGGTAGAAGATGGAACTGTCAGACACACACACACAACCGAACACTCTCGATTTCTCTTCTGCTCTGTACAAATACACCCCTTGTGTCACTTTTACATTACAGCCCTTCTACTTTCTTCTATTACTACTCTATAGGCCCTGTCACACCTCAACAATTATCGCATCACCTTCATGATCTCACATCCAAAGCCCATGATTTTTTCAGGGTTTCGGTGTGTTCTCCTAGAAAACAAGCCACAATGCATGTATATACTGTCTCTTTTCAACTAATTAATAGGCAGCGCTTTTAATCTTGCACTGCAGACCAAACCTCAACCCTGAATAGTACAAGAACTAACATAAAAAGTAATAGAGAATAAGAAAATTGAAGTATAAGAAGTGGCAAATGCACTAAATGAAGAGACTGACCTAACGATTATAAATTCATATGGTTTTGCAAATACAAATCATGATGTAAAGTTGCAACTGCAGTAATATGAATTTGATCCCATGCTTTGCTCTGACATCGGAAAGCCTATCATTCATCTAAACCAACAGGCTACTCTCACATTTAAAACCATTCCAGCAAATATAGATAGCCCAAGAGAGAAATAAGTAGCATTGCATTTCATTTGAGAGCCATAAATCACCTTAATCAAACAAAGTTCCCTGTTTAGAGGCTCCCCAAATCTCATACATCTACACGTACACCTTGTTTTTATAGGGATCAATTCTTGTAAGGACCTCATCCTTTCCGCTTCTATATCTCTCCTTGTCTGTACTGGGACAAATACGGTTTAAGATACTGCTGAATAAACAAGCACCTAGCAGGACCGTAAGTAAATAAAAATCAATGGGAGAAATACAACATGACGTGCAAACAGCCAAATACAGTTCTTAACTACAACTGCTAGGATTATGGTATACATGATATACAAGTTCAAAGGAATGCTGCTTATCTTAAAGCAGTAATATTATATAGCTAGATAGTAATTACAGGGCATTCACTACCTTAGATAGTAACTGTGATTGTATGAGCCTTGCAGAAAATGCCTGCCCATCATCTATCTGATGCAACATTATTTTTAAAACGTGTGATGACGATATGAAAATATTGTCGCTTCAGTGCCAAGTTAGAGTTGATTGCTCATTCACAGACTCACACGGTGCATGCCAAGGCATGAGACATACAGATCACTGCTTGTACACACTCATGGGCTCCTGGCTCCCAGTGGATTCAAATCCAGTTCTAGAGTGGAGGCATGATATAGTCCACACCAGAACCGGATACATGATCACTTCGCAAACGACATAGATACATGGTAGTGGCTTATGTAGACAACTTCCAAAAAATATATCCAAATGCCCTAAGCTACATCATCTAATGAATTTTATTACCCTCACTGTGATGCTGTGGGGATGAGTATATATCCAAAATTTGGCACGGTTTCTATACCAGATCCAGCAGACAACACAAACTCCCAAGATTTGATAACCTCAGACAACATCGAATCATACGAATCTAGCACCAAAGAGAAACCAAATTTCTGGAATCAACCGGGGATGAGAAGGATCTTACAATTCTCGCTGGCTGCTGTGGCCGCGGCAGGGACGTTAGGGGATGCCTGAAGCGGCGCTAAAGACTGGAGCCCAGAGGGAGGGGAGCACGCGGCCGTCTCCCTTGTCGCGCCTGACGACCAACGATACCACCCAGCGGGTTGCTCCCGTGCTCTTCTTCCCACGCGGCACCCTCATTAGAAAGTAGCGGGTCGGGACTCGGGAGGCAAAGTTCAGTGCGGCGGCAGGGATTATGAAGGGGCATTAACGGCGCCGAACTCAGGGTGAAATGCCTAGACTATGAATTCATCGAATCAAACAGGAATTGCAGCACGATTTCCTTTATTATCTCTGAACTACGCCAATTACAAAGGAATGATTAAGGTTCAGACAGAGGAAAGATTGAAATTCAGAGGTACAAGGTTGCTTCACCACATAGTGGCGGCTGGGTAAACCCTAAATGGAAAAATAGATAGATAGATAGCCTCCCAGAGAGCTGGTCTCCGCCTAGATAAAGCAGCTCTGCGAGGAAGACAACAGACGACGAGGCAGTTGGAGTTCGACAGGGACAGCTGCATATAGATTTCCAATAGTGACGTCGGATTCCATCTGGGCCGTAGATCTTCAGATTGACGGTCCATCGCGCTACTACCAGTGAAGCGGTAAGTTGCAAGATAGACCATTCGTCTGGGGATCGACGGTGCAGATTAGACTCGACAACGAAGCTAACTGAATTCTAGAATGCAGATGACACTTCGTCAGTACTTCTTCAGACTGACAGTCACTAGGGTGTGACAACTCCCCCTTGTAAGATCAGACTTGTCTCAAGGATGAAAAGCCGGAAAAACCTTCTGTATGAAATTAGAGTCTTCCCAGGTTGCTTGTTCAACAGGTAAATTCTGCCATTTAATCAGCCATTGCACCACCGGAATGGAAATTGCTCCTTGAGCTCTGGGGATTAGCTTCCTGTAAAGAACTTGTTCTGGTGCGATGAGGATTGTACCATCAGGGTTCAGAAGAGGTAACTTAGAACTAGGTAGAGCTTTTGGGCCCAAGTGCTTTTTCAACTGGCTCACATGGAAGGTATGATGCAGTTGGCACCCATCTGGCAACAGTAGCTTGTATGAAGTTTTTCCCACTTTTTGCAAAACCCTGAATGGACCATAATATTTGGAATGAAGTTTGAGGCACCTGTGGATGCTGAGAGAGGTATGCCTGTATGGCTGTAATTTTAGGTATACCATGTCACCCACTTCTAGAGATCTCTCACTTCTGTGCTTGTCAGCCTGTACCTTCATGCGTTCTCGAGCTTTCAGCAAGTTCTCCTTGATCTGCTGAGCAATATCTTGTACAGTTGTTGTCGGAGTAAGATTAACATCCTTCTCTTCTGTTGGTAGAAACAGTTCAGCAAGTTGCGGTGGGGGTCTGGCATACAAAGCTTGGAATGGTGTCATCTTCAAGGATGTGTGGAAAGATGTATTATACCACCACTCGGCAGATGCCAGCCACTGGTGCCATTTCTTCGGTTGTAAGAAAGCCATACTTCTGAGATAGTTTTCCAAGCACTGGTTTACTCTTTCTGTCTGACCGTCAGTCTGTGGGTGATATGACGTGCTGAAATGTAATTTGACTCCCAACATTTTTTTGAACAAATCTTGCCACAGTGTGCTTGTGAATATGCGATCCCTATCAGTCACAATGACAGTAGGTAAACCATGGAGTTTGAAGATGTTTTCTTTGAATGCTCTTGCTACCGAGTGCACATTAATGGGATGCTTCATTGCTATGAAATGAGCATATTTCGTAAAGCGATCAACCACCACCAGAATGTGGTCTTTATTTTCAGATGTTGGCAAGCCCTCAACGAAATCCATATTAATGTGTGTCCACGCAAAGTCAGGAACTGGCAAAGGCTGAAGCAACCCAGGATACTTGGTGTGTTCAGTTTTGTTAATTTGGCAAGTCGGACATTGCTTGATGAACTCAATAACCTGTTGTTTCATACCTGGCCAGTGGAATAGCAGTTTAATTCTTTGATATGTTGCTTGCTCTCCAGAATGACCTACCAGTTCTGAGTTATGTAAGGAAGTGATGATATCTTCCCTCAGTTTCGTAGTACTGCCAATGAACAACTTGGATTTGTATCTAATGAGCCCTTTGGAGAATGTGAAGTGTGGAATGGAGGCTGGAGCTATCGTCAGTTGTTGAATCAACTCTGTGCATTTTGAATCGTTGGCATAAGATTTGACCACTTCTGTAACCCACATGGGTACTGCAGTACTAGATATCAAGGAGAGCACTGCATGTTTCACTCGTGACAATGGATCTGCTACTTTATTCTCAACTCCTTTCTTGTACTCAACTGTGTAGTTGTACCCTAGAAGCTTGATCAACAGCTTGTGTTGTATCCCTTCAGTAAGTTTCTGTTCTTGAATATACTTCAGACTCTGCTGGTCAGTTCGTATAATCAAGGAAGTAGCTGAGAAATAGTGTTTCCACTTTTTGACTGCTTCTAAAATTGCCATGGCTTCTTTGTCATAAGTTGATAATCCTGCAGACTTAGGTCCAATTGCCTTACTAATGAATGAGATAGGTCTCCCCTGTTGCATTAAGACTGCTCCAATGCCATAATCTGAAGCATCAGCTTCCAATGTAAAGGGTAGTGAAAATTTTGGAAGAGCTAGTACTGGAGGACTAGTCATTTTCTGCTCGAGTAACTGAAATGCTTCTTGCTGTTTCTCAGTCCACTGAAAGTTATCCTTGCGAAGGGCGGCAAATAATGGTTTACATATTAAACCATAATCTTTGATGAAACGCCTGTAGTAATTAGTCATGCCAAGAATCCACCGCAGCTGTGTAATGTCAGTAGGTGCAGGCCAATTGACAATAGCTTCAATTTTCTTGGGGTCTGTTGCTACTCCTTTGGCAGAAATAATGTAGCCTAGATATTCCACTTGGTCAGTAGCAAATGTGCACTTCTGCATTTTTGCAAATAAGCTATTCTGACTGAGAATGTTGAAAACCTGTTTCAGGTGCTGAATATGTATTTTCATATCTGGGCTGTAAATGAGGATATCATCGAAAAATACCAAAGCAAATTTCCTCAGAATAGGTGCCAACATTGTGTTCATGAGTTGCTGGAAGGTTGCTGGGGCATTTGTTAGGCCAAATGGCATCACGACATATTCATAATGTCCTTGATGTGTAGTAAAGGCCGTTTTACTTATATCGGCTTCATTCATCCGTATCTGGTGGTATCCACTTCGGAGGTCAATTTTTGAAAAGACTGTAGCTCCATGCAATTGATCCAACAGATCTTCAATAATAGGAATTGGGTATTTGTTTTTGATTATTTGAGCATTCATCTTCATGAAGTCAGTGCATTTCCTCCATGTATGGTCCTTTTTCTTCACTAGCACCACTGGAGAAGAATAAGGACTGGTACTGTTGCGTATCACACCTTTCTGAAGCATATCTTTAATGATTTCTTCTAAAGCATCCTTCTGGTGATGAGGCAGACGATATGGTCTCTGATTTACCACTTTAGCATCAGGTATCAGTGGTATAACATGATCACAATCACGTTTTGGTGGTAATTTCTTGGGTTCAGAAAAAAATTCCTTGAATTCATCCAGTAAGTGTTTTATTTCCTTGGGGTACTGAACCTCTTCTTCTATTACAGAAAGAACTGCTCGGACAAACAATAGAGCACCACCCGTGGATTGTTGCAGTAGCTTCTTGATATCCTGGGCTTCTGCTACTTCAGATGTAGTTGGCAAACTTTCATCAGTAAAGGTAACCGTACTGTCATCAGGTTTTGTTACTTGTAAGGTCATTCTTTTGTAATTCAATGTCACAGAACTATAAGTATACACCCAGTCAGCTCCTAATATAATATCATATCCCTGAAGCTGTAAGACTCTGAAGTCTGAACAGAATTTTGTGCCTTGTATGTCATATGGACAGTTGGGAGTGATGAACTTTGTCCATAACTGTTCACCATTAGCAACTGTTACCTTCAGCCTTCTAGCTGGTTGCAGAACACATTTTGCCTTCTGTGCAAATGCTGGGCTAATAAACATGGTAGTGCTGCCCGTATCTACCAAAGCTAAAGCATGTCTATCCCTAATCTTAACATTCAGTGTGAAACAATGTTTGTCTGTGGACATACCATGTAAGGCATGCATTGATATTAGTAGCTTTGGTGCCTGTTGTTCTTGGTCACCTTCCTCTTCACTGTCAGTTTCCTCCATTATATATATGATATCTCGTGTTTCAGCTTTGTCTGCTTGCATTGCTTTTATCTGGTTCCTGTTCACCATCCGGCAAACCTTTTTATGGCCTGGGAACCATGGTTCCTTGCATTTGAAACACCGTTCACTAGTACAGAACGACACATCGGATACCCCTCTATGGCAACGGCAAGAGTTAGGCGACGGAAATATGAGCTCCGCGCGCTTCCACGAGTGCGCGCGCTAGTCGGTCGATGGGCCCGACACAATGGTAACGGAGGATGAAAAGATCTCCGTTGCTCATATATAGGCAACGGAGGAAATAATATCTCCGTTGCTGATATTGCCACATCAGAAACGGAGATCGGTCTATCTCCGTTTCCCATGTGAAGGCACATTAAGCGGTGCCGGTATTAATATCTCCCACTCCAGTACTGTATCTCACTCTCACTCTCAGTCTCACTATCCCCAGTTCCTAACCCTAGCCACACACGCTCTCCTCCTACTTCACCCATCGATGGCGAACCCCCCAGGCGCCGACGGAAGTCAGGATGGAGCATCTTCCTCCACCCACCCTCCGAGGCGCAGCCCGGATCTCCCCTAGAACTGGGGCAAGATCCCCGGCGACTGCGGTCACGAGTTCATTCTGAGCCGTCAAATCCCATCCGGATCCACGGAGGCGGCGACCACCGATGCCCGGATCTCGTCCTCATCGTCCTCCTCGGACGATGAGGACGAGGATCTGAAGGTCGGTCTCCTCCTCTCTCGCGCCTCCTTTGAGCGCGAGCGCGCCGAGGGTGTCATTCGGGCGTCTGCGATGTAGAGAGCTATCCGCATCTCCGCCGCCGAGCACGCGATAGAAGCCGCTGAGGAGGCGTTGTTCCAGACGCGGCCATAGACCGCTCTCTTCTCCCTGGCCAGGGCCCTGGGCCAGATGCGGCGGCGGCAGCGGTGGCGGCGGCGGAGGAGGAGGATGAGGAGGAGGAGGAGGAGGACGCTCCGGTGTTCGAGCAGGATGAGGTCTCCTCTGACGTCTCCTCTGGCAGTGGCTCCGGCGCCGACGCCTGGGACGCAATCCGCGACGGAAAGCGACCCGGCCTCGCCTAAGGTAAATGACCGCTCTATTAGCTACTTATTTAGCTCGGTTTGCTCTGTTCAGCTATGTATTTGCTATGTTAGCTACTTATTTAGCTCGGTTTGCTTTGTTTAGCTATGTATTTGCTATGTTAGCTACTTATTTAGCTCGGTTTGCTCTGTTAGTTAGCTATGTATTTGCTATGTTAGCTACTTATTTAGCTCGGTTTGCTTTGTTTAACTATGTTAGCTACTTATTTAGCTCAGTTTGCTCTGTTAGTTAGTTCTGTTCAGCTATGTATTTGCTATGTTAGCTACTTATTTTGCTCGGTTAGCTTTGTTTAGCTATGTATTTGCTATGTTAGCTACTTATTTAGCTCGGTTTGCTCTGTTAGTTAGCTCTGTTCAGCTATGTATTTGCTATGTTAGCTACTTATTTAGCTCGGTTTGCTCTGTTCAGTTATGTATTTGCTATGTTAGCTACTTATTTAGCTCGGGTTGCTCTGTTAGTTAGCTCTGTTCAGCTATGTTAGCTACTTATTTAGCTTGGTTTGCTCTGTTAGTTAGCTCTTCAGCTATGTATTTAGCTCGGTTTGCTTTGTTTACTGCTTATTGGCTCTGTTTATTAGCTTTGTTTGCTGTTTTTAACAAAGAATATTCGTTGTTTCAAGGGCTTGGTGGATGCTTGGTGCGATGTTGCTGCCGTGAAGACCTAGGAGCGGGGCTCCATACACGGTGCCGTCACCAGGAGCAGTACATTTTGCGCAGCAGGAAAGACAGTAGATGTTCATCTGGCGGTCGTGAAGACATAGGAGCAGAGCTCCAGCCACGCGCACAGATGAACTTTTGTAAAGCAGGACGTACAGGAATACGGTGACGACCGGGCGGCCGTCTAGTCGCATGGAGCGGGGCTCCATCAACGGCACAGCCCGTCACCGTGTTTTTTCATTTTCCTGTAACCCTTATTAGAAATGGTTATTAGCAAAACTCCGTGTCTAATGTTAAATACATCAGAAACGGTTTATCTCCTCCGTTGCCATTGTGAGGCTTCACATCAGTGACAGAGGCGGGGACACGGACCCTTTCTCCGTTGCCGAAGGGTTTTTTGGCCCGTTTCCGATGTGTCGTTCTGTACTAGTGGTTTCTCCTCAATAGCTTCCTGAATCACGCTAGCTGGTGTAGCATTCGCAGGTTTAGCATCAAATGTTACTTGTCGTCTGACATTGGACTAAGGCTGGAAGAAGTGCTTCTTCGGTGGATTAGCCGCTTCAATTCTCCTGGCTAACCATATAGCTTTTGGCATTGTGGTGGGTTCATGGCATTGTACATGCGCTTGGATAGAATCCTGCAGACCCGAAATATAACTGTGGACATAATAATCATCAGGTACAGCTGGGTTATCCCTTCTCATTAAATTCAAAGCAGCTTCAAATTTCTGAGTATAAGCAGCTACAGTTGAAGTCCGTTTGATTTCATGAAAGTTTCGCACATTATCACATACTGAAGTTACTGAAAATCTGTCCCCAATATACCTGCAGAACCTATGCCATGGAACATTACAAGTGTTGTAACCAGTACCTCTCCACCATTGAATAGCATCTCCTTGCAGGTAAGTGACAGCCACTTCTGTTCTGTTTTCCAAAGGAGTTCGAGCTGATTCAAAGTATAACTCAATAGTTTGGATCCATGAGTCCACATCTGATCCATTGCACTCAGGGATGTTCATCTTGGCAGGTTTTACAGCTGTAAAGCCCCTTCTGTTATCAGTTTGCTGATTGCCTTCAACCTCTCTATTTTGATGAGCTTGTTCCATCAGGCGCTGATAGTTGTTCCTTTCAGTATTGTGTTGGTTTTCCTCTGGATCTCTGTTCCTGTTGCGATTGTCTCTGTTGATTTCCTCAACCTGTCTTGGCTGTTTCATAGGTGCAACATTGCGATGTCGCATCTCAGGAATATAAGTTGTGACTTGGCCATAGTTGGGATGTTTATACGTTGACTTGGGTGTACCATCCAAATTCAGTTCCCTCCCAGCCATGTCCTGCAGCTTCTGTTTGCCTACAGCCTTGGTTGCTTCTGGTGGTTGCTGAACTGAACCTGCGGATGCAGCAGCATTAGGAGTTTCAGGGGTCGTACTAGCTTGTGCCCCTTGTTGTGCTTCTTCCACCTCTGGTTGCTTTGCTGCAAAGAGCTTCTCGAAGTTGGATTGGATGTTATCAAAACTTTTCTGAATTTTATCGAAATTGTTGTTGACAGTGTTACTGAATTCAGAAAATTCTGCCTTATCTTCTTCTCTGTACTTCTGGAGCGATTGCACATCCAATTGCAGAGATTCGATCATCAGTCTACCAGTGTTAGTTGAGTTCTCTGCCATGTCTACTGACGAAAAGCTACTGCCTTTGCTAAGATCACAACTGCCCTGACTAGTAGTCGAACAAGAACAAGGTGAAGACTTTACTCACTGACTGAAATCGTGGAGAACTTGTGGAGTCTACCGCCGCCGTCGCCGTCGCCAACGCCGTTGCGCCGCCGATGATGCACGGATCAGGGTGGGATGGTGGGATTTTACCGCCGAGGAATTGTTCCTGGGCAACCAACACCATACCCTAGATCTGCACCCGAGCTGTGCCGCCGCCGCCAAGCCGCCACCGCACGGATCCACACCGCCGCCGGAACCCAGAGCCACGGAGAGGGAATTCACGGGAGATCCCAACCTCGCCGGACTCTAGATCCAATTCGCCGCCCGAGGAACGGTTTGCTCTGATACCATTGAAATGCCTAGACTATGAATTCATCGAATCAAACAGGAATTGCAGCATGATTTCCTTTATTATCTCTGAACTACGCCAATTACAAAGGAATGATTAAGGTTCAGACAGAGGAAAGATTGAAATTCAGAGGTACAAGGTTGCTTCACCACATAGTAGCGGCTGGGTAAACCCTAATTGGAAAAATAGATAGATAGCCTCCCAGAGAGCTGGTCTCCGCCTAGATCAAGCAGCTCTGCGAGGAAGACGACAGACGACGAGGCAGTTGGAGTTCGACAGGGACAGCTGCATACAGATTTCCAATAGTGATGTCGGAGTCCATCTAGGCCGTAGATCTTCAGATTGACGGTCCATCGCGCTACTACCAGTGAAGCGGTAAGTTGCAAGATAGACCATCCATCTGGGGATCGACGGTGCAGATTAGACTCGACAACGAAGCTAACTAAATTCTAGAATGCAGATAATGCTAGGGGCTGAACGTTGAAGCACATCAGACTACTGAAGCTACATCAGTAACCACCAGTCTGGAGACCACAAAACAAGAGGTCTATCAGATTCATTTAACAAACTAACACAAGACCTGACATGGCAGTGCTTGCAAATAAATCAAGGAAGCACCAGAGAAGTGGGGATGAAGCTATTGTTCATCACTCTCCAGACACCAAACAGAAACATAAGCGACTCCAAGAAGGCGAACACGAGAACATCAAATAAGAAGCGTGAAATGAAGGTAGCCAGCACCAAAGCCATAACATAATCATGCATAATAGTTCTTGTCAGAAGTCTGAAATCTAGTTGCGGCATGTTTATAGACCAGAGTTCTAAAAAGATGCATGAAATGGTTGCTATAAAAAAGATAGATGATCAAGGTTATAACACAGGATAGATGGCCTGCTATGATCACGACTTTCTTCCGTGCTTGCTAGTGTTGACTCTATGATCACGACTTTCTTCCGTGCTTGCTAGTGTTGACTAGACATCTCATTGAATTCCTTCCGTGCCTGCTACTGTTAGACATCTCATGCCTGACTTCCTTCCTTCCTACCGTCAGATTCTTCGTTGGTTCGCCTTGTCCTGTGCGAGAAACCAAACCAAGAACGAAAAGCATGAGCTCAACATGGAAAACAGTGGCGACATGGAAACTCGATTTCAAGGAAAAATCTGTTTTTATTTTCGATAATGTAAAAGAAATTCTCCCAACCTCTGCACAAGGTATAATCTATGGGTAATCTATGGCAACAAAAAAGACAAACATCGAAAACTACTTGCATCATACACTTGTTTGAGTTCTATAGGGGAGGTAAGTAGCAAGGTCTGCAAATCTTAACCATAAAAACCACATATAACCAACATGGTACTCAAAACCAACTGATTCTACATGTTACTTCATTTCTAAGATAAAATTTTACTAAAAGGAATCTAGAAATTCCACAAGAGCAATTCCAAGTTAATTGTGTCGTTGTGTTGCTTCAGCCACCCTGTCAGTCATCATTCCCTCTAGCAACACAAATAATTTCCTATTTTTACTGAGCAAGATAAATATCAAATGGTAGTCTTCCTTTAGGGTGGCTAAGCAGATTGTTTTTAGATGAAATGTTTCCTTTGTTAGATGTGTATTGTCTATCTTTTGTATATCCCCATTGTATAATGGGCTTAGTGCACTTTACCACACTTGTACATGTATTGGCCTTTGGCCCCCTGAGAATGTAGTTGCTCATTCCCCAACATGGTATCAGAGCCAGGTTGGCTCCTCTTCTCTCCCCTACACGTTGCAACTCCGTGCCAGTCCACCGTCGCCGTCGTCGTAGCTTCTCCGGCCGGCTGGCCTGCCTCCTTCTTCCTCTCCTTGCTGTCCCGCAGTTCGGCCGCCGCCGGACGCCCTTCTTGCCGGCTGCTACCGCCCCCGTTCGAGCCTCCCGAGCCTGCCCATGGCCGCTCCTCTAGTCTGACGAGTCACCGCCGTGCGTGGCCGGCCGCCGCCGCCCCGGGCCGCTTCCACCCCGGTCGCTGCCGTCCCGGGCCACTTCCATCTCGGCCGCTGCTGTCCCGGGCCGCCTGCCGCCGGATCCGACGCTGCTGTCCCATTGCGGCCTACGGTCGTCCGTCGCGGCCGCCGCGGTCGCTGCCCATCGCCGGCCGCCCTCCGGCCACCCGCCGGCTGCTCCTCTGGCCGCCCTCCGGTTCCCGCGATTCGGCCGTGCTTGTACAGGTCATGGCAGCTCTGCCCGATCTAGTTTCTCTCTCCTCCTGAGTTGACTTAAAAAAAACAGAGAGCTCGTCATGTCTTTTTCGGGCTATGTTGCTGTTCCTCGGTGCTCCGTGATCTTTGATGGCACCAACTATGCAGAGTTTGTGGGCTTTATGCGCATCCACATGCGCGGCCTCCTGTTGTGGGGCGTTCTCTCTGGCGAGGTCTTCTGTCCGCCGTGCCCCATTGCTCCTGTGGCTCCTACTCCACCGGTGCCACCCGTTCTTGCCGCTGATGCTTCTGAGGCTGATCGGGCTACCGCCAAGGATGCTGATGATCTTGCAGTTGAAGCCTATGACCAGCAGATATCGGATTACTCGGAGTCTCTCTCCATTTATCGGGATGCTCTGTCCGTTTACACTCAGTGGTGCAATGATGATGCTCGTGCTGCTGCTGTCCTCACTGCTACTGTTTTACCCCAGTTTGCTTCTGAGTTTATGGGATTGGGCACTGCTGCTGCGATGTGGACTTACCTTTGTCAGCGCTATCAGCCCTCTGGTGATGCTCTCTACCTATCTGTGGTGCGTCAGGAGCATGATCTTCAGCAGGGTGACTCTACTGTTGATGAGTTCTACACACAGTGCTCTGCCATCTGGCGTCATCTTGACTCTCTGAGGACTGTTGTTTGCGGTACTTGTCGATGCTGTCAGACAGTGAGGTCAGACTTGGAGTTTAAGCGTGTCCATGAGTTCTTGTCTCGCCTCCGTCCCGAGTTTGAGCCTCGGCGTGCTTACTTGCTTGCCCGTGGTCGACGTGTTCCGAGGAGACCCGACTCCGTACTGCTGGTCTGCTTGTGGTTCCCACTGTGCTTGCTGCCCGAGCTCCGTTATCGTCTGTTCCACCGCTGCTACCCACTCCTTCACGGGGGTGGGCGGGCGCCCCTCTGCAGGGGCGGGCCGGCCTCGTTCTCACACGTTCTGCGACTACTGCAAGAAGCCGGGTCATCCAGAGTCTGATTGTTTCAAGAAGCAGCGCGACATGGGTCAGCGTGACACGCGTCGCTCCTCTACTGCGGTTCGTGCGCCTTCGTCTGCACAGTCCCTCACTGACCAGGACATTGTGCGACTCAAGCGTATGCTGGCTTCCTCAGGCTCTTCCTCGACGGGCACCGCTGCCTCATGACTGCTTCCACTACTGCTACTCCGCCACCACCGCCTACACAGTCAGGTACATCTCCGTGGGTTCTGGATTCTGGAGCTTCCTTTCACATGTCTTCTGATTCTTCTGCCTTGTCCTCTCTTCGACCTCTTGACTTTCCTGTCAATGTTCTTACTGCCGATGGCACACCTCTTCCTGTTGCTAGTCGTGGTATTCTTTCTACTCCGTCTTTTTCTGTTCCGAGTGTTTCTCATGTTCCCCGTCTTACCATGAACCTTTTTTCCGCTGCCCAACTTACTGATTCTGGTTGTCGTGTCATTCTTGATGCCGACTCTTGCTCTGTTCAGGATCGTCGCACCAAGACTCTGGTTGGCGCTGGCCCTCGGCGCCATGAGTCTCAGGGTCTTTGGGAGGTTGACTGGCTTCATGTTCCTTCTGCTGCCACCTCATCCGCCAGTCCTCATGCTCTTGCTGCCTCCTCTTCTGCGTCCTTCCAGCAGTGGCATCATCGACTTGGTCATATATGTGGCTCTCGCTTGTCCTCGCTAGTGCGACAAGGTGTCTTAGGGCCTGTATCTGGTGACGTTTCTTTACATTGTGAGGGTTGTAGACTTGGCAAACAGACCCAATTACCTTATCCTACGAGTGAGTCTGTATCTCACCACCCCTTTGACCTTGTTCACTCTGATGTATGGGGTCCTGCTCCCTTTGATTCAAAAGGGGGTCATCGCTACTATGTTCTATTTATTGATGATTTCTCTCGCTACACTTGGCTCTATTTTCTGAAATCTCGTGGCGAGGTTCTCTCTGTATATAAGCGATTTGCTGCCATGGTTCACACCCAGTTTTCCATGCCCATTCGTGTCTTTCGTGCTGACTCGGCTGGTGAGTATATCTCCCAGATGTTGCGTGGTTTTCTTGCTGAACAGGGCACTCTTGCCCAGTTTTCCTGTCCTGGTGCCCATGCTCAGAATGGCGTTGCTGAGCGCAAGCATCGCCATCTGCTTGAGACGGCTCGTGCGATGATGATCGCCGCCTCTCTTCCACCCCACTTTTGGGCTGAGGCTGTCTCTGCATCCACCTATCTCATCAACATTCAGTTGTCGGCTGCTTTGCAGGGAGGTATCCCTATGGAGCGTCTCTCCGGTCGTTCCCCTGACTATTCCGCTCTTCGTTCGTTTGGTTGCGTGTGCTATGTTCTTCTTGCTCCGCGCGAACGCACCAAATTGACCGCTCAGTCCGTTGAATGTGTTTTTCTTGGATACAGTGATGAACACAAGGGCTATCGGTGTTGGGATCCTGTTGGTCGCCGCTGCGCATTTCGCGTGATGTGACTTTTGATGAGTCTCGTTCCTACTACCCGCGGCCTTCCTCGTCGTCCTTTTCCGTGGAAGATCTCTCTTTTCTTCTTCTTCCCGACACCTCTCCCTCTGTGCCTCATGTTTCTCCTCCTCCACCTCTCCTCGATGAGTCCCACTATTCCTGATACACCACCGACGCCACCCTCCCCACCTTCCTCCTCTCCTTCCTCGTCACCCACCTCTCCACCTTCCTCTCCGCTCCATCATCTCCTCTCTCTCTTTCCTCTCCACTACACTCGTCGCCTCGTGCCGTGGATGATTCTTCTGACGTGCCCTCCACTTCCGGTGCGCCTCCTTCCCCGTCTACACCTGTTCACAACCTTCGTACTCGGCCTTCTTTACGGCCTCCTAATCGCTATTCTCCTTCCCAGTATGGTCTTTCTGCTGTTGCTGAGCCCACTTCCTATCGGGATGCCATGGCTCGGCCTGAATGGCAGCTTGCGATGGCTGAGGAGATTGCTGTGCTTGAGCGCACTGGCACATGGGATCTTGTTTCCCCTCCTCCTGGTATTCGTCCCATCATGTGCAAGTGGGTCTACAAAGTTAAGACTCGCTCCGATGGTTTTCTCGAGCGTTACAAGCTCGTCTTGTGGCTCGTGGCTTTCAGCAGGAGCAGGGACGCGACTATGATGAGACATTCACTCCTGTGGCCCACATGACCACTGTCGCACCCTTCTCGCTGTGGCTTCTGTTCGTCATTGGTCTGTGTCTCAGCTTGATGTCCAGAACGCCTTTCTCAACGGTGAGTTGCGTGAGGAAGTTTATATGTAGCCACCGCCAGGGTACTCTGTTCCTGATGGCATGGTTTGCCGCCTTCGGCGCTCTCTCTATGGCCTTAAACAAGCCCCTCGCGCCTGGTTTGAGCGTTTCGCCTCTGTGGTGACTGCCGCTGGTTTCTCGCCTAGCGATCATGACCCTGCCTTGTTTGTCCACACCTCTCCTCGTGGTCGGATGCTTCTCCTTCTCTATGTTGATGACATGATCATCACTGGCGACGACTCTGAGTATATTGCCTTTGTTAAGGCCCGCCTCCGCGAGCAGTTCCTGATGTCTGACCTTGGTCCCCTTCGCTATTTTCTCGGGATTGAGGTTTCCTCCACCTCTGATGGCTTCTTCATCTCCCAAGAAAAATATATTCAGGATCTTCTTACTCGTGCAGCGCTTGGTGATGAGCGCACTGCTGAGACTCCTATGGAGCTCAACGTTCAGCTTCGTGCTACTGATGGTGATCCCCTCACTGACCCCACACGCTATCTCCACCTTGTTGGGAGCCTTGTCTATCTCGATGTCACTCGTCCAGATATATCATATCCTGTTCACATTTGAGTCAGTTCGTTTCAGCTCCCACCACTGTCCACTATAGTCACCTCCTCCGTGTTCTACGATATCTTCGTGGCACGATCTCTCACCGTCTTTTCTTTCCCGCTCCAGCTCGCTCCAGCTCCAGGCCTACTCTGATGCTACGTGGGCTAGTGATCCTTCTGATCGCCGCTCATTGTCCGCTTACTGTGTCTTTCTTGGAGGCTCTCATTGCCTGGAAGATGAAGAAACAGACTGTTGTTTCCCGCTCGAGTGCAGAGGCTGAGTTGCGAGCGATGGCTATGTTGACGGCTGAGGTGACCTGGTTACGATGGTTACTCGAGGATTTTGGTGTTTCTGCTGCTGCACCGACTTCTCTATTGTCAGACAGTACAGGTGCTATCAGCATTGCGCGTGACCCGGTGAAGCATGAGCTCACCAAGCATATCGGTGTGGATGCCTCCTTATGTGCGTGATTTTTTATGGCGAGGTATCTCAGTATCATTGCCCGGTGATCCATACAGCAGCACTGCCCGTTTATGTGATAATCTTGTTACCTGCTTATACAGTGAGTCTTCTATAATCAAACTACAGACCAACAAGAAAAAAATACTGAACACAAAGTTATTCTATTAAAGACAGAGAATAAGCTCAGAAATTCGGTATGCCATGATTAACAAGAATGTGGTTTCAGACGGAAAAAGAAAGAAAATCCATGCGCTTTGAAATGTTCATTGCATTTACACCACTAGGTCCAAACAACAATGGATATTTAAGTTAGTCATCAGCTTTGATAGTATACTAGCGAAAAGACTGAACACATGGAAAGTTTTAGAGATAGCCAGTTTATAGAGTAATAGAGATCCATAAAGGTGTTAGGTACTTATGTTGCATCATACAACATAAAGAACTAGGTTATAAGCTCCAAATTATAAATAATTGACAAGAAGTCTAGAGCTACTATAATATATGGATGGCTGATCATGTTGCAAGAAAAACAATATGAGACCTCTAAGGCCATAAGCATTAGTTGTTATTAGTCTGTACCATTCCGGGCCTTGGAGACTCAAGTTGGGGGTGCATGGCTTCACTCTCCTGAAGCTTCTTCCTTAGAGACTTCAGCTCTTTGCTCTGATGAGAAAGTTGCTCCTTTGCCATGGCAAGCTCTTCTTTTGCTGCCACATGTTCATTTTTTTCTTCTTCAAGCTCCTCCTTCACCATTTCAAGCTCCTCCTCCATTGGTTCTACGAGCTCCTTGATCACTGCCACAAAACGAGTCCAGCATCACACATCAGGATCCTAAGAAAATATTATCGAATCAGAACTTGGAACTATATGGAAGATCACAAACCTTCATGATCCTGCTCAAGAATCTCCTTTTCTTCTATGACCTTATCAATAGTATTCAGAAATTCCTTGTTCTCTTCCAGGAGCTTTTTCTTTTCTTCTACGAGTCTGTCAGCCATACTCTTGAATTCCACGAACTCAGCAACTGCATCCCTGTGGTAGTATATCTTCGATTCAAGCTTGGATGTCAAAGCATCATCAATGGCACCCTTCCCTCTGCCCTCTGCCATATAGCCTGCAGGTTCAATGGCTAACAGAGTATCACAAACATAGTCACCTTACTAGTTTATACCTAGAGGTGCTTCTATGAGCCAAAATAGGCGATTCATTATGCACTATCCAGCATAGTAATAGACATATAGTAGAATGGAAAAGAAACATCTTTCATGTGAAAATAAGCATATAGTCACAACTTTCATTTGGATCATTCAGAATTTCATCAAGGCTAGATAAAGGTTCAGAAACTGTTTCCCTTCATGTTCGTCAGTCTTCAGCTCATGGATTTATGATTGAAAAAACGAACGAAACAGATACACCTTGTGAGCAATCGTCTATCTTTTTTGCAGGACTGCCGTGGCAAGTGTCGTCAAAGGGGAATCCCAGAAACAGAGCACTTCCCTCGAAGGGGAGTAGGCACTCGCTCATGCAATCCAAGAAAAGATGCGGAAAAAAAACCTCACCTTTGCGAACGATTCCACCAGGACAGTCTCGCCGGCCCGAACTCGAACTGATCTGCGAAGGGAAACGGTTTTAGGCGAGTGCCGGAGACTGAAGGGGTTTAGGGCTTTAGGCAGTACAAGAACTGGAATCAAAATCTACAAACAGATAGGATGGGAATCGTCCAAGGGAAAACCTACGAAGCAAAGCTGTTAACAGTACATTCCCGAACAGCAGTCGCAAGATCCAAACTTGTTCTTGCTGGCGTGCATCCCAAAATCACAAATTTAGGTTTCCGAATGATAAGAGCACAGGTTAAAGAACAAATATTTGTTCCTAACCTCCGAAAAGAAACCAATTTGCGCGGGCGACGAACGGATTAAGGGGAAAATCCTGTGTTTTTTTTTCCTTCGGGAAAGAAGAGCAGAAGAACAGCAGAACTTTATCCCGAAAAAAGAAGAACGGGGAGCCGACAGCAGAGGCTCCCTTCAACCCTAATAATCCGAAATCCACAAAGAAAATCTACGGAGGCTCAAAAAGAAACAAGAACACAGAGGCGGCAAACAAAAAACAGAGGAAGGGAAAAAATCATCACCCTCCTTGCGAAGAGCTGCCAGCCAGGGAGCGAAGTGACTCTGAGCGCGGGGAGAGTCTGGGGGGTTTGGCTTCTTGCACAGCGGATGAAAAATACGAAAGAGAGGAGGGGCACTGAGGGCACCTCCATCCGTCCCCCAGCGTCCAAAATAGCGCCGTTTCGGCCTTTTAGCGCCGTTTTTCTCCCAGTCGCCCTCCAGAAGCCCAAATAGCGTCGTTTGGCGTCGTTTTAATGCCGACGCACCCAGGCGGAACCCAGCCCATTGGGTTGCGCTTGGGGGAGCGAAATGGCGCGAAAACAAGGCGGGCCAGCGCTGTCAGCGAAGCAGATGAAATGGCGCGGAACAGAAACGCCCGTGAACGGCCGCGTCCTCATCCTCTCGGCTCCCGCGCCGGTCAAAGGCTGCCAGAGTAATGGCGTATCCAGCGCCCAGTAAGCGGCCGTCGCCTCGACGTCCAATCGCGGGGCACGCGGCGCAGTAATGGCGCGCCACCTCGCCCCTCCGCATGGCCTCCCACGCGCTATATAAACTCCCCCCCTCCTCGCCGTTCCCAGCCGCACCAGCTCTCGCCGCCTTCCTCTCTCTCGCCCTCGCTCTCTAGTTCTTCCTCTCTCTCGCCAGCAACAATTGCCGACGACGCCGCCGCCGCAAACGGCTTCGCCCGCCGCCACCTCCACAAGAACGAGGCCTGGATGCTGTACCAGGCGGGCTACCCCGCGCCGCCGGACATGCGCGTCCCTGGCGCCTCCGCTGGCCAGGGTTCGTGGCACTTGAGCGCGGGCGGCGTGCCCGTGCATCCTGTGCCAGAAGGGGCGGAGCGCGAGTACGCTATCGAGCAGGTGATCGCCGGCCTCACCCCCGGAGCAGGCAGGCGCACAACAACGACGCCTTCTGGACGGAGTACTTCCGCCGGCGCGAGGAGCAGGAGCTCGCCGACACAGGCCGCAACGGCCCGGTGGAAGGCCGCTGCAATTCCAAGGGCCGCAAGCGCTGGTGGGGCGGGGAAGGGCGAACCCTCGAGTTCGTCCTCGACTACATCGTCGCCGGCAACGAGCCCCGCCTCACCATGCCGCCGCGCAGGTCGTCGTGGCTGCCGCGGCGGATGGGAGCCTCCACCTCCTCCTCTTCCTCCTCCGGCGCGCACTCGGCGCCTCCCTCTGTCACGCCACCCTGCCTCAACTCTGGGCGACGTGTTCAAATGTGCAGCGGCACGCTGCGCATCAACGAGCGCCGCCCCGCGTCGCCGCCCCGCAGCCTCTTCCGCCGCCTCGTCAAGCCCAAGACGGATGGCAAGAAGAAGGCCGTGGAGTGGGAGGCGCCGCCGGACTACCTCAGGGCGGCGGCGAAGGTGGGCGAGCCAGAGGAGGTGTTCCCTGGCCAGCGGCTCGCCATGGAAGCCTCGTTCATGAGGTCCTCCCGGCGCCAGACGACGTCGCCGAGGAATGGTCGTTGAGCGCCAGCGGCAGATCCTCGAGCAGCTGGAGCGCGAGCGCGCGGCGGCGCAGCGCCAGCAGGAGCACCGCGAGCGCGCGGCACCTACTGGCGGCCATCGCATTCTGCCTCCGCCGCCGCCGCCGGAGTACTACATCCTCGACCCGAGCGACGAGGATGAGGACGCCCCCACCGCGCCCGGGCCGAGCAGGTGGCACGGCGGAGACGCCGGCCAAGGCCCCAGCAACGCCGCTGGGAGCGGCTCCGACGGCGACGACGACGACGGCGGCGACTACACCGTGTTCTACAGCCAGTTGGGCATGTAGAGCGGCGTAGATCGCCTAGTTATCTTTATTTATGTTTTTATTTCAAGTTTGTAATATGTAATCGGCGAATTTTCGCCCTATATGAATGAAATTAGCCTAGTTTGCCATATTTTCGCCTTTTTGAATATTTGAGCCGAATTTGCGCCGAGGTTTGGGTTTGGGCACGGCTGGGAATCGGGCCACCCCAGAAACCAGAATAGCGCCGTTGCCCCCCCCCCCCCCCCCAGGCGGGCCAAAATAGCGCCGTTTTTGGTCCTGGGGGGCACAACGGCTGGAGATGCCCTGACCGCGCAAGTTGGGAGCCAATAATGCCTGCGAGCGCGCCGTTGGAATTGGGAGAGGTGGAGGTAGAGGGGAAAAGCCGGCTGCGACGCACATGCCGGGGTCGCTTCACTCACTAGGCAAAAGGGCAATGAAGGTCAAAGAAGCTTTCTTTTCATGGGTTTTTTTGCGAGGAACTTCCAATCTATTCATCAACTGTTAAGACAGTACAAAGAAATCTAGAAGCAACAAAAATTACATCAAGATCCGTAGACCACCTAGCGACGACTACAAGCACTAGAGCGAGCCGAAGGCGCGCCGCTGTCATCACCCCTCCATCACCAGAGTCGGGCAAACCTTGTTATAGTAGACAGTCGGGAAGTCGTCGTGCTAAGTCCCATAGGACCAGCGCACCAGAACAGCAACCGTCGCCGATGAATAGAAGTATAGATCAGAAAGATCCAATTTGTAGACACACGAACGAAGACGAACGAATATCAGATCCAAACGGATCCACCAAACACAACCACCGACAGAATCCCGCAAGATCCGCCGGAGACATACCTCCACACGCCCTCCGACGACGCTAGAAGCACCGCCAGAACGGAGGCTAGGCGGGGAGGACCTTATTCCATCTTCAAGGAGTAGCCGCCGCCTCATCTCCTTGAGTAGGACACAAACTCTAACCAAACACAAGAAAACATGTGAGAACAGAGTCCTCCCGCCGGCAATTACCGGGATCCACCGCGCCACCATGGCACTAAGGCCACAGAGACGAGATCGATCCGCGGCGGCGCCGGCAGGAGGCAAGGAAACCCTCGATCGCCTTCTGGGAGCTGCAGCACGAAGGGGTACGTTATGTGGGGTCCGTCCTTCTTTTCATGGGTTTGACTAAAAGTTTCTCATTTTGTTTTTGTTTTGTGAACCGGATCAGATTTTTTCTCTGCCATATCCTCTATCACATTTTTTTTATTGGATTCGGAGCGGATCAGATAATGACCGGTTTCTAAGATGTAAACGGATCGGATCGGATCGAATTATTCCTCTATCATATCCTCTAACACATTTTTTCATCGGATTCAGAGCAGTTCAGATAATGACCGGTTGTGAATTCATATGCGGATATATATGGCCGCGGATTTAGAACGGAAACAGAGCGGATTCAGAACCGAAAATAAATTAATCAGATTGATACACGCATACATACATTGTCAAACCATACAAACAAAAGTAATTATTGAATAACCTAGTAATTAACAAAATTGTACTCCATAGCCTCTATTATAACTATGTAAGTGAGTTGTTGAACGGACGAACTCGACAACTCACTGAATGCAAAATATGCTCTATTAGGTTAGACATTTCGGTAGAAAATCAGATTATGCAGATTAAAACCTTTGGATAATCCTATTTAATTTTTGGATAATGTTTGGAATCGGATATCCTTTTCCGTCGGATTCCTTCAAACCGGATATGGATTCTTTAAAACAGTTTTGGAATCGACACCCCTACCGGTGGCGGATTCGGAGTCGGATATATGTGGTCGCAGATTCAAAACAAAAACGGAGCGGATTTGGCGTTGAAAAAAATTAATCAGATTGATACGTGCATAAATACATTGTTAAACCATACAACCAAAAGTAAATGTTGAATAACCTAGTAACTAATAAATTTATACTCCATAGCCTCTGTAATATCCTTATCCGTCGGATTCCTTCAAACCGGACATGGATTTTTTAAAACGGTTTCAGAATCGAATACGGTGCAGAAATTATCCTATCCGTTTACCACCCCTACACTTAACAGAGGTACCTTTAGTTCAGTTTACCTCATTGCACAGACAATCAGTACCGATCATAAATCTTTCTAAATACTAAGCTCCCTAGGATTGGTGTCCTCTTCTTCTCCCACATGTCAACATCATGGTGGACCCCATTTAGTTATATTTATTTATAGTTCCATTTTTAAATACAGTTTGAAAAAAATTCTATTGGATATATATATATATGTTTGTACTTACATGCTAATTTTTTTGGTGAAATAAAAAGGATTCTCATCTATAAAAAAAATTGTGGCTGTAACAAACGAAAAATAGATCCATTTCCCCTTAAGATTACTAAGCTCCCTAAGATTGGTGTCCTCTCCTTCTCCCACATGTCAACTTGATGGTGGACCCCATTCAGTTATATTTATTTATAGTTCCAGTTTTAAATACAGGTTAAAAAAATCTATTGGATATATATATGTTTGTACTTACATGCTAATTTTTTGGTGAAATAAAAAGGGATTCCCATCTATAAATAAATTGTGGCTGTAACGAACGAAAAATAGCTCCATTTCCCCTTAAGATTACTCTTTTTGTGTAGAACAAAATACAAAAAAAGCTTCATATAATACGTACACGTAGTTGTACGTTTTATTTCAAATAATTGAAACCTAAACAGTCGTTTTGATTTTTTAACAAAGGAGATGCAGCGAGTTCGGAGCTAATGGCTCTATCCAAGAACTCTCTATCTCTTATCTCTGCCGCCAACGTCCACCATAGCGTTGCGCAGGCTATGTCATGCTACGCCATTTATCTCCCTCAGCCTCCCTCGAGCCGTATTCTACCAAAAACAGCTGTCATACGCAAAGTTTGCTCGTCTCTCCGCACACACCTGTGGCTCCGTCAAGCACCTGGGACTACAGGGCACCTCCATCCTTGATGTCGCGCTCAAGTCCATTGTTAACTTGCACGCCACCTGCGCTCCCCTCTGATGGCCACCCAACGCCAGTGAACTGAAAGACTTCCTACAACTCTTGCAGTAGTTGCACATGAACACCTATGTCGCCTCTGGCATCGACCGCTGCTATCACCGTTGTTGTTAGTAGCGCTCGACTCGGTGGTGGTGGCAGTTGCGGTTGAACAAATCGATGGTGACTGCGGGTGGAAGGATGAGTTATACGCCTTGTTGTTGGATGCCACCTATTACTGATGAAAGATGATGTGGGTATTTATCTGTGATTTTTTACTGCGGTATATTTACGTATATCTCACTTATATTCAGAGAACGAGCCAGATTATGTAAGAAAATGCATGTGTGTATTTTGTAAATGGTTGAATGCATACACTAAAAAATGACCTATGTTTGCCTAGCCTCAATTGCAATTAATTAGAGTGTAGAAAAGTCATGACCGGTACACAATTTAACTTTCGTGCATGTCATAATTGTCGTTTTACCCTGATCGTCTAACTGAGTGTTGTGCCGCTTATCTACTTCTCTATGTTTATGTGAGGATGTCTGATTATTTGTGTTGTAAAATAGTGAGCCAGTGGTAATATTTTCTTCATCGTTGGTACTGTTTTTATATATGTTTCGTCATCTATCGTTGTTCGTATTAGGACAAACGTGGCAACGCGCGTCTTTTTCTTCTAGTAAATAGTCAATTAGAAAAGAAATCAATGATATAGATGCAACAACATAGTTTTAATAAATAAGCATGCTGAAATAAGCACGGATGATAAATAAATACATATGCAATGACAAAAGAATAAAACAATGAGGTAGATACAATAATATAGTTTAAATAAATATAAGCATGCTGTAAGCTAGGCAATGAGAAAGTAGCATGCGTACGACTAAAAATAGTCGGGGCCATCTGGATCGTAATCTCGGCCCGTTTCTTGGATCAACTGGAGCAACGTCATCATTATCACGTGTGTCATTAAGGTTGTCGTCCTCGTGATCCGCAACCGCAACATCATTGCCTAAACGTAACCGATCAAACATTGCCAGTCCGCATCCCCGTAAACATATGTTGTACACATATTTGGATCAGTGGATCTTGAAAGCCAAAAGTATGCACTCAGAATATGGTAGGAGAGGAACCACTATTGACAATATTTTCGGCATCATCGCTCTACAGCGGCTATGCATTCAGCCAGACTACCATTTCCCCATTGTACGACCTAATGATATGAACACATTGACTTACTGCCATTTGTCAGCGGCAAGTAACAAAACATGATAAATAGATGTAGACATACATATAAGTAAAATGTGATGAAAAAAAATGAAGAATTACATGAATGAATTAGCAAACAAGTGGACTATGTTGCGGCGTAACGCAGTTTACAAATAAAGTCACCATTTATCCAAAATAAATAAATAGTCAGAACGAATCATTTGGCATCGAAAAGGAAAACCTGCGATGATGAGGAGCAAATATCTTTTGACAATAAAAATCATACATAATGAAAAGTTTGTTTAACAATAGAAGATTCATCAGCCATCATGCATGGAACTTGACATACCACATCAGCAAACAACAATCATTTTTCTTTTCTATACTACATACACGCGGGTATTCTTATTTCTAAATGGAATTACTTGAGCAAGACAATATCGTCTCTAATCAATATCTTAAACATATAGCTCGTCTTTTTAGCCATGGCTACAAGATCCTCAAGTTCTCATAAAGATACATTTTGAATTTTTTAACATAAAAAAATCAGTGAATCTTGAAAGCCAATAGTATGCTCTCAGAACATACCAAAGAAGACAGATGACTGAATCCCCTTGGGTTCTATTGATCAACAGAGATAATTCATATACAGAGATAGGAGAGGCACGGCCGTGGGCTACGCACGCAGGTGTGCCGTGCCGACCCGTCAGACCCGCTCCTTGCATAAGACTAGGGATTACAGCTAGAGCCAAAGTTTATCTGAACCTATACAACACAGCCACGGTACAGAACAGGTACAGGTATAGTTATAGGATACAAATCACCATATCAGTCACGCGTCTAGCATTACTGGAGCAAATATATACGATTCAGGTCAAAGACAATTATGCTCTCAACAACAAATTTATGGAATGCATTTGTAAATATATGATTTCAGGTCCAAGACCTTGAGTGGTCAATGCCAAGGAGGCTAGGACACCACTGAATTCATGCTACAGTTTACAGGCCAAAAGAACAGTTTATAACCTTCTTACGATTCCAGAAAACACGAAAATGTTCTTGAGTACAAGCCACCTTACAGGCCATTGGTTTACAAGTGGTAAAAAACACAGATCACCAAAAAGAACAGGAGATCAGGAAACAACAACTGATATTTATTGTCCTGATCAACATGAGGGGTTGGCAGACTTGGAGCTCCAACTCAATCACCTATATCTCAACACCCAATACTATTGTTAATAACAGAGTAAAAAAAACATCGTGAGTATGAAAAAAGTCAAAGATTATCTTGTCCTAGTTGAGCAATGTGTATGCAATTACGACACGTTCATGTAGGTTCCACAAGAAATTCATGCAATCCATGTACAGTAGAGATATTATACAAGATCTGACAGTATCAGATTAGTTACACAATGTGATTATCTTGATGCTGATATATTGGTATGTTTCACGTCATACCATGCATATACATATATACTCTTAGTAAGAAAATCATCGTATTAAAATATTGGCTCTATTTCTCTAGAAAGAAATGTATGCTTGTCAATAGAGACTCAGATGTTGTGCGCGTACTGAGTTTATCCTATTACAAACTTGCACATATCAAGAATAGTGAGGATCATTTTTCTTCTCATAAGAACACTATGCCATACAAGAGCTGACAGTGTCAAATTAGGTACTAAGTGTAATTATCTTGATGTTGATATATTAGTTTGTTTCATGTCATAATATGCACATACATCTTTGTTTTGCAACAGAACATCAAATCAATATTTTGGCTCAGTTTCTCATAATAAGAAACAGAGGATGGAGTGGACCATGAGAAAAAGAGGATGGAAGAGAAGCATGGCCAGCATTGGAGACGGGAACGGAGGAGCCGTCCCCAACGGTGACATGACGATACATAGGATGGGGGGGGGGGGGGGGGGGAGAGAGAGAGGTGAGGATACCGGCGTCGTTGGAGAGGTGGGCAGTGGCGCCGCTGTCCATGACCCACTCCGGGGTGGGCTGCTGTAGCGTCATGTTGGTAAAGTGCTGAGCCAAGGCGGTGGGGTCCCATGTTTGCGCCGATGAAGGAGGCGCGGTGTAGGAGGCGGGGGCCGGGGCACCGTACGGGGCGCCGAAGGAGGGGGCACTGTACGCGGCGGTGCCGTAGGAGGTGGCGTGACCGGCGTGGGGAGACGCCACGTAGGCGTGGGGGCGATGGCCCGGTCGAGGCCCGAGGAGACTGTGGGCGGGGGTGGCGTGCTGCATGGGCCACATCTGGATGGCGCCGGTCCACGGGTTGAAGGGGGGTGGGCATGGGAGAAGCGCCGCCGGAGCCACCGGCGGGCCTGTAGCCGCCCTTGTTCTTCCCCTTGTACCGGCCAGTGCCGCCGTGGTGCGGGTTGCCGTAGCCGGTGACGTGAGGGTTGGGGTTGGGTGGGGCACGCCATGGCTGCCCACCGCCTGCGCCGGGAGGAGGAGCACCGCCCGTGGTTGGAGGCGGGGCGGCGCTTTTGGCGACAAAGGCCGAGGCGGGGTTGGTGGAGGAGCGGCGCAGCACCTTCATATCCTGCAGGAGCAACATGTTGCGGAAATTGAGGAAGGTGGGGAAGGGCGTGAGGAGGGTGGCGATGTCGGCGACGCAGTCGAAACGCTCATGGAGGCCCTTGATGACATTCGTGACGAGGTCCGAGTCGGAGACCGGGGCGCCGACCTCGGCTAGGGCGTCAGCCGCCGCCTTCTGGAGCTGGAGATACTCGGCGACGGAGCGATCCTCCTGCTTGACGTTGCGGAATTCCTCGGTGAGGTAAACCTCGCGGGTCTTCTTGTTGTCGTTGAAGAGGCCGTGGATGGCCGTCCAGACCTAGTACGCGGTGGCGGCGGGCGCGCCGGTGGAGGTGGATGTGGGCATGACGAGGTCGACGAGGTCCATGGCGTTGGAGCCATAGAGCCAGCGAAGGACCATGGCGTCGAGCCGGAGCCAGGTGGCGTCGAGCCGGAGCCAGGAGGCGTCGGTCGGCGGCGTCGTAGTGGTGAGGTGATCCTCGAGGGCGTAGGTGGTGACGGCGATGGTGAAGAAGTTGCGCCACTTGGGGAAGACGTTGGTCTTGAAGTCGAGGACGACCGGGACGAGGGAGCGGATGTTCTGGATGGCGGTGGCTTGCCCCTAGAGGCGGGCGTTGGGGTTGGGCTCGGGCGGCGCCATGGAGGAAGGGAAGGAGGGTCGGCGCCGAGGCGGAGCCAGGAGGCGGCGGCCGGCTAGGGTTGGAGGAGGGAGAGAGCCAGCGGCGGCTAGGGTTTGGGTTGCGGAAGCGTTGGGAGGATTTATCCTAACCATAAATGGGAGATCACACAAATAAGGATTCTCCATGATTTAGGAAATTAGGGGGATATGTCACGCTACGTGACATATCTGTCTAACAATTTCATCCTTGCTCTTGCTTTTCCTACTAGACGAAGGTGCTTCATGTTGCTTTTCAGCATCTGTAAACGATGAGGAGATAAAAAATTGTAAGCGCGTAATTTTACTCACGAATCAACCACTATCAATGGATTCAGTCTATCACGATAGTTGCTAGCTAGAGTCAAGTGGTAGAATTGTTAGTTCAGTTTGATCAGGAAGCACTAAAGAAGGAGCAAGGAAATTTTCACATGCAAGTTACAAAGAAAGAAACTGCACGTGGAGAATGTCATGGTGCTGGTGTCAAGAAGGAGCAAGGAATTCGCGTCAAGTCGCCAAAATATAAGCCCAGCCGCGGCGGCGGGCATCGCCTGCGAATGCAGCTTAGCCGCATCGATGCCATCCACCCACTGGTGAGAGTAAAATACATGAAACATCACCGAACTTGAGGCCATTACTCGCCATTGTCACCGTACATCGTTATACGCGATTTACGGTCACCAAATACGCACATGTGTGTCATCGAAGATCACCGGAGGCTGTATAGCATAGTATTTGCTGATGTGGCAAGTGGTGGATCCCATCTGTCAGATCCCATCTGGATTTCATTTTGCAAATACCCCCCAAATTTTCTTTTCCTTCTACACTAAGCTCCCACCCCAAATCCCCCACATAGAAAAAAAATCGTCGATGCTGCCGTGCGTGCTCTCCATCCCAATCCACAGCTGGAGGTAGAGCTTGGTCGGACAGAGCGGAGACCTTTCTCTCACGTTAACTTTGCAATTTACCCCTTTCTGCTATTATTATTTGAAACGAGTTCCTTATTTGAAAATTGACAACCAACGTGACCTGACCCTAGGGTCCACAACACGCCACATCAGCAAATACGGGGCTCTACAGACTCCAGTGACCGTAGATGACACACGCACGTGTATTTAGTGACAGCAAATCGCGTATTTTGAAGTACGTGGACCAAGGTGGGTAATGGCATCAAGTCCAGTGACCTTTGATGTATTTTACTCCACTGGTGATAGCGCCAATCGGGCCTACCGGAGCGGTACTCCATGGCTCGCAACCTTGGGCCGTCTCGCTGCACGCTGACCACGCGGAAGGCCGCCGCGTCATATCCTCCCGGGCTGCCGAGCAAGCAGTCCTCCGTTATGTACTCCGTTCCCGGCTGGAGAAGAGCGCGGCGGGCCGCAGCGTGGTGGGGAGAAGCTGAGGATCCGGCTGGCGGCTGAGGACGTGGTTTAGGGCGGAGGCACAAGATTTCAAAGGGGAGCCCGGGCCCCTAACTATCGCTCCTTGCGAGCTGGTAGCCCCACTTGCCCACACGGACTGGACCGGGTTTCAGGCCCAATACAGGTATCAATTTTTTTTTTGCAATTTTCCCTTTATTAAATTGATTTTATATATTTATTTTTAGTTTTCCTTTATTTATATTTTATAAAATTGTTAGGATATAAAAAAAATTAAAATTTTATTTGTGGATGGTTTATAACGATTTCTTGTGTGCTTTCAGGCAATACATTGTTCCATAGGCCCCACGTCGCCTAACTTGATCCATGCATTCCTTCTTAAGTGGGTATCCCATGCGAAAACCTAAAATGGAGCCCGGATTACATGATGTCTGTTTTTTCTAAAAATACGAAATCAACATTTGTATGTTTATAAAAATCAAGATTTTTTTTTCAGATGTAGATATTGTCGAGATCTACAATCCTGCAAATTTTAACTCCAAAATTCATTGCATTTTGGGTTGCACAAAAAAGACAAATAGGTGGATCTAGGTGGTGAACGATACACAATTTTAAATTTTTTGCCAATTTTTCTTTTTTGTATAGCCCAAAATACAATGAATTTAAAGTAAAAAAATTGCACGCTTGTAGACCTGGACACTATCTACATATGTTATTTTATTCACGATTTTTGGAAACTCAAAAATGTCATTTTCAATTTTTTTTTCAAAAAAAGGGCTCTGTGTAGCCCAGGTTCCAAAGTTTCAATCTCGTATTCCATGACTTTTCTCTATATTTATGTTCAGATAGATCATAAAAATTTGTGGAACATCTCGTGCACCGATACAACATAAAATAGAGCATAGTTTCTTTATATGAGGGTAATGTTCGAAATTTCTTAGGAGATGTCATTCAGTCTTTCTATAAAGAAGAAGCATCATATCACCAATTTTTTTTTGACTTTATATTGTAATTCACCACGATGCTCTACATAGTGTTGCATACAAAAACTTGCTCATGAAATAACATATCTGTGTAATGGGCTATATACAGCATAACGATGGCCGATGAAGATGACGAGAAAAAAAACCGCACGATAATTTGGCGGGAGAAAAAGGGAGGTAAAGACACACAACGGGAAAGAGTGAGGGCAGGAAAAATAGGCAGAAGAAATGTCAAATATTTGCTCCACAAAGACATAAATATGCTGGAAAAGCTGGTGGCACGATTTGCCGAGAGTCCCGCCGTCCTCTCTCCATCGATTGCCTTCCACATGTTTACTGAGTATTGTTTTACTAAGTCTGGATTGGAATATTTCCGACATGAAGAGTGAATGGTGCGTCGACAAGGGACGTTCTGGTGGAGCTGTCAATCTTCGGAGGAAACCAGAATCGGTCGAGACGCGGCTTTGTTGCTCAATTAGGGCAGGCTCTTTTGTGTTGTAGTCATGGTTTTTGAGTCGCCGACTTATCGCCGACTTATCGCTGAGTCGGGGCACCGTGGCTGGCTCACACACGCGACTTGGCTCACGGGGCGAGTCGCGCGACTTTCTGGCTAGACAGCGACTTTCTGCGATTAGTCGCTGCAACTAGTCGCCTGCTAGGAGTCGCCAGTCGCCTCAGCTACTCGCTCCTGTCCAGAGAGGCACGGGATTTCAGAGAAAGAGAAGGAAAGAGAGGGAAAGGGCGGGAGATCGGGAGGAGAGGAAGCCATAGCGCTCACGGCCGTGACCTAGGAACCACCGCCGCTCCTCTCCGGCGATGCGCCCCCTTCAGATCGACGACGAGTGGACCTCCGTGGCAACGGACCTCTCCTCCACCTCACGCGCTCGTGCTGAATCCGCCGCCTCCTAGCTCCGGCGACGCGCTCCCCACTTGCAGCTGCTGATTCCGCAGAGGAGGGAGTGAGTTAGAGGGAGAGGCTCGAGCGAGGCTGCGGCGGCGCAGAGGAAGGAGGAGGTTCGAGCAGATGAGGCTGGCTGCTTTAGGTTTTAGCGAGCGGATGAGGCTGGGAGCGGTTAGCTGGGCCGTGCTGGGCCTGGCAGGCCTGGCCATTTTGCTTATATGGCATTAATGGGCTATGCGGGAGTGCTTTGTTTGCCGCTTGTACTCTACTCAGCTCTGTTTACTGTCATAGCGACTTGGGGCGACTAATCAAGCCAAGTCGCTGACTCAAGCCGCGAGTCACTAGCCGCAGCCATGGCGACTTGGCTTGACTCGGCGACTCAAAAACCATGGTTGTAGTTGTAATGTCGTTGGTGGCTGTCTTCGGACTAGCCGGGTGTGGAGTGTGTGTTGCGCTCGTTGTTAGCAGTGAGGTGTAGTCTTCTAATTTTGCCTTCTATAAAAGTATGGTACGCCTTTGGCGTATTGTCGAAAAAGGAATATTTCCGGGCGTTTCTACACGACCTGTCGTATTTTACACGGGGATTTTACACCCGGATTCTGTTAAAATAGTGTGAACCAGTCGGTGCCTACGTGTATTTTTTTAACATGTGTTTTTATTAATTTTAGCGAGTGGCGTTTTCTTACCGAGCATATTCATCAGAACACTAGTTAAGGAGGTTCTTTGCCGAGAGCCGATAGGCGATATGATAGTGGCTCAACAAAGAGCCGGGCACTCGGCCGATTTCTGGTAGCGAATGTAAAGAGCCTGCACATTTACTTTGTTACGTTCAGAACGCACGCACCGACGGCTCAAGTCACGTTAATCAGGTTCGTGTTTGATTGGAATCCGACTATTCCAAAAACAAAAATATACACACACAACCGACTTACCCCAAGCCTCCATATATATCAGGCCGGACCGCCGGAGCACAACATCAAACCGATCCACCTCAGATCTCTTCCGTGCCCGTCGATAGGTTATCATGGAGGCGCAGCAGTCAGGCATGACCGACCTCGCCGCCCGCCTCACGAAGCGACTCGCAGACACGAATAGAAACAGCAACCTGGTATTCTCACCGCTCTCCATCTACGCCGTCCTCGCGCTCCTGGCTGCCGGCGCCGGCGGCGAAACCTTGGAGGAGGTCCTCCGAGTCCTAGGCGTGCGATCGCGCCGTGAGCTAGAGGACTCCGTGGCGTGTCTCTTGGAGGGCCCCCTAAGGGACACATCGGATTCCGGCGGGCCAAGCGTGGTGTTCGCGTACGGCGTGTGGAGCGACGTGACGCGGGCATTGAAGCCGGCGTACCGCGACGCCGTCGTCGGCACGTACAAGGCCGAGGCCAGCATCGTCGACTTCCTCAATGACCCAGAGCAGGCAAAGCGACAGATCGACGCGTGGGCCGCGAAGGCCACGCGGAACCTCATCACGTCGGCCGTTCCTCCGGGAGCTCTAGACCCGGACACCCAGCTCGTGCTGGCCAACGCCATCTACTTCAGGGGCAAGTGGGACCTGCCGTTTAAAGAGAGCAGGACTGAGAACAGGCCCTTTTACCGGCTCGACGGCACAGCCGTCGACGCCCCATTCATGACGAACTCCAACAGACACTACATCGCCGAGCACGACGGATTCAAGGTGCTCAAGCTACGTTACAAGAGGTCACCGTACACCCGTTTCCAGCACTCCATGTCCATCTTCCTTCCGGACGCGCGTGATGGCCTGGGCAACCTGTTGGACAAGGTCACGTCGTCACCAGGATTCCTGCGCGATCACCTGCCACAGAGCAAGGTCAAGGTTGGCCAGTTCCGGGTGCCCAAGTTCGAGCTCTCCTTCCGGAGCAGCGTCGCCACCGTCCTCAATGATCTGGGCCTCCGGCTACCTTTCAGTCCAGAAGCTGACCTGTTTGAGATGCTAGAGGACGATGGTTCCGGCAGACCGTTCTTCCTGCAGGACGTAATCCAGAAGGCTGTCATAGAAGTCAACGAAGAAGGAACCACAGCTGCCGCTGTCACCATGGCATTTTACTGTAAAGCTGCCGCTCCAGTTTGGACACCTCCTGTGGATTTCGTCGCCAACCACCCGTTTGCCTACTTCATCATCGAGGAGGAGTCGCATGCGGTCATCTTTGCGGGACATGTTGTCGACCCTAGCAATGGTGCCGGGGTGGTGATCCCGTCCCTGCCCCGTTTCAGGAGTACACCACAAGAAAAACAAAATTGAAGACTCCACTGGTGACCGAACATCCATACATGTATATGAATCAAATATGGTCAGTACATCACGCCCTGCATACATGCGGACTGTTCCGACTGAATCATACATGGTCAGTTCGTCCAATACTACAACCGGTGTACACAAAACTCTCCGACGGGGTAGGAGTCGGTCCCGTTGGCAGTTGCATGCTTTTGCGGTACTTATGATTGTCTTTTTTACACATTGTACTTATAATTATCTTAAATGAATACTTATTGTATAAGAAACTTGAGAATTTTCTGCATCGACCAGTCCGGGTGAAAATAAAGGCCTCGCATGATTTGAGATTTCTCCGCATAAACCCCAAGTCATTTTATCTCTTTTGGGCTGAAATTGGATGTATGAGGCAACAATGCACCAAATATCCCATGGTTGTCATGGACGGTTGTGCTCCAAGAAAACCAAGCTACTGCCCAGAAAGAAAAAGATTAGTTTTTTAAGCACATTAACAAAGTAGTAAAACAGATATAATTCACATTTCAGATGATGTCCGTATTTTTTGGAAAATACTAGCACATGTCCATGTCCATGCCTGAGGTGCACACGAGTTAATTTTCACGGAAAATACATTTTTGTGGTGTGTGAAGCAAAAAGGAGAAATTTGGTGCTCCTGATATCACTCTAGGTCTAGGGTACTGATCTTTATTGTCTCGGAGCGACACACTGGTAGACTTGGGCTAGGGTAGTGTCGTGGTGGTATCACGGCAGATGCCATAGGATGGCTAAGAATGGGGCTGATGGACGCTGGTGGATCCGGGAGAGGGCTAGCGCGCTAAGAAGCGCACACAGAATAGCACACAAGCTCAAGAACACACCACGATCTACCCAGGTTCGGGGCCCTCGTGAGGAGGTAACATCCCTACTCCTGCCTGCCTCTCTCTCTATAAATCTCGGTATCAAGTGTACAAGCTGCTCCTTGAGCTGTATCTCTGCAGCTATGGAGGAGAGCTCAAGGATGAAGATGAAACTAAGGGGGGAAATGAGTCCCAATGCATCGTCCCTCACGCAGGAGGGGGTGAAGCCCTATTTATAGGCTAAACCGAGTTACGGAAGTACCCCTCCACTAGCAACGGTCACATCACCGTACCGGCACTGCAGACGCGCACGCCTGCGCGTCATGATTATCTCTGCACAGTGGGCAGGACGTGGCTTGCCCATGCCCTGTCCCATATCTCTGCTCCTAGGTACAGCCGAGGTCGCCGGTGTCCTTCTCCTGCTCCCACGCGTGTCCTTGGTCAGCAGAGGTAAGCCCAGTCACCTCAGACATGCACCGTACCGCACGCCGTGCTCCCGTGCCAGACGGGATGTGACAGCAGCGCTGACCTCCGTCCGACATAAGGTGCCTCATCTCTATAATCCGACATGGCTATGCCGGACTCCCTTTCCTGAATAACCTTCCCTGCACATAAGAGAACACACAAGATACCGACATTCATATGTCGGTCATGATACCTCGGATCCCTTATCTCGGATCCCAAGTCTCGGTCAACATATGCCGGTTTGCACCAGCACGGTACCTCGGTCCCTTCTTGCTCGGGTTACCTCGGTTTGCCTATGTCGGTTTGCACCAACATCACCCCTGGTCACCTCTGAGGTCCAGGTATGACGGCTTTCACTGTAACCTGGCCCACACCTGGGTACAGCTTTTACCATACCATGACCCTACCCGGGGGTAGCCCCCCGACATTAGTCCCCGAAGCTGGTGCGGTCCTGCATCCTTGGATGAAGGGCCACAGCAGGTTTAATCAACCGAAACAACCACACCAAGCATCTGACATAACTATGTCGGTTCAACCGTAAAGCCACTAATAACCTCTCCAACTGATTCCGACATCCGCCCCTGTGTCGGTTTCTCCGACACAAGAAATCCGCTGAAGGATCAAGTCAAGTTTTGACAACCAACTCAACTTAAACCAATCATCCGACATATATACGTCGGTCCACCTCAAACATCAGGATAAAAACTCCAACTGCTTTCGACACCTGCCCTTATGTCGGTTTCTCCGACACAAGGCAACTGCTTTAACCTGATCAAATATCCGACATTCTTATGTCGGTTCTTCTCAAGCTTCAAGGACCAAACTTCTCACAACTTTCGAGATCTGTTCTTGTGCCGGTCTCTCCGACACAAAAAGATTCCCTCGATCTCGTCCAAGATTTGGCCACAGCACGTGGCAGGAAAACACTGCGCGATGTCTCGGTTTCTGTGCACGGACAGACGTATCTCTGCGCGCACGCCGCCCACGTCACGCGTTGTCATGTCCCCAGCACACTCGAGTGCGTTTGACCGTAGCGCGGCTCCTCGATTTCTGTGCCAGTTACTGCGCCACGAACCGCGCCGCTAGCGGTTACCATTCTGTGACCCACGATGTGGCCGATCGTGCGGCCGCGATTATCGCAACCGCGTAGATCGTGCGCGGTTAATCCGCGCGGCAGTTACGGGGAACGTGTGCGGTAAAAACGCTAACCGCACACCCCCACACCCATAAATAGGGGAGCGGGGCAACCCACAACGTCCTCTTCGCCATTCCCTTCTCCTCTGCACCATCGCCGCCGCCGCGCAGTGCACTCCGTCACCGCACGACGCCGGACATCGCGAGCCACCGCCCACCGGAGCACCTCGCGCCGCCACCGGACACGCTCAACTGCGACACGCCCTGCACTTCTTCATCTTGCACCGCCGCCGCAACGCCGGTGAGAACCTTGCCCTTAACATTGCCGATGAACACATTCATCTTCTCCGATGAACTTGTTCATCCTTTCCGATGAACTTGTTCATCCTCTCCAAAGATGCTCTTAAATCCCTCTGCTCAGATCCCCTCTATATTCTCTTCATTACGTTTCTTACTATCCTTGCAATAGTTCCTCCGTAGATTTTCCTAAGTTTCAACTCACAGATCTTGCATTTATCTTCTATTTTTCCTTCTCCTCAGATCTTTCCGCAAAACACTTAGCCATAGATTTGTGTTTCCCGCCATTTATGCATTTTCCTTTGTGCCTCTTTGCAGATTCCGCCGCCGGCACGGGCACCAGATTCTCACTTCCTCGCCGCACCGCCGAGATGTCGGCTAGCAATACTCCGGAGCCTACCGACATTCCCGCCGAGGAAAGCGAGCGCGCCGGACGGGAAGGCTCGGATGTTTGCCAAGCCGAGATAGATTGGCTGGTCCGAACCAAGCGAATCCCGGCACAAGTGATATGCCGGATTCCCGGCACAGAGGCCGAGCCGGATCTGCAAGCCAATGAACGTGTGGTCTTCGTCGCGCACTTCGAGCGCGGCTTCGGACTCCCAGCAAGCTCATTCTTCCGGGCTTTCCTCGACAAACTTCATCTTCAACCCCACCATCTCCCAGCGAACGCCATCACCACCCTCTCGGTGTGCGTTTCTTTCTCCGAGGGATATCTCGGACTCTGGCCCACCATTGAGCTCTGGGCCAAGTATTTCAACTCCGAAAGCAGAGTGTTCCGGATCCGGAAAACAAGAACTTCCCCAAGGAGATGACCCCGTGCGGAGCCGCTACCATTATATCTCGGAGAGGTTCCATCTTTCCTCGGATTCAAGGCCTGGAGTCATGCCAGAAGTGGCAACGCACGTTCTTCTACGTGAAGAGCCCGGACAAGGTTGATCTTCTGAATCTGCCGACATTCACTCTCGGTGCCCCCACAGAGCAGTTTAACTGGTCATTCAACCCGAAGGAGACGAACCTCAAGATTAATCAAATTCACTATATCGTCAACCAGCTTGTGTAGGAAGGTATAACTAGCGATGATCTCTTGAGGGCCTTTGTCAGCCGCCAGGTCTCCCCCCTCCGAGCCCGGGTTCACAAGATTTGACACATGAGTGGCCAGTACGATCCAACTCGGACCAGCACCCACGAGCTGACCAAACCGAGGTCAGAAGATGTGTCAAGGCAATTGCCCGCACGACGATGACCGAAGAATGGGAATGGGGTCTAAAACCTCATGATAGAACTCGGCTTCCGGAGCAAGTAAGTAACTTGCAATTTATACCGACACACTTTTTTCTGCCGAGGTAACTCTTATGCCGGCTCCATACCTGGCTCATAAAATAACTCGTCTTTACTGCTTCTGACTTGCACAGGTTTACTCGGCAAAAGACTGAAGATGGAGAGGATCCCTCCGCCAAATGGGGCAAAGATCTGCCTGCCCCGGCCGTCACCGAGGTAGATGACCCGGACGATGAGGATCAACTACCGATTCCGGCTGCTGGCGCCCCTACCTCGGGTAAGCCTCGAGCCCGAGCTTCAATCCGAGATTGGTCAGACGACGATGATTGCGAAATGCTAGAGGTACTTGATGCTCGTCCTATCGCCTTTGCTCACCCCTTGTCCTCGGCATCAGCTAACCCGGGCGGCCCTGCTCCGAGTACACGCCCTGCCACCACGGGCAAACAAGTCGGATCTCGCAAGCGTGCAGAGACCGGTGCCCCGAATCCCGGGACCTCCACCTCTTCAGATCCAGCAGCGCCGAAAGCGAAGCGGCAGAAGAAATCAGCGGTTAGGCCGACACGGGCCAAGAAGACACCGCCAGTTTCTCAAGGGTAAGATACTCTTTGCCGACATACGCTCGTTTCCCTTTCTTGCCTTTTTCCGGGATAATCTTTCACCGAGATAACATTTTTTCTTGCTTGACGCAGTGCCGCCCTTGAAATTAACCAGAGTGCATCTTCTATGCGCTCACCTATTCCGCCGCCAACGGTACCTCGGTCAACTGACTTCGGGGTACATCCCACCCCGTCCGTCATACTGCTGCCGGCCTCTAGTGCCGCACTTGGAGGAGGCCAAGACACTCCCGAGGTCGTGATCCTCGACCAAGATGTTGGCTCCGGTGCCCCACCGCGGACTCCGACATTCCGCGGACCGACACTTCGGTAGCACCGGACCCACAGCAACCACCACCACAACAACAACAGCAGACAACCCAACACCGCCGGTATACAGGCCGACATCCCCGACGTACACTGCAGTATCGCCGGTATACAGGCCAACATCCGCGGCATACACTCCACTATCGCCGGTATACAGGCCGACGGTTCCGTTTGAGTCAAACAGGGTCAGTCCAGCAGTATACTGTCCAAGACCACCGACAAAACTACCCGATTGGCTCGGTCCATATCAGCGGCAAGAGGTGGAGGAAATGAGCAGCGGTGCCTTGCCCAAGGCCATGGATGCACAGGCAGCAGGGACGGGAGAAGATGAGTTGTAAATATTCGGAAATTCGCTTTGGAACCCGGGAGCATATGCTCCCGGTATTTTCAAAACAATTTCAAAATTTGAAAACTTATCAAAAAATTCTGAAAAAAATCATGCACGTACCTGACCATGGCACGCACCACCGTATTTTTGTTTCGCGGTGAAATGACATCGTACGCGCCCTGTACAAAAATGACAAATTTCCTGTCAGAAATTCAAATTTTGAATCTCATTTTCTGACAGGAAATTTGTCATTTTTGTACAGGGCGCGTACGATGTCATTTCGGCGCGAAAAAAAATACGGTGGTGCGTACCATGGTCAGGTATGTGCATGATGTTTTTCAGATTTTTTTGATGAGTTTTCAAATTTTGAATTTGTTTTTTAAAATACCGGGAGCATATGCTCCCGGGAGCCAAAACGGCCCTCTCGTAAATATTATGAAAAATTACCCTAAATATATATGAAGCACGCGATCAACTAAGATTAATCGTCCTATAAATTCTTAGCTACGTGCATACCTTCAGCAGTTGCATTTGCATGCTTCCAGTACTTGTGTAATCCCAAATGGCCAAATGCGAGTTATCCTATATACTAATACTTATTCAGAAAAATGTCCGATATGCTTCAAGTGCAAATATTGTCAATCAGGCAAGGAAAAAAGAAATGCGGTACTTGTGTAATCTCAAATGAGAGTTATCTTATACCAATACTTATTCGAATTTGCTAGTTCTTCTATGTCAGTCGACCTGCAAAACGTCTGCATGATTCGTGCAAATATTGCCAATCAAGCAAGGGAAAAAAAGCAATTGTACGGGCCTGCTGAGAGCAGAGTTTTAACCCTAGGTGCTAAATTGGCTTGTGTAGCCGTCAACCTAGTAGATACGTGTAGCTAGCATGGAACATTTTCAGTAGAGAAACCCGTAGCGTAGATCTTTTTACCGATTCTGTGCTCATTGTTGCCCCACTAGTAAATGTTTGTTACAGTTTTTTTTAGCATTTTGTGCTAATTGTTTTCTCATATTTATGTGTGTTCTCATTGTTTTGTCCTTCTTTATATTTTCTAATTTTTATTTATCAAAAATATTCAACCATCTCTTTTTGAGTTTTCTCCCGAAACATATTACAATTTTCTCGAGAAATGTGTAAACAGCAACCAGTTTTGTGAGTTGCACTTTGGTTAAGAAATTTGTAAATCCAACCAGTTTTCCGTATATGTTTTCTAAAAAACGTGCAATTGGTGAGAAGTTTTAACGAGTTGCAATTTTCTTAGAATTGTGCAATTAGCGAGTGGTTTTTTAAACAAGTTGCACATTTCTAGATACATGTGCAAATAGCAACCGGTTCTCAATATGGGTCCAACAGTTTTTGAAACAAGTTGCATTTTTCTCATGAAAGTGCAAACGGTTCTCGATAAATGTGCAACTCCAAACGGTTTTCAAAACAACTTACATTTTTCACAAAATAATGTGCAAACCAATTTTCTCATTAAGAAACACTAGCCAAGTTAGTAGTCGCCCCGTGCCGACATACTAAAAGTTGGATCACCCAATGATGGATACTTCTTGAGAAATAAAGTAACCATTGGTCACCGTACGTGTTCTAGAACTCTAGAACATATTGAATCTCTTTTAGACCATGCCCTCTTCTTCTTCTTCTTCTTCTTCTTCTTCTTCTTCTTCTTAATACATGTGCTTGAATAATTGCACCATGATGGCTTTTGCGACATGGTAAAAGCGTGTGGTCTAAACTGGTTGCTCGTAGAACACTCACCCAAAGGTGGACCAATAAAATTGGGCCAAGTGGAAATTCCTTCGAGGTTAGGTGCTACATACAACTGGCATCCTCAAACGAACCAGGTATTTCGTCAATCCTCTCCTAGCTAAAGAAATTGCGGAAATAAGTCATTTGATTGCGCAATAGATCGAGCTTAAAGGCCAATCTAATGCACACATTGCGCGTCTTCTACAGGAGGAGAATCTTAAATGGTACTGACAGTCTGAATACCAATTCATTCTTGAAGGAATTTATTATACAAGATAATTACATAACATGGCAATGGCAGTCATAGGAAAAAAAACTTATTCATATTCTCCAATAAGATTGAGGTACTATCGAAGGTCACTAAAATACTATATCACAAAATATTGCAAAAGTTTGTTTGGGGCTGGAGTAGGGAAACATCCCTCTAGCCGAGCCCCGAACAGATGAGATCATCCAAGTATCAAGTGAGGAGAACGCTTTTCTCAATGCTGAGGAGGAACTAGTGTTCTTCCAAATGGAGAGCATCAAGTTCATATGTCCAAATGGTTTTTCCGCTGGGTTTTAACAAACTTAGAGGATGTCATTAAGTCAGACCTTCTAAATTTGTTTGGCTATCTTCGTGCCAGATAGGTAGACTTGTTTCCCCTAAATTTTAAGTGGTAAGATTTTGCTCCTTTGCTGGTCATTTACGAGTGTACTTATTTTCTCCGTTTGTGGTCATCAATAAAACGTAGGAGAGCAGAGACATGTTTACGGAGCTCTGTACATGGTTGGAAAATGTGGCGAGTGATATTTTTATCCCATATGGATGACATCGTAGTAAACAGATTGGTCCTCCTTCATCTTAGGTGTTTTTATGAGTTCCTCATAACTGTGTTGCCCCTTTTTTAGGTTTTCTTTGTTTGCGCTGTGTGCATCATATTTACAAAGACCAGATACAAACTCTCATATATTATATCAGTGTGTTAACTTATTAGTTTAATAAAGCGTCTTTTATCGAAAAAAAAGTATCGGTCTTGCGCATTTTTCTTCCAAAAGCTGGAACGAAACATATGCGGTGCAGCAAGTGGCATGGCTGCGAAGTGCAATTACTTCAAACTGTATGTTGTCACAGACGTGCGGCTATGTACTTGCGTGGTTGCTAATTAAGTACTCGTACGCCTAGAAGCTGGCTTCCGAGTGGCACATCTGAGTATTATTTTGAGGACCATGTCACGGGCACTATCATTTTCTCGGAAGATAAGATCTAGGTGAACTGGAAAACTTTGTTGAGGTTGCTTCAACCCTAAGCTAGTTCAAGCATGCATGGTCTACGTGAACTAATACAAAACAAAAACAAATTAAGTCGGTCGATATTTACAGTAGTCATGAGTTAGACGATGCATGTGACATAGTTCACCACAAACAAAATACGAACCAACAAAGCTGTCGATATTTTTTGTCTGAACTAACAACTGTGACCATCAATCAACTGACGCGACCCAACCACCAAGGAACAGCTAGGTGGGTTCAACCCTACTCGATCATCAAAAAATAGTTGCCTGCCCGGTAGAAGCGACCCTGGCTTTAGATACCAGTAGTGGAATAAACCATGGGCTGCCATATATAGCCGCATACCACTCGGATTGGAGAACTGGAGAGCAGCTAGCTGGGTGTACATGCCACTTAAAAGCACTACCGTGACTCTCTCTCTCTCCCTCGATTTTTTTTAAATAATACCTTTTTAAACTTAAATTCGGAAAATAGCGCGCGTTTTCGAGAAATTTGGAAAGTAGCGTGGCGTCGGCAACGGCCAGGCCGAAAGCAGCTGGTTTCGGCATCGGCGGGGCCGAAAGCCAGGTTTCGGCATGGGCGACACCGAAAGCAGTGCTTCGTCAGGGCCGCAGCCGACAGTGTATGGTGCAGACCGCGGTGGCAGGCCTGGCCCACGCCTTTCGGCCCGAGCGCTGCCGAATGCTGGGTTTCGGCACGGGCGACGCCGAAACCTGCTGGATAAGTAGGCCGCGCCCGGCTCCTCTTCTTCTTCATCCGCTCTACTCCTTCTCTCCCTCTGTTCTTTCACTGGTTCGAAAAAAAGCACCGAATCCTACCCACAAAAAATCCCCACAAGCTCACAGATTCAAGAACTAGAGTAGAGAAGGGTTGGGGCATCCCCGATCTGTTGATGGGATAGCTGTTTGTGGATGCGTTTGGGGGTGTGGAGGTGGAGCAATGGTGGATAGTGGTGCTGCATGCTGTTGTTGGGCAAGGAGAGGGTTGATGCAGTGGTGGTGGTGCTAGATTGAAACCGGGCAGCGGGAGCTACACACGCGTCAAGGGTAAACCCTAATCCCTAAAAAATTTAGGTTAAATGTGAATATAATGGCAAGAGTAGCGGTGGCGGGAAATATGAGGGGGAAATATATGGGCCAACACTCAGGAAAACAAAAAATATGAGGGGGAAATATATGGGCTAACACTTAGGAAAACAATTTTTTTGTAAAATGGGACTTTCGGCGCGGCCAGAGCCGAAACAAGCCTGTCGGCCCCGCCGGTACGCGAAAGGCAGAGCCGCATGCAGATCTGCAGGGTTTTGGCGTTGGTCGTGCCGAAACACCCTGCTTTCGGCTTGGCCTGTGCCGAAAGCTGGTTTCGGCCCCGCCAATGCCGAAACACCCTGCTTTCGGCCCGGCCGTTGCCGACGCCGCGCTAGTTTTCAAATTTCGAAAACGCGCGCTATTTCCGAATTTAAGTTTAAAAAATATTATTTAAAAAAATTCCTCTCTCTCTCGAACTCTCTCTCTCTCTCTCTTAGCAAATCTCTATACAAATTTGTAGGAATGATCACACCATTTTGACTCTCAGAAAATTATGGAAAATTCATAAATGCAGATAATAGATCGATTCAAGTAGCTAGGTGCATGTGTATTTTGAAACTTAAGCATATTGCCATTTACGAACTGTGGAAACCTTGATGACTTAGTTATTCATACAGTATAGCATGCAGCCTGTTAATTGGTTCCGAAGTGTAGCCTGCGTTACTTCAAAATGTTTCACACACGCCGTGTTGTGGCCTTCTCGTCTAATTGTCAGATATAGCACATACATCCAAAAAAAAAAAAGGCGTATCGATCAACATTGGATTTTACATGCGCCTGCTGACGCATATGTCACGCACCATTTTCCAGGTTACCGTCTCAAAGTAGTTGTCCATGCATTTCACAGTTCTAAACTGATGTACAAAACAAGTAAATTGATCACAACTACTTTGTTGACTCTCTCCGTCTACTGTAGGATGCTAATTAAATCATCGTATATTTTGGATGAAATCAACCGCAAATAAACAGCCGTGTTTAAATTCTGATGTCGATATCCAGTATCGCTTTTTGACTGATGTGCTGGTGGGCATAAGCCAAAATTGCCAAATGAACACATGAATCAATGGTGTCACACGCGCAAGACACACCGACCTCACTTTTTTTTCCCTCGCCGTATTCAGCTAGGTTAGGGGTGTAAACGGATAGGATAATTTCTGCACCGAATCCGTCGCCGAATCCGTTTTAAAGAATCCATATCCGGTTCCGAAGAATTTGCCGGAAAAGGATATCCGATTCCGAACTGAACACCGGATACGGTATAGGATATGGTACGAAAAATAACATCCGAATATGGATTATCCGAATATTAGTTAGGATTATCCGATGGTTATAATCCGAATAATCCGATTTTCTATCAAAATGTCTAAACTAATAGAGCACAATTTGTATTTAGTGAGTTGTTGAGCTCATTTGTTGAACAACTGACTCCTTGAATGGTCATTCTACATACTATGGAGTATAAATTTGTTAGATTATTATGTTGTTGAGCTATTATTTTTGGTTATGTGGCTTGATGATATACATTGCGCATACCGATCCGACTAATTATCTTTCCGCCCCGAATCCGCTCCGTTTCCGTTCCGAATCCGTGATTATATCTATCCGCCCCCGAATCCGCAACCATTCATTATCCGATCCGATCCGAATCCGAGAAAAAAATATGGTAAAGGATATGGTAGAAGTAAAATCCGATCCGATCCGATCCGTTTACACCCCTAAGCTAGGTGCACCATTGCGCTGGCTTGTCCTATAGGCGATTGACACGTATACGACCAGTCAGCCCAGGTCACCGGCCCTCTCCATCCAGTCAGGGCGCGCTCCTTCGTCGCCTCGCCGTCGCCTGCCCGTGTATAAATAGATACTCATCCCCTCGGCATCACGGCCACACGCCCCCACACTCCCACACCCCTGTCTCACGCTCTAGCCAGCCATGGCCGCACCGATTCTACTACTGCTTCTGCTCGTCGCGTCCGGAGGAGCCTTCGTCGGCGGCGACGACGGGTCTGCGCTGCCCCACCTCGAGCTCCGCGGCATCGAAGGCTCGGGTGGCGGGCACGCGTCCGACGCGCCGTCACAGGGGCTCATGGACTACCTCAAGGTCACGCACGGTTGCGGGAGCTTCGCGACCCTTCTCGCCACGACGACGAAAGCGGGCGAGATCTTCCAGGAGCACGGCGTGGCCGGCACCGGTGGCGGCCTCACCGTCTTCTGCCCCGACGACCTCGCCATGGCGGCGTTCTTGCCCAAGTTCAGCCGCCTGAGCGCCGACGACCAGACCACCATCCTGCTGCACCACGTCGCGGCGGCGCGCTACGAGCGGGACCAGCTCGCGGCGTTCGAGTGGGCGGCGGTGCGCACGCTCGCCGCCGACGCGGCCACCAACAAGACGCTCTTCCTCACCGTCCGTGACGACGCGGGCACGGTGTGGCTGTGGCCGTCGCCGCCGTCAAGTGGAAGCCGCGCCACCGCCAGGGTGACAAAGGGCGCCGTCTCGTCGGAGGACTCAATCCTCGCGGTCTACATCGTCGACGGGGTGCTGCTGCCGTGCCGTCTCCGGCAGCTTCTGGGTGGCGGGGACGAAGCGGCGGCGTGCTCTCCGTGCGGTGCCGGTGGGTACCTTTGGTGGCTGCACTGCACCATCCAGGTCTGGCAGGGGATATGCCTGGCCGTCTCGGGCATGGCGGGCGTTCTGTCCGGGGTCCTCATCGACGAGTACTACTGCAGCCGCAGGAAGATGATTTAGCAGATGCCTAGTCTGCATGCTATGCATATTTGCACTACTATATCGTTGCATGACCTTGGGTACACTGATTGTAGTGCTCTGGAGTGAGTTGGGTCTGCTGTTCGGCTCCTGTGCCGCAGCTTTGCATTGACCATACGCTCAGAAATAGTAAAAGGGCTCCAGGTGCCGTACGTACGTGTCGAGAGTTATAGCGTCTGTCTGTTGCTCGTTGCCATTCTTCTTCATGCGAGCTTGTGCTGTGTGAGCATCCATCACGTCATCTATAAATCTGCCAGCGTTCACCAACTATATATATTTGCAATGTTTTCGCTTTGATCTATTTTCTGCTGTCGCGAACAAAGAATTAGTTCGGGCTGATGTGTTGTGCAAGATTACTTACACGTATCCATTCTACCGACCACCTAATTACAGTAAATGACGACCGCAATTAGTTCACACTGAAGTGAAACCGAGCAGACCTTCCCTATTCGCTTCAAGGAATATTGTGTCAGCACCTCATCTCCAAGGACTGGGCCAACGACTACTGTCGGCCTACTGGGCCGGCCCAACCGCATCAAGAGGAAACCAGCCCAGCGTCGAGCTCCGTGGTATCGAAAACTCTTTGGTCGTGGACACGCGTCCGACGCGTCGTCGCAGGCGTTTATATACAAAGGCTACTGTTCACTTGCGAATCCCTCTGTTCTAAGCCGTTAGATTTATTGGACCAACGGTTAAGATTCATACTATGTGTCCAGCTCAAGATTGGTACACTATATAGGTATATATATATATATAGATATAGATATAATTTCAAGCGATTCCTGAAATGAGTTACTACATCTCTTCCGGGTTATAGGGCATGCACGTATCCATAGGTCGGAAATTGCCATTGTAATATAGATTGTATAACACAAAAGTTATATCATTAGAAAATAGAACATCTAAAGGTTATAATGATATTTTTTTGTAACATATCATTCATATTATGTTTGTGAAATTGACGATCCAGTCGTACACGCGGACACTATAAACCAAAAGGGCGGGAGTACAATTTTCTGAAGAAGCTTGTAGTCGGTTCTCGATATGAGTTGCACTTTTCTCGAGAAGTGAGTAACTCCAACGGGGTTTCAAAACGATTTCCAATTATCTCAAAAAAAAATACAACCTGATCTCGATGCTAGTTGCCCTTTTCTCAACAATGTACAACTCCAATTGATTTTCGAAATGAGTTGTACTTTTCTCGAAATACGTGGAAATGGTTCTCGATATGGAATATGACTTTCACTTTTCTCAAAAAACATGCTACTCCAAACGGATTTCAAAACTGAGCTGCTGATTTTTTATGAAATGCGCAATGGGCTCTCGGTATGAATTGCACTTTTTTTAAAATGTATAATTCCAACCGGTTTTCAAAACGAGTTGCACTTTTATCACGAAACGTGCAAAATTCTCAATCTGAGTTGCAATTTCTCAAAACAAATGTGCAACACCGAGTTTTGGAAATTAGTTGCACTTTTCTCAGAATACTTTTTTTTAGAACACCCTCCTAACTTTATTCAAATAGCATCAAAAGTTACAGGAAAATTTAAACCATCAGGTGGCCCTAATAGCCACACATCCCGCCCTGCTGGCAAGGACGACGCCATCCTTGCTAAGGCATGTGCTTCCATATTACAATCTCTTTTCTCATGACTAAAGAAAGTACTTCCTCTTTGATGAGCTCTAAAACCTCATGCAAAATACTACCGAACCCTCCCAGGTTCTTTGTCTGAATTCCCTTGACGACCTCCAAACAATCTGTCGCAATATGAATCGGTCCCAGATTGATATCAGCAGCAAGGTCCGGCGCTTCTCGACATGCCATCGCCTCCAGGCATCCTGGGTGTGTAATTCCTTCAAACACCACTGCTGATGCACCGAGATAGGCACCCTGCAGCGATCTACACACAACTCTAATAGCTCCCTGAGCTGTAGTTTTCGCCACGGCAGCATCTACATTGAGTTTTGTTCGTCCAAACGGCGGTGGAATCCATTGTCCAGCAACTGCATGTTGATGTACCCTTGTTCCTTGTTGCCCCGTCTTCTTTCACTACTTGCCACTAAGTCCAGCAAGAACCTATCAACAAACATAGTTGTTGCCATCGGTCCTTGGAAAATGTTCTCATGGATCGCCTTTCTCCTTGCATGCCAAATAGCCCAAAGGGTTACAAGCATCCTTGTCAGGTCCTCCGCCTTCATCGTCTCGAACATAGAAAATAACCACTGTTTTGCAGATGGTTCCCTTGATAGCGAGATATGGTCGGCTATATCCACCTCCGTGAGAGCCTAGACACATCGCGACATATTACAGTCAAGAAGCGAATGACGCCAACAGTCCTCCTGACCGCATAACCGCATAGGGAGCACGCTGGTGTAGGTGCCATGCTCCTTTGTGCCTCACATCACCGATAGGAAGCGAATGTCGCGCCAGCCTCCATAAAAAGACGCGCAACTTTGCCGGGATGGAAACCTTCCAGAGCTTCGTCCACGCCTTCCCTTCCTCCGTAGAGTTCGAAGAAGTCTTTTCTCAGAATACATGCAAGCAATTGCGAGTCAACTAGACAGGCTGAAGCCTGCCATCCAAAAATCAAAAAAAAATACTACTAATCTTGTGCCAGCAGCCAGCCCATTAGCTACCCAGCCCATTAGCTCAACTCGCACGGTCGGCCAACGCATCTCTTCCGTTCATAGCCTCGCTCAAACCTGCAAGCAGGGTCCCTCGAAAAAACCTACAAGCAGAGTAGCAGCGACGGACGACAAACTAGCTAACCGGGGAAGGGAGCCACCTGCGACGGACGACCGGGGGTCTGGGCATCTGGCGGAGGCGGTGATTGTCGGAGCCCAGAGCGCCGCACCAGGAGGCCACAACTAATTTACGGTGATTAATTGTTCATTAATTTGATTTCTTGATGCATTTAGATTTGTAGATGATCATGGGGTGCTCCAAAAAAGATTCCTTTCAATTAGGCACATCACAGATTGTACATCTACTGGAATTAAATAAGCTTTCCTTGATGTGTTGGATTATCATGGTTTGACATTTGTAGGCTACGTGGACAAGGCTATGATGGGGCTTCTAAAACGAGATGAGAATTCAACGGTTTACCAAAAATTGGTTGGAGATGAAGCTCCATATGCATTCTATGTTCATCGCTTTGCTCACTAGTTGCAGTTGGTAGTTGTCAGTGTTGCTCAATGTAGTCATGCTATCGCTAATTTATTCAACATTATTCCCTTGATAATCACTCAGGTGGGTTCATCTTGCAAGAGGAAAGATGCATTACATGCAAAACACTATGATGAATTGTTAGAGTTGTTGGAGAATGGGATGATTTTAGCCGGAACCGGCTGCATCAAGAATCTAGCAGAACAAGACCAGGAGACACTTGTTGGGGCTCACATCTCAGAACCTTGCTTCATATATTCACAATGTGGAACGCCGTGGTGGGTGTTCTAGGAATTATAGTGATTGATGCTCGGGAACACATATGTCAAGGTGTAGCTTTTGGTTTGCTTATGAAGATGCAATGCTTTGAATTTGTGTTCATCATGTTGCTCTTAATACACATGTTAAATACCACAAATCAACTCTCGCTAGCTTTGCAAAGGAAGAATCAAAATAATGTTTAAGCCACGCTTTTGGTCTTGGATGTGAAAGAAAGTTTTCAATACATGAGGGACAATGGGTCAGATTCTTTATTCAGCCAAGCCAAGAGCTTTTGTGAGGCACATGAGATTGATGTGCCAAATATGGTTGATCATGTTGGAGCTTTGGGTCAAACTGTTAGCACCAAGAATAAGACGACTCGACTTCACTAATACAGCAAAGAAAATATTCAGTTTAATGAAGTTTCCACCGAGTTATTGGATTGTATGTCTTGTCTTATTACATCAAAGAACTTCTCAAAGTTTAATGTTGACAAACTTTATTCGGCTTGCTGAAATTTATGTCGATGACTTCACAGAAGCAGACATGTTGTTGATAAGAATTAACCTTCCAAGATTTATTATGAACATTTGGAGAAGTGAGGAATTTAATGGATGTCGGAATCTGTCCACACTTGCTCAATTAATGGTTCAAACAACAAAACACACATCTTTCCAGTTGGTGTACCGCCTCATTGAGTTGGCTCTCATTCTTTCTGTGGCAACTGCATCGATGAGCGAATATTTTCAGCAATGAAGCCTATTAAAACAGATTTGTGCAAGAAGGTGCTAGACAAATGGCTGAATGATTTAATAAATGGTCTGCTACTGTGAGAAAGAGATATTATGATTATCAAATCATGATACAATTTCAGAAATTGAGGGATCGTATAGGACATTTGTCGCACGAGTATAATGTGATCTCTTAGAGGTACATGTTTTTTACTAGTGCCAATAGAGATTTTTTACTTGTGAATTCCATACTGTTATATCACTACTAATTGTGCTAATATGGACAGATGGCCGCGGTTTGGATAGATATTTTGGTTTGAAATTAGGAGGCTTTCTACAATAACATCAGTAAGAACTAAGAAGCAATGTCAGATACCATTGCTTTTGTCTATTTGTTGTTGCTTATGTAGTACTGGATGTATCTGCGTTTGAATTGACCCTGAAACTTTAAGCTATAGTTTTCATAAGTAATTTCATGTCTTAGATAATGACTATTTTCTTGAAACGTCATTTAGTTTGCTCTTTGCTAACTTTTTGGCCACCCTCAATTAGTTTCTGAAAGTTGCATGCAAGTATGAACCGGTTTCAAAAGGAATTACAGTTTCCTCGAGATACATGCAGTTAGCAAATTGTTTTGAAATGAGTTGTACTTTACTAAAAAAAAGCGTGCAAGTAACAATCCCAGTTTCGATAATAGTAACACTTTTCTTAAGAAATGTACAACTCCAACAATTTCCCATATGAGTTTCACTTTCCTTAAGAAAAGTGCAATAAAATGTTTTACATGTTCTTTACATGTTTTTCTACTTTATTTTATTTTATGCACAACCCCTTTGTTATATAGTTCTGCAAACGCTTGCACAACCCATTCAACATGGTGCTATTTTTTAAGCATGTCCTTTGGTGCTCCATTACCAGAACAAGTTATTTATGTATTTTTCTCACAAGTCCCAATACAAAGGCTTGTCTTGTTTATATGTTGGATGGAGCTACCTGGGTGCATCGCACCAAATCTACCCCCGTGCGGTGGTTTTTAATACGCACGCATGCGATGATTTCATTTGAGATTCCTCCCAATGTTTATGTTAGAAAACAATTATCTCTTACACAACTAAGCTGATTGTAAATTCATTTCCACCGTTTGTTGAGTCCGGCAAGATTTTCGAAACTAGATCTCATGTTTCCATGTTTTGCGAACTTTTTCCATCGGTTTTACCAGATTATTAATACTAACTCATTAGATTATAATGATTCAATTATCAGGAATTTGTACATTGTAATGTGTCAGTGTAAGGCTGCATGGTACTATTTGTGTGGAGTGATACCATCTTTTAGTTCTTGAAAGCGTTTAAAGTTGGCTCTCTACATATGAGTATCATTGCAATTTTCTAGAAATGTGTAAAAACATTTTACGATAACCATATACATTTATCGTGGTAATTGTTCGATAATATACTGGAAACCATAGTGTTGTAACGTGGCAACTAGTATGATGGAATTTTTTATCACACTCGATATGTATTATGTAACTATGTTGCAATACCTCAAAACGTGTAAAAATTATATCTAGCAATCATGTACAATTATCGTGGGAACTGTTCTTTTACACTGATGACAGTATGAAAGGCTCTTACTCATATAATGAGATAGGTAATTACATTTTACATTATGATCCCTATTCAAAGGGATGAAATGCGATAATACAAGTTATCTATAAAAGATCAAATGAAGTGATGTTCACAGTCTTTGGTCCTATGAACCAGCCGACCAAAATCCTCCTTGAATCTAGATTTCCAAGAATCCATCTAAAGGGGCTATACCATTAAAGATGAGGTTACAATATCAATTTATGGGCTTCGTCCTCGAAAACGGTGTCGAATTGCTCGGAAATTCTCAGCTATATGGGGGACTTTGATGGTGAAAAAAAGAACTGATCAAGAAATCGGTAAACTTCCGCCTGATCTATTGTATAAGAACGAGAGTTCATGATACTGTTAATAAAACTTTTTAGCGCCTTGCTAGAACTGAACACGATGTGACAAAGCTTAGGGTTGATACTACTTGAAAGTGAAGCAGAACAGCCACTGAGAAATGTAAAATCCAATCAGTAATCTGGACAGATGTGTGCTGTAATATGCACGTTGTTACCGTTGTCAAGGTCAATTTTATAAAGCTCGGACGGAGTTTGGTTCAGAACGAACGCAGCACGTACAGCTCATTGCTCAAGTCAGGTTAATCAGATTCGTGTTAGATTGGAAGTTGGAACCCGTCCATTCCAAATAAAAACACAACCGACTATTCCGAAACAACCGACTTAGGGCATCTCCAGCCGTCCTCCCCAGCGCCCCCCAGGGCCGATTTTAGCGTCGTTTTGGCCTGGGAGCGCCGTTTTTTCGCCCAGTCGGCCCCCCCAGGAGCCCAAAAAGCGCCGGATCGGCGGAAACTAGCGCCGGCGTTCCCAGGCCAAACCCAGCCCACCGGGTTCGGCTTGGGGGGAGAAAAGCGCGCGTGGGCCAGCGCTGTCGGCGTGATAGCGCATATCCCACACCCACGCCGTGTTCTTTCCCCATCTCTCGCGTCGCCCGATGTCGCCGCCGGTACCACCCCTCCCCACCTCCGCCGCATACAACTAGCTAGGAAGCCGCCATCTCGCCCAATCCTCCGCCGCCGGCCGCCCCTCCTCCCCCGCCGTCGTCTCGCCGCAACGAAGGCCCTCGGGAAAGGCTCGCCTCCACCTTGCCTACTTGGTGTTCGGCGATTTGGCCGGCCGAGCCATGGACTCCGACGACGAGGAGCTGCTCGCCGAACTGCTCGACGAGGAAGCCCAGGCCGACATCGACGATGAAGAGCACCTGCTCGTCCTCGCCTGCCTTGCCGGCCTGCTCGACAAGGCGAAGCCGCGGCGTGGTGGCTCAAAGCCCGGCCGCCGCAAGAGCAAGCCGAGGCAGCGCTACGAAGGCTACTGCATCCTCTATTCTGACTACTTCGCCGAGAACCCCACGCAGGACGAGGCTGTGTTCCGGCGCCGTTTCAGGATGAAACGGCAACTCTTCCTCGACACCATGCATGCCATCCGGGAGTTCGACACCTACTTCAAGCTGAAGACGGATTGCACCGGCACGGTAGGGTTTACCTCAATTCAGAAGTGCACGGTGGCGATGAGATTGCTTGCATATGGTGCTCCCGCTGACGCTCAGGATGACTATCTGCGCATGTCCGAGTCTTGCGCCATTGAAAGCTTGAACAGGTACTGCTCCGAGTCTTGCGCCATTGAAAGCTTGAACAGGTACTGCAGGGCAGTGGTGGCAGTGTTTGGGCCAAAGTACTTGCGATCGCCCAATGCGGATGACACTGCCCGGATCCTGGCCACCAATGAAGCAAGAGGCTTCCCAGGGATGCTTGGAAGCATCGACTGCATGCATTGGGCATGGAAGAACTGTCCATTTGAATGGCAGGGGATGTACAAAGGCCACAAAGGAGAGTGCAGTGTGATTCTTGAGGCCGTGGCTACACATGATCTATGGATTTGGCATTCCTTCTTTGGTATGCCAGGAACTCACAACGACATCAATGTGTTGCAGTGCTCGAATGTCTTCGCCAAGCTTGTTGAAGGTCATGCCCCTCCAATGAACTATGAGATCAATGAGCACCAGTACACAAAGGGCTACTACCTTGCAGATGGCATCTACCCGAAGTGGTCAACATTTGTGAAGAGCATCTCCAACCCTGTGCCAGGAAGCGCGAAAGCTTGGTTTTCCAAGTGCCAGGAGGCTTGCAGGAAGGATGTTGAGCGGGCATTTGGTGCGCTGCAGTCTCGATTCGCTGTTGTCCGGTACCCAGCTCTGACTTGGTCCAAGGCCAACATGTCTGAGGTGATAAACTGTTGTGTGATCTTGCACAACATGATCATTGAGAGCGAGCGGGATGAGCCGGTGGCTGACACTGAGTACTACAGACAGGGTCCTCTTGCAGATGTAGATCACCAGGTGTCGGCAACATGGGCAAACTTCATGACTATGCGTCAGGAGATTCGAGACTCGACGGTGCATACACAGCTGCAGAATGATCTGGTGGAGCACCTGTGGAGGCGCAAAGGCAATGGCCATGCCGACGCCTAGTTTGTTCTATTTGCTTGCATTGTTGAACTATTTGTCTATTGATTTGTATGTTGAACTATTTGTGTGTGGATTTGTATATTGAACTATTTGTGTGTTGATTTGTATGCCGAAAGTTGGCCGAAACTTGGCCGAAAGTGTTGATTTGTATATTGAACTATTTGTGTATTGATTTGTATGCCGAAAGTTGGCCGAAACTTGATCGAAAGTGTTGATTTGTATGTTGAAAACTTGGCCGAAAATTGGCCGGCTGGGGACGTCCACGCCGAACCCAGGGCGTCGAATTGCGCCGGCGCTCCCCCAAGCCGTCCAAAATGGCGCCGTTTTTCGGCCTGGGGGGCCGAACGGCTGGAGATGCCCTTACCCCAGCATCCATATAATATCAGGCCGGAGTACAACGCCAAACAAATTCTTCTCAGATCTCAACCGTGCCCGTCGATAGGTTACCATGGAGGCGCAGCGCTCCAGCATGGCCGCCCTCGCTGCCCGCCTCACCAAGCAACTTGCAGACAGGAATAGCAACAGCAACTTGGTCTTCTCGCCGCTCTCCATCTACGCCCTCCTCGCGCTCCTGGCCACCGGCGCCGGCGGGGAAACACTGGAAGAAATTCTCAGCGTCCTAGGCGCGCGGTCGCGCAACGAGCTAGAGGACTCCGTGGCGCGTCTCCTGGACGGCCCCTTCAGGGACACATCGGAGTCCGGCGGGCCGAGCGTGGCGTTCGCCTACGGCGTCTGGAGCGATCTAACGAGGCCGCTGAAGCCGGCCTACCGCGACGCCGTCGTCGGCACGTACAAGGCTGAGGTCAGCGTCGTCGATTTTCTCAACGACACCGAGCGGGCGAGTCAGCAGATCAACGCGTGGGCCGCGGAGGCGACGAGGAACCTCATCACTTCCGTCGTTCCTCCGGGACGTCTAGACCGGGAAACCAAGCTCGTCCTGGCCAACGCCGTCTACTTCAGGGGCAAGTGGGAGCTGCCGTTTTACGAGGTCCGGACCAAGAACGGGCCCTTCTACCGGCTCGACGGCACCGCCGTCGACGTCCCCTTCATGACGAACTCCTATAGCCACTACATCGCCGAGCACGACGGGTTCAAGGTGCTCAAGCTGCGCTACAAGAGCTCACCGCACGCCCGGTTCTACCACTCCATGTGCATCTTCCTTCCGGACGCGGTCGACGGCCTGGGGAGCCTGCTCGACAAGGTCACGTCGTGCCCAGGCTTCCTGCGCGAGCACCTGCCGAACTATCCGGTCAAGGTCAACCAGTTTAGGGTGCCCAAGTTCGAGCTCTCCTTCGAGAGCAGCGTCACCACCATCCTCCAAAATCTAGGGCTCCGACTACCTTTCACTCTAGAGGCCGACCTCTCTGAGATGCTGGAGGACGATGGCTCCAACTTGCCGCTCGTCGTCCAGAACATATTCCATAAGGCTGTCATCGAGGTGAACGAGGAAGGAACCAAGGCTGCCGCGGTGACATATTCAGCTTGTAGTCCGGGATACGGTCCAGATCCGTCGCCGAGCGTGGATTTCGTCGCCAACCACCCGTTTGCCTACTTCATAATCGAGGAGGGGTCAGATGCAGTCATCTTTGCGGGACATGTTGTCGACCCTAGCAACGGTACCGGTGTGGTGATCCCTTCCCCTGCCCCGTTTCAGGAGTACACCACAACGCAAAGAAATCTTGACGACGCCACTTATACATCACCCCCTGCATACAGTCCAGAATCGCCGGCATATTATCCATCACCGGTATATCAACATACCCAGTATTAATATGATCCGTCACCCCCTACATACAGGCCAACATCGCCGACATATTATCCTACATACAGACCAACATCGCCGGCATATTATCCTACGTACAGACCAACATCGCCGGTATACAGGCCGACTGTTCCGTTTGGGTCGGACGGGTTCAGTCCAGCAGCATATCGTCCAACACCACCTGCGTACACAAATCTATCTGACATGGTCGGTCCAGATCGGCCACGAGAGGTGGATGGAATGAGCAGCGGCAGCCAGCCCAAGGCCACAGCTACACAGGCAGCAGAGACGGGAGAAGGTGAATTGCCCGTAGAGAAAAGAGTGTAAACATCTTGGAAATTAGCCTATATTTGAAGCACGCCCCATCATATGCAGAAGAGATTTATCTTATATGAATACTATTACGGATTTGCTAAGTCTCAGCTGACTGATTTTTTCTTAAGTCTCACTCACATTTTAGAAAAGTGTAACAACAGTTCAAAGAAAAGTGCAATTGCACTTTTTTTTGAACTACCGTTGCACATTTCTAAGTTAACTGAGACTTAATAAAAAAATCAGTCAGCTGAGACATAGGCACTCCCAAGATGCATAGATCTTGTGCACCGACAAGTCTAGGTGAAAATGCGACCCTCCCATGTTTTGATATTTGGCGGCATGAAGTTTCTTCTGCCCGGTGTCGATAATCTCTTTTGCGATAAAATTGTACTATAATATATCACATTTATACTGTCCTCTTTTTCTTTGAAAAATTTAACCCATGTAAATGTCCTATGAGCACACGTAAATATGTTCACATAAAATTTCATTTTTTTGTGGTCTAAATGTTTTAATTTGGTGATCCGAATTTTGCGTTTCAGAGCACGCTGTTATTTGTTGTTGCTTATTTATTTTTCTCGGAGCACATAATATTTAATATTTTCTGCATGAAACTTCTTTGCCATTTAAACCCCCATGGAAAAAATGCTTGCGATGTGTTTGCACACTATTTTTGGAGAAACAAATTGTCTGTGATGGTGGAGCAATTGCACGCAACTAAAATAAAAATCTTATGTGATGTTTTTTTTTGCAAAACACAGTACAACGCAGGCGCTCATATACACGCGCACACACTCACCCCTATGAACGCATGCATGCACACCCTACCCCTATGAGCACCTCCGAGAGACCGAGTCGGCGGGTCGAGTCTTGAGATTGACGAAATCACCACGGGCGCTCGCTGTCGACGGGAACGTCGCCTCCCACTGAAGAATATTCCGCCTTAAATGAGAAACACCAGCGTCAAACCTAGGGCTTGAACTCTGGTGGGCTGGGGGTACAACCACCCTCCTAACCATCTTGCCACAGGCAAGTTCTCATCCTATGTGATGCGTTTGTGCACGGGTTATGCAAGAGATGGTTTGCGACGGAGGAGCCAATCGCACATGGTTAAAACAATACCATGTCATGTTTTGCACGTGGTTTTTGCCACACAAAAAAAGGTGTGGGAGAGAGGAGTCACATGGTCAATAAAGTTTGTTATATGTTTTGCACACGGGTTTTGCAAGAAATAAGTGCTAATCACACACGGTTAAAAAATAAAATTATGTGTGAAATGTTGGACACAGTTTGCGCATTCCAAACAAAGTTTCATGATAATGAATTATTTTTGGGCATAGACATGCATCATGCATGGCAACAAAAACGTGAAAGTACATTTTCACAAACATTAGACCATATTGTAGGGCATGTGTAGACGATTTGAAAAAAAAATCAAGTTTTTTTTGCTACTTTCAACCTTTTAAGTGAACTTATGCCTGTTTCTTGAAACTAATTCAAATTTGAGCTAGATGTGTGTGACAGAATGTTCTGAAATATCCCAAAAAACATATTTATGTACCCAAGTATGAACGAATGTAAGATCCATAAATGTGTTCAGATATCAAGATCTTTCTATGAAAAGGTGAGCCATATATTTGCAGCACACTTTGAAAAATAAATATGTAAAATGTCCCAAAAAAATTCCAGCAGTTACCTTGGACTCCTTTATCGGTACAAGTTGCCACCAAAAAGCATCACTTAACCTGGCAATTTAAAAACATGCAACATAAAAAAGCCTACTGGGTATGGATATTTTTCATGGCTTCAACCCATATAACCAAGTTCGTGCCCATTTCAACATTTTTTAATGGAAATTTTTTGTTTTTGCCATACTAGTTTTTGCCCATTTTACTTTTGCCACTCTAGATTTTGACATTTTGCTTTTGCCCTCTCAGTTCCTAGTTCCTGGTAATACATCAGTTTTGCCCACCGTGGGGCAAAATCAAATTGAAAATGGTGAACTTTTGTTGTGCTTTTTCCCTACTGTTGTTTGCTTTCGTTTTTGCCCCTCAAAGGGGCATGAGCAAAATATCAAAATTTAGAGTGGCAAAACCAAAATAGGCAAAAACTAGTGTGGCAAAAATAAAATTTTCCCCTTTTTAATGCTAATGGATTGATTGTTGACACAAACATGCCTTCTAGCATAACAATCTACTATATGGAAAGAACATTTCCACTTTTTAAGGGGAAGTCTTATTTTCATTTTTATAATAGCAAAAGGAGTACCTTATGAAGGAGGCACGGTGCAAAATGACTCTTATATATTCTTCACAAACAGTAGACCATATTGCTGGGCTTTGTGTAGAGGATTTGAGATTTTTTTAGTTTTTTGCTACTTTCGACCATTTAATGAGTTCCAAAGATTCAGTATTGAATTTGGAGCACATCATGCGATGGAAGTCGAGCGCCCACAATAGCGCTATGTCCCCTCCAAGAGAGCACATCTTCCGAGCCTCTACCTCAACATCGCTGAGGGTGCTTGACGTCGCTATCAAGGGTCGCCTCCGTCCTTGGTGCTCAACACGCTGTCATCTCCATCTATCTCAGTAAGACTCCTTCCTACTTCCCTCCAAGTGACACACCTCTTACGCCGTCGTTTGATTCGCTGGCATGTCCTTCTTTTTGCAAGATGTTTCCCAAGTGCGGGGGATAACCCCCGAGTGAAGCACATTTCATTGTGGAAGCGTAAAGTATCGAACCATAAGAGGTAAGGCATTTATTCTACTATATGTCACTTAAATAGCGTTGGGTTCACTTGATATCTCTCCAATGAACATGGTGGCACGAAATAAAAGATAGATATATGATAGTGTAATGAAAACATCTACATTGGAAGCACGTCATAATGTCAACCTAAACCCAAGAGTATGAAGCTAATACTCCCGTAAGAGACTGCATCCATACAACATCGTAGAATAAGTACTAAGTACAAAGCATCACTACAGGAAACGGTCTATATGCCGATGGCCAGAAACCGTCGGCAAAGGGCTAGAAACCATCGGCAAACTGGTATGCCGACGGCGGCAAAAATATGATTTGGCACAACAATATAGTTACTATCATGCATGCCATGTTGACAAAAATATGATTTGGCACAATAATTAATGAAGAAAGAGATTGTAGTGGTCTCTACCTATGTTACGGTATCATAGCACGTAAAACTAAATATTTTAATAGTAAGTAAATCTTGTACACATATTTGTATTGAGATTCTATGAACCAATAAATAGCATGTGGATATGATACTACTATATGATATTATGCATTATATGGGTAATATCATACACTAGTATCATATGCATGATATCCATATATGATATTCCCCACTATGAGTATAGTATAACATAACAAAATGATTTGCATATGATAATAACTAATCCACGGTTCATAAATACAAGTCTATTATTTGATTGGCTGCAGTCATGTAGGGTAGTTCAGACAGTACAAACATCGAAGTGAATGGAATGCTATGATCCAACACTATACCACTGTCCAGGGGGTGAGTTACTCGCACATCATGATAGAGAGATCGGCAAGTAGTCAATGGCGGTGATGGAGATGCCTCCGGCTTTAATTCCGTTGGTGGTTCTCCTCCAATCACCTCGCCTGAGTTCTGCGCAGGCTCTGTTTCTATTATATCTTCATACCGCAAGGAAAATTCCCAAATGTATAAGAGCATCTTCACCAGCATCCCAAAACATTCCTAAATGCCTATTGGGGTGCCGGACACGAAAAACGGCCACAGCGATACCCAAAGTGTCCGGTTTGACCTGTTTTTTCATGGCAGCCCCGAGCGGGCCTCCAAACTTAGTGGTGGACTCGGGACACACCGGTCACGTCGCGGCTGTAATGGTGGAGCAGCCTTCCCATGTCGGCAGAGATGTGACACCAACATTAAACCGGAACACCGCTTCACCACCAACCCATCGACTCACGCGCGTGCCACTGTTTCTCACCGCTTCCCCCTTCACTTTCCCGCTCAGTCGGCCGGCTATAAGAGGCCTAGTCATGCCGCCCCTCTCACCGTGTTCTCCCCTCTCGCCCGTAGACAACACAACCCCCATGCGACACCGTCGACAACATGCACTAGTAGAAATTCGGGCTTAGACCACGAATATCCGCCGAGACCGTGGTGTAAAGTGGCGTTCGGCCACGAAATTTTGCGGTTTTTTTCTTTTCGTGGTCGATGGTAGCAACGACCACGGATTTCCCAATTAATGGTTCAAACAACAAAACACACATCTTTCCAGTTGGTGTACCGCCTCATTGAGTTGGCTCTCATTCTTTCTGTGGCAACTGCATCGATGAGCGAATATTTTCAGCAATGAAGCCTATTAAAACAGATTTGTGCAAGAAGGTGCTAGACAAATGGCTGAATGATTTAATAAATGGTCTGCTACTGTGAGAAAGAGATATTATGATTATCAAATCATGATACAATTTCAGAAATTGAGGGATCGTATAGGACATTTGTCGCACGAGTATAATGTGATCTCTTAGAGGTACATGTTTTTTACTAGTGCCAATAGAGATTTTTTACTTGTGAATTCCATACTGTTATATCACTACTAATTGTGCTAATATGGACAGATGGCCGCGGTTTGGATAGATATTTTGGTTTGAAATTAGGAGGCTTTCTACAATAACATCAGTAAGAACTAAGAAGCAATGTCAGATACCATTGCTTTTGTCTATTTGTTGTTGCTTATGTAGTACTGGATGTATCTGCGTTTGAATTGACCCTGAAACTTTAAGCTATAGTTTTCATAAGTAATTTCATGTCTTAGATAATGACTATTTTCTTGAAACGTCATTTAGTTTGCTCTTTGCTAACTTTTTGGCCACCCTCAATTAGTTTCTGAAAGTTGCATGCAAGTATGAACCGGTTTCAAAAGGAATTACAGTTTCCTCGAGATACATGCAGTTAGCAAATTGTTTTGAAATGAGTTGTACTTTACTAAAAAAAAGCGTGCAAGTAACAATCCCAGTTTCGATAATAGTAACACTTTTCTTAAGAAATGTACAACTCCAACAATTTCCCATATGAGTTTCACTTTCCTTAAGAAAAGTGCAATAAAATGTTTTACATGTTCTTTACATGTTTTTCTACTTTATTTTATTTTATGCACAACCCCTTTGTTATATAGTTCTGCAAACGCTTGCACAACCCATTCAACATGGTGCTATTTTTTAAGCATGTCCTTTGGTGCTCCATTACCAGAACAAGTTATTTATGTATTTTTCTCACAAGTCCCAATACAAAGGCTTGTCTTGTTTATATGTTGGATGGAGCTACCTGGGTGCATCGCACCAAATCTACCCCCGTGCGGTGGTTTTTAATACGCACGCATGCGATGATTTCATTTGAGATTCCTCCCAATGTTTATGTTAGAAAACAATTATCTCTTACACAACTAAGCTGATTGTAAATTCATTTCCACCGTTTGTTGAGTCCGGCAAGATTTTCGAAACTAGATCTCATGTTTCCATGTTTTGCGAACTTTTTCCATCGGTTTTACCAGATTATTAATACTAACTCATTAGATTATAATGATTCAATTATCAGGAATTTGTACATTGTAATGTGTCAGTGTAAGGCTGCATGGTACTATTTGGTGTGGAGTGATACCATCTTTTAGTTCTTGAAAGCGTTTAAAGTTGGCTCTCTACATATGAGTATCATTGCAATTTTCTAGAAATGTGTAAAAACATTTTACGATAACCATATACATTTATCGTGGTAATTGTTCGATAATATACTGGAAACCATAGTGTTGTAACGTGGCAACTAGTATGATGGAATTTTTTATCACACTCGATATGTATTATGTAACTATGTTGCAATACCTCAAAACGTGTAAAAATTATATCTAGCAATCATGTACAATTATCGTGGGAACTGTTCTTTTACACTGATGACAGTATGAAAGGCTCTTACTCATATAATGAGATAGGTAATTACATTTTACATTATGATCCCTATTCAAAGGGATGAAATGCGATAATACAAGTTATCTATAAAAGATCAAATGAAGTGATGTTCACAGTCTTTGGTCCTATGAACCAGCCGACCAAAATCCTCCTTGAATCTAGATTTCCAAGAATCCATCTAAAGGGGCTATACCATTAAAGATGAGGTTACAATATCAATTTATGGGCTTCGTCCTCGAAAACGGTGTCGAATTGCTCGGAAATTCTCAGCTATATGGGGGACTTTGATGGTGAAAAAAAGAACTGATCAAGAAATCGGTAAACTTCCACCTGATCTATTGTATAAGAACGAGAGTTCATGATACTGTTAATAAAACTTTTTAGCGCCTTGCTAGAACTGAACACGATGTGACAAAGCTTAGGGTTGATACTACTTGAAAGTGAAGCAGAACAGCCACTGAGAAATGTAAAATCCAATCAGTAATCTGGACAGATGTGTGCTGTAATATGCACGTTGTTACCGTTGTCAAGGTCAATTTTATAAAGCTCGGACGGATCTAAAAAAAACACGGACGGAGTTTGGTTCAGAACGAACGCAGCACGTACAGCTCATTGCTCAAGTCAGGTTAATCAGATTCGTGTTAGATTGGAAGTTGGAACCCGTCCATTCCAAATAAAAACACAACCGACTATTCCGAAACAACCGACTTAGGGCATCTCCAGCCGTCCTCCCCAGCGCCCCCTAGGGCCGATTTTAGCGTCGTTTTGGCCTGGGAGCGCCGTTTTTTCGCCCAGTCGGCCCCCCCCAGGAGCCCAAAAAGCGCCGGATCGGCGGAAACTAGCGCCGGCGTTCCCAGGCCAAACCCAGCCCACCGGGTTCGGCTTGGGGGGAGAAAAGCGCGCGTGGGCCAGCGCTGTCGGCGTGATAGCGCATATCCCACACCCACGCCGTGTTCTTTCCCCATCTCTCGCGTCGCCCGATGTCGCCGCCGGTACCACCCCTCCCCACCTCCGCCGCATACAACTAGCTAGGAAGCCGCCATCTCGCCCAATCCTCCGCCGCCGGCCGCCCCTCCTCCCCCGCCGTCGTCTCGCCGCAACGAAGGCCCTCGGGAAAGGCTCGCCTCCACCTTGCCTACTTGGTGTTCGGCGATTTGGCCGGCCGAGCCATGGACTCCGACGACGAGGAGCTGCTCGCCGAACTGCTCGACGAGGAAGCCCAGGCCGACATCGACGATGAAGAGCACCTGCTCGTCCTCGCCTGCCTTGCCGGCCTGCTCGACAAGGCGAAGCCGCGGCGTGGTGGCTCAAAGCCCGGCCGCCGCAAGAGCAAGCCGAGGCAGCGCTACGAAGGCTACTGCATCCTCTACTCTGACTACTTCGCCGAGAACCCCACGCAGGACGAGGCTGTGTTCCGGCGCCGTTTCAGGATGAAACGGCAACTCTTCCTCGACACCATGCATGCCATCCGGGAGTTCGACACCTACTTCAAGCTGAAGACGGATTGCACCGGCACGGTAGGGTTTACCTCAATTCAGAAGTGCACGGTGGCGATGAGATTGCTTGCATATGGTGCTCCCGCTGACGCTCAGGATGACTATCTGCGCATGTCCGAGTCTTGCGCCATTGAAAGCTTGAACAGGTACTGCTCCGAGTCTTGCGCCATTGAAAGCTTGAACAGGTACTGCAGGGCAGTGGTGGCAGTGTTTGGGCCAAAGTACTTGCGATCGCCCAATGCGGATGACACTGCCCGGATCCTGGCCACCAATGAAGCAAGAGGCTTCCCAGGGATGCTTGGAAGCATCGACTGCATGCATTGGGCATGGAAGAACTGTCCATTTGAATGGCAGGGGATGTACAAAGGCCACAAAGGAGAGTGCAGTGTGATTCTTGAGGCCGTGGCTACACATGATCTATGGATTTGGCATTCCTTCTTTGGTATGCCAGGAACTCACAACGACATCAATGTGTTGCAGTGCTCGAATGTCTTCGCCAAGCTTGTTGAAGGTCATGCCCCTCCAGTGAACTATGAGATCAATGGGCACCAGTACACAAAGGGCTACTACCTTGCAGATGGCATCTACCCGAAGTGGTCAACATTTGTGAAGAGCATCTCCAACCCTGTGCCAGGAAGCGCGAAAGCTTGGTTTTCCAAGTGCCAGGAGGCTTGCAGGAAGGATGTTGAGCGGGCATTTGGTGCGCTGCAGTCTCGATTCGCTGTTGTCCGGTACCCAGCTCTGACTTGGTCCAAGGCCAACATGTCTGAGGTGATAAACTGTTGTGTGATCTTGCACAACATGATCATTGAGAGCGAGCGGGATGAGCCGGTGGCTGACACTGAGTACTACAGGCAGGGTCCTCTTGCAGATGTAGATCACCAGGTGTCGGCAACATGGGCAAACTTCATGACTATGCGTCAGGAGATTCGAGACTCGACGGTGCATACACAGCTGCAGAATGATCTGGTGGAGCACCTGTGGAGGCGCAAAGGCAATGGCCATGCCGACGCCTAGTTTGTTCTATTTGCTTGCATTGTTGAACTATTTGTCTATTGATTTGTATGTTGAACTATTTGTGTGTGGATTTGTATGTTGAACTATTTGTGTGTTGATTTGTATGCCGAAAGTTGGCCGAAACTTGGCCGAAAGTGTTGATTTGTATGTTGAACTATTTGTGTATTGATTTGTATGCCGAAAGTTGGCCGAAACTTGACCGAAAGTGTTGATTTGTATGTTGAAAACTTGGCCGAAAATTGGCCGGCTGGGGGCGTCCACGCCGAACCCAGGGCGTCGAATTGCGCCGGCGCTCCCCCAGCCGTCCAAAATGGCGCCGTTTTTCGGCCTGGGGGGCCGAACGGCTGGAGATGCCCTTACCCCAAGCATCCATATATATCAGGCCGGAGTACAACGCCAAACAAATTCTTCTCAGATCTCAACCGTGCCCGTCGATAGGTTACCATGGAGGCGCAGCGCTCCAGCATGGCCGCCCTCGCTGCCCGCCTCACCAAGCAACTTGCAGACAGGAATAGCAACAGCAACTTGGTCTTCTCGCCGCTCTCCATCTACGCCCTCCTCGCGCTCCTGGCCACCGGCGCCGGCGGGGAAACACTGGAAGAAATTCTCAGCGTCCTAGGCGCGCGGTCGCGCAACGAGCTAGAGGACTCCGTGGCGCGTCTCCTGGACGGCCCCTTCAGGGACACATCGGAGTCCGGCGGGCCGAGCGTGGCGTTCGCCTACGGCGTCTGGAGCGATCTAACGAGGCCGCTGAAGCCGGCCTACCGCGACGCCGTCGTCGGCACGTACAAGGCTGAGGTCAGCGTCGTCGATTTTCTCAACGACACCGAGCGGGCGAGTCAGCAGATCAACGCGTGGGCCGCGGAGGCGACGAGGAACCTCATCACTTCCGTCGTTCCTCCGGGACGTCTAGACCGGGAAACCAAGCTCGTCCTGGCCAACGCCGTCTACTTCAGGGGCAAGTGGGAGCTGCCGTTTTACGAGGTCCGGACCAAGAACGGGCCCTTCTACCGGCTCGACGGCACCGCCGTCGACGTCCCCTTCATGACGAACTCCTATAGCCACTACATCGCCGAGCACGACGGGTTCAAGGTGCTCAAGCTGCGCTACAAGAGCTCACCGCACGCCCGGTTCTACCACTCCATGTGCATCTTCCTTCCGGACGCGGTCGACGGCCTGGGGAGCCTGCTCGACAAGGTCACGTCGTGCCCAGGCTTCCTGCGCGAGCACCTGCCGAACTATCCGGTCAAGGTCAACCAGTTTAGGGTGCCCAAGTTCGAGCTCTCCTTCGAGAGCAGCGTCACCACCATCCTCCAAAATCTAGGGCTCCGACTACCTTTCACTCTAGAGGCCGACCTCTCTGAGATGCTGGAGGACGATGGCTCCAACTTGCCGCTCGTCGTCCAGAACATATTCCATAAGGCTGTCATCGAGGTGAACGAGGAAGGAACCAAGGCTGCCGCGGTGACATATTCAGCTTGTAGTCCGGGATACGGTCCAGATCCGTCGCCGAGCGTGGATTTCGTCGCCAACCACCCGTTTGCCTACTTCATAATCGAGGAGGGGTCAGATGCAGTCATCTTTGCGGGACATGTTGTCGACCCTAGCAACGGTACCGGTGTGGTGATCCCTTCCCCTGCCCCGTTTCAGGAGTACACCACAACGCAAAGAAATCTTGACGACGCCACTTATACATCACCCCCTGCATACAGTCCAGAATCGCCGGCATATTATCCATCACCGGTATATCAACATACCCAGTATTAATATGATCCGTCACCCCCTACATACAGGCCAACATCGCCGACATATTATCCTACATACAGACCAACATCGCCGGCATATTATCCTACGTACAGACCAACATCGCCGGTATACAGGCCGACTGTTCCGTTTGGGTCGGACGGGTTCAGTCCAGCAGCATATCGTCCAACACCACCTGCGTACACAAATCTATCTGACATGGTCGGTCCAGATCGGCCACGAGAGGTGGATGGAATGAGCAGCGGCAGCCAGCCCAAGGCCACAGCTACACAGGCAGCAGAGACGGGAGAAGGTGAATTGCCCGTAGAGAAAAGAGTGTAAACATCTTGGAAATTAGCCTATATTTGAAGCACGCCCCATCATATGCAGAAGAGATTTATCTTATATGAATACTATTACGGATTTGCTAAGTCTCAGCTGACTGATTTTTTCTTAAGTCTCACTCACATTTTAGAAAAGTGTAACAACAGTTCAAAGAAAAGTGCAATTGCACTTTTTTTTGAACTACCGTTGCACATTTCTAAGTTAACTGAGACTTAATAAAAAAATCAGTCAGCTGAGACATAGGCACTCCCAAGATGCATAGATCTTGTGCACCGACAAGTCTAGGTGAAAATGCGACCCTCCCATGTTTTGATATTTGGCGGCATGAAGTTTCTTCTGCCCGGTGTCGATAATCTCTTTTGCGATAAAATTGTACTATAATATATCACATTTATACTGTCCTCTTTTTCTTTGAAAAATTTAACCCATGTAAATGTCCTATGAGCACACGTAAATATGTTCACATAAAATTTCATTTTTTTGTGGTCTGAATGTTTTAATTTGGTGATCCGAATTTTGCGTTTCAGAGCACGCTGTTATTTGTTGTTGCTTATTTATTTTTCTCGGAGCACATAATATTTAATATTTTCTGCATGAAACTTCTTTGCCATTTAAACCCCCATGGAAAAAATGCTTGCGATGTGTTTGCACACTATTTTTGGAGAAACAAATTGTCTGTGATGGTGGAGCAATTGCACGCAACTAAAATAAAAATCTTATGTGATGTTTTTTTTTGCAAAACACAGTACAACGCAGGCGCTCATATACACGCGCACACACTCACCCCTATGAACGCATGCATGCACACCCTACCCCTATGAGCACCTCCGAGAGACCGAGTCGGCGGGTCGAGTCTTGAGATTGACGAAATCACCACGGGCGGCTCGCTGTCGACGGGAACGTCGCCTCCCACTGAAGAATATTCCGCCTTAAATGAGAAACACCAGCGTCAAACCTAGGGCTTGAACTCTGGTGGGCTGGGGGTACAACCACCCTCCTAACCATCTTGCCACAGGCAAGTTCTCATCCTATGTGATGCGTTTGTGCACGGGTTATGCAAGAGATGGTTTGCGACGGAGGAGCCAATCGCACATGGTTAAAACAATACCATGTCATGTTTTGCACGTGGTTTTTGCCACACAAAAAAAGGTGTGGGAGAGAGGAGTCACATGGTCAATAAAGTTTGTTATATGTTTTGCACACGGGTTTTGCAAGAAATAAGTGCTAATCACACACGGTTAAAAAATAAAATTATGTGTGAAATGTTGGACACAGTTTGCGCATTCCAAACAAAGTTTCATGATAATGAATTATTTTTGGGCATAGACATGCATCATGCATGGCAACAAAAACGTGAAAGTACATTTTCACAAACATTAGACCATATTGTAGGGCATGTGTAGACGATTTGAAAAAAAAATCAAGTTTTTTTTGCTACTTTCAACCTTTTAAGTGAACTTATGCCTGTTTCTTGAAACTAATTCAAATTTGAGCTAGATGTGTGTGACAGAATGTTCTGAAATATCCCAAAAAACATATTTATGTACCCAAGTATGAACGAATGTAAGATCCATAAATGTGTTCAGATATCAAGATCTTTCTATGAAAAGGTGAGCCATATATTTGCAGCACACTTTGAAAAATAAATATGTAAAATGTCCCAAAAAAATTCCAGCAGTTACCTTGGACTCCTTTATCGGTACAAGTTGCCACCAAAAAGCATCACTTAACCTGGCAATTTAAAAACATGCAACATAAAAAAGCCTACTGGGTATGGATATTTTTCATGGCCTTCAACCCATATAACCAAGTTCGTGCCCATTTCAACATTTTTTAATGGAAATTTTTTGTTTTTGCCATACTAGTTTTTGCCCATTTTACTTTTGCCACTCTAGATTTTGACATTTTGCTTTTGCCCTCTCAGTTCCTAGTTCCTGGTAATACATCAGTTTTGCCCACCGTGGGGCAAAATCAAATTGAAAATGGTGAACTTTTGTTGTGCTTTTTCCCTACTGTTGTTTGCTTTCGTTTTTGCCCCTCAAAGGGGCATGAGCAAAATATCAAAATTTAGTGGCAAAACCAAAATAGGCAAAAACTAGCGTGGCAAAAATAAAATTTTCCCCTTTTTAATGCTAATGGATTGATTGTTGACACAAACATGCCTTCTAGCATAACAATCTACTATATGGAAAGAACATTTCCACTTTTTAAGGGGAAGTCTTATTTTCATTTTTATAATAGCAAAAGGAGTACCTTATGAAGGAGGCACGGTGCAAAATGACTCTTATATATTCTTCACAAACAGTAGACCATATTGCTGGGCTTTGTGTAGAGGATTTGAGATTTTTTTAGTTTTTTGCTACTTTCGACCATTTAATGAGTTCCAAAGATTCAGTATTGAATTTGGAGCACATCATGCGATGGAAGTCGAGCGCCCACAATAGCGCTATGTCCCCTCCAAGAGAGCACATCTTCCGAGCCTCTACCTCAACATCGCTGAGGGTGCTTGACGTCGCTATCAAGGGTCGCCTCCGTCCTTGGTGCTCAACACGCTGTCATCTCCATCTATCTCAGTAAGACTCCTTCCTACTTCCCTCCAAGTGACACACCTCTTACGCCGTCGTTTGATTCGCTGGCATGTCCTTCTTTTTGCAAGATGTTTCCCAAGTGCGGGGGATAACCCCCGAGTGAAGCACATTTCATTGTGGAAGCGTAAAGTATCGAACCATAAGAGGTAAGGCATTTATTCTACTATATGTCACTTAAATAGCGTTGGGTTCACTTGATATCTCTCCAATGAACATGGTGGCACGAAATAAAAGATAGATATATGATAGTGTAATGAAAACATCTACATTGGAAGCACGTCATAATGTCAACCTAAACCCAAGAGTATGAAGCTAATACTCCCGTAAGAGACTGCATCCATACAACATCGTAGAATAAGTACTAAGTACAAAGCATCACTACAGGAAACGGTCTATATGCCGATGGCCAGAAACCGTCGGCAAAGGGCTAGAAACCATCGGCAAACTGGTATGCCGACGGCGGCAAAAATATGATTTGGCACAATAATTAATGAAGAAAGAGATTGTAGTGGTCTCTACCTATGTTACGGTATCATAGCACGTAAAACTAAATATTTTAATAGTAAGTAAATCTTGTACACATATTTGTATTGAGATTCTATGAACCAATAAATAGCATGTGGATATGATACTACTATATGATATTATGCATTATATGGGTAATATCATACACTAGTATCATATGCATGATATCCATATATGATATTCCCCACTATGAGTATAGTATAACATAACAAAATGATTTGCATATGATAATAACTAATCCACGGTTCATAAATACAAGTCTATTATTTGATTGGCTGCAGTCATGTAGGGTAGTTCAGACAGTACAAACATCGAAGTGAATGGAATGCTATGATCCAACACTATACCACTGTCCAGGGGGTGAGTTACTCGCACATCATGATAGAGAGATCGGCAAGTAGTCAATGGCGGTGATGGAGATGCCTCCGGCTTTAATTCCGTTGGTGGTTCTCCTCCAATCACCTCGCCTGAGTTCTGCGCAGGCTCTGTTTCTATTATATCTTCATACCGCAAGGAAAATTCCCAAATGTATAAGAGCATCTTCACCAGCATCCCAAAACATTCCTAAATGCCTATTGGGGTGCCGGACACGAAAAACGGCCACAGCGATACCCAAAGTGTCCGGTTTGACCTGTTTTTTCATGGCAGCCCCGAGCGGGCCTCCAAACTTAGTGGTGGACTCGGGACACACCGGTCACGTCGCGGCTGTAATGGTGGAGCAGCCTTCCCATGTCGGCAGAGATGTGACACCAACATTAAACCGGAACACCGCTTCACCACCAACCCATCGACTCACGCGCGTGCCACTGTTTCTCACCGCTTCCCCCTTCACTTTCCCGCTCAGTCGGCCGGCTATAAGAGGCCTAGTCATGCCGCCCCTCTCACCGTGTTCTCCCCTCTCGCCGTAGACAACACAACCCCCATGCGACACCGTCGACAACATGCACTAGTAGAAATTCGGGCTTAGACCACGAATATCCGCCGAGACCGTGGTGTAAAGTGGCGTTCGGCCACGAAATTTTGCGGTTTTTTTCTTTTCGTGGTCGATGGTAGCAACGACCACGGATTTCCCAATCCGTGGTCTATGGCACTCATTGCCCACGAAGTTTCTGAATTTTCATGGTTAAAAGCTGTGCTTCGGGTTGCGAGGCACCTATAGACCACGATCTCCCTGAATTCTTGTGGTTAGAAGCTACGTTTTCGATAGCGCGTTCGGTTTTTGACTGGGATCGACACACCCCGCGAGCTCATATAACGTCGAACGAGGCCATTTGCGCTCTAAAAACCTCGTACCACACACCCCGCGCTCATATCAAGATCTAAGCTGCATCATTTTTCGGTTGCTCCGTTACTCGAAGCTGGGTTCGATGCTGTTCTTGCCGTGGGCTCCACCATGTCAGTGACTCATTGATCTATTGATCGATTCTTGTCCATGTTTTTACTCCGTTGCTCCGTTTCTTCCGATACTGTTCTTGCCGCTGGCTCCACCATGTCAGTGACTCAGGATCATACTGATCGATTCTTGCCCAGTTTCTTTTCCCGTTGCTCCGTTCTTCGATACTGTTCTTGCCGCTGGCTCCACCATGTCAGTGACTCAGGATCATGCTGATCGATTCTTGCCCACGTTTTTACTCCGTTGTTCCATTTCTTTCGATACTGTTCTTGCCGCTGGCTCCACCATGTCAGTGACTCAGGATCATGCTGATTGATTCTTGCCCACTTTTTTACTCCTTTGCTACATTCTTGCGATACTGTTCTTGCCGCTGGCTCCACCATGTCAGTGACTTATTGCCTGTTGATGGATTCTCGCCCACTTTTTTAGTCCGTTGCTCTGTTCTTGCGGTGATGTTCATGCCGCTGGCTCCACCATGTCAGTGACTCAGGATCATGCTGATCGATTATTTCCCACTTTTTTTACTCCGTTGCTACGTTCTTGCGATGATGTTCATGCCGCTGGCTCCACCATGTCACACTAGTACAGAAAAGCTCATTGGCAACGTTCGGTATATGCCCATTGGCAACGTGTGAGCACATGTTGCCAGTGTCACGCTGCTGCTATTTTTACTGGCAACGTGTACTGGGCGAACGTTGCCAGAGGCCTCACTATTGCAACGTGTGTTGCTGCGCAAGCATTGCCAATTTCCTGTTTAGCGGCAACGTGTTCTTTGTGTACACGTTGCTAAACTATGTCAGGATATTAACCCGAACAGTGTAGTGATAATTGCCTAGTACCAACAAAATAATCAGTATTAAGCAGTAAAACACAATTCCGACACAATAATCAACCGAATTAGATAGATAGCACATAACTTATTCCAAGTCTCCAATTACATAAACTAGATGACCGGTTGCGCCACTGGCGCAGGTGCCGCAAGTAAGACCGTAATGTAGACTTAAGTTTTATATATTTTGCGCATATTGTTGTTCGTGCTTTAAATTCATGCTGCAGGGTATGATCGATCGATAATATTTGAACCCGTATGTAACGGAAAATAAATCATCTATTGGTGAAAACTAATCGTTTTGTCGGCGTTCGTTGAGCTCGGTTTTATACGGATAGTAACCTGCAAATGGCGATATTGTATGTATGGAATGTCAAGAAAGTAAAAGTGGATTTAAATTGGTGAATGCACACAAATATAAATTACGTGATAATAGATAACAAAAATTGTTTGTCTGGTTTGTACTGATATTTTGATGAACTCCCTAATTCTCGGTATATATATAACTGACAATTAACATGCCTTCAGATTTTCTCTATAATTCATACTTATTACAAAGTGAACACTTGTAATAGTGAAGGCATTTAAATTATTTTTTGCAATCTCAAGAAGTATTATCTCGAAGTACGGAACACCACAGTGGCTAACTTTAGAGCGAAACTTTAGAGTGAACATTGTTCCCTGTAAAACACGGTACAAGTAGGCATGTTCTGGAGAATTGGCATGGAAATCAAATATATCGATCGAAAAATAATTAGGAATACATTTAGCATAGCCCCTACATATTCCAGTAAGCCCAGAGGATTCAACTTAATCATGGATGATATTTCAATCTTGAAACCAAGTCACCCTCAAGATCGATGTTTCATACACCATCATACAAACACTGATATTGCAGTTATAGTCGAGCAGAAAATCTCGTTCTACAGAATTATCTCATAAAAAAGGAAATTGATTAGCAATGATGTAATCTGAACCACTTCCCTACTCTTCATCGTCAGAAATGTAGATAACTTCTTTGTCTGGGCAGTTTGGCTGAGACTCATCACCGATGATCTCAACCGGAACATCTCGATCCTGGGTCTGGGTTTTAGCAGGTCTTTTGTTGTCGTTGAACAGCTTACGCTTCTTCGCCGGGCTCATCTCCTGTTGTGATCCGCCGTCTTTACCTGCTTGGCGATGCTATCTGTTTCCTCGTCCTCGTCCTCCGCCACGATCTTGTTGTAATAGTCAGATAGCGGGTCATCGAATCCCTACAACCCCTCCTTAGCCACCTTATCTCATGGCATCTTCGTTTCTTCCTCGTTAGAGCTCAGATAGGAACTCACCATTATGCGGTTCGTCCGGCCCGCTTCTTGCGCATGTTTCTCTGCCTCGAGCTCGGCATAATGTGTCGCTGTTATCTTCTTGCACCCGGTTATCTTTTCCCTCACCAGGTGGAGGACTTGCAAAATGGAGTTCCGAGTTGATGGTGGTGAGGTGTGGGCTACTTAAGACGTACAATTATGTATCCATGTCGTTTTGATTTCCGCGTCCACTGAATGCAGAGGGAAAACAGGACGCCGACTATATCTGTTATGTGAACACACCATTGGCGCAAAGGACAAAATCAAGCCTGAATTTGAGCCATAAATTTTATCTCGTTTAAGCATCGACACATGTCTTTCAAATACTATCGGTACCCGAAGAAGACAACAGTTGCATAATCTTGTGGCCATGATAGAAGAACATGAAATTGCTTTGATCCACTTCCATGTCAATAACTAACTCTTAATCAAGAAAATACATATATTATGCTATTAGATTACTATCTTGACATCCCATATTATTTTCTCGTGACGGCTGAGGCGGGTGGTGAACCAGCGATGCCATGGCATGGCCGTGTTGAGCTGCCGTTCTCGCTGGCATCCGCCATTTCGCGCAATGACAGCCTCTACATGTACAAACTCCTCTTTGACTACTTTGCTCGCTTCTCCAGCCAAGCTTATCGCAGTATTACCTGATCAAAGTGATGAAGTGACAGGTTTACAACATCTGGATGACATGACTCTCCATCTCCCACACAAGAATTATATGAACGTGGCACCAAATGATGTTTCTACCTACTACTATAGGTTCCATTTTGCATCTATACAAAGTATGCTTTTACTACCTATATTCTGTTCTAAATAGTATATTTCACATTGATTTAAACAAAACTACATCATCTCTTAGAAAAATAGCACATATCGAGGGATCCACACATCATGTGCAGATAATTTCAACATTTCAATAATGTAATCTTCATCCCATGTCAGCACTCTTTTGACCACATTTCTCTTCAAAAATTTGTGTTAAAGTCAAACATCAGAGCATGCTATGAATAGGCTTGCTATTTAGATATACCATTAGTATTGTTCATGCCAAGATTACTACCATAATACCTCCTCAGCTTTATGCATCTAAATAGGACAGGGTGCATAACCTCATCGCAGATCCAGATGGGAACAGAGAAGAGGACAAGCCAAAACCACCAGGACATTGTGAGCGAGTCCATTGCCGAACACTCGAGCTCGAACAGGGAACTCATGTTCTCCATGAGCTCCAGTGCCATCGTCGGAAGAAAAAATGAATCCCAAGCTGGGTACTACGGAGGTGGATGGCACATCCTCCCTGATCCGTTCTTGCTCTCCTTCCCAAAATCACAAATGCCAATAGAATAAACTCCAACCTGAAAGCAGCACGTTAAAATAAACCCACACACTTCATTTAAACACAACTTCTCAAGAAATTATGCAATATCATGACACATGAGCCTCTGTGCATGGGAGAGAAAGATCTGGAATTGGGTAGCATCTTAGTTTCCACTCATGTCGAATTATCCTCTTACGCTAATATATACAACCTATTATACGACACCGATAAGTGTATCCTTGTCTTAAGCAAAACAATATTACCAAGTCTTTTGACTGGAAGAGTCTGATCAAAGCAAACCTACCACCTATCAAACAACTCGAGATGAAAAAAAAATTATACCCAGCAGCAGGCTGTTCTTTCTAAAACACAGAAAGCCTGGCCTAACTACATTTAAACGATGACATATCGGCTATCTGCAAACATTTAAATTATATCAATTGTCAAGAGTTTCTTATATGTACTTGTCATTGATGAGTAAAAGATATGATGGTCAGTACCCACCGATCCACCGTCCACCACTACTTGGGAAATCACAAAGCTGAATAACCAGAGATCCTAGAACAAAACTCACATGTTATTTTATTCCGGTATACCTTTTGTAATAGCCAAACCAAGTTGTGTGGCATCCATGGTATTTGAGTCGCCGAATAGTCGCTGTATAGTCGCCGACTATACAGCGAGTCGTTTCTCAAAAATCATGGCGACTCGCGACTATACAGCGACTTGCCGCGACTATACAGCGACTTTGCTCGACTATACAGCGAGTCGGAGGGTTGGCGACTCACTTGCGACTCGCGACTCAATTATCATGGTGGCATCTGTAGTCAGAAAAGGATTTATTACCCTGGTTTGGCCTGGGCTAAGAAAAATAAGAGAGCAGACAATATCGTCACCAGGAAGATGGCGAAGCTGTAGTTGCGTTGCAGCCAGCAAAGCAAAGGCAGCTTCCTCTACATGCCAAAAGTTCCCACAAAGAGCAAAAATAGGGAATGCAAGGAAATCAATTGAAGTGAAAACACGTCAAATCAGGTTTTAGCAGTAAGAATTTAAGATAGTGTAATAGTTGGAAGAGGACAGGGATCAGCGCAGACATGCCATTCCAGCAATTGGCCTTAGTTTCAATTTACAAAGCAAGCAAACCTCTCACCATGTTGGTGTACACAAACTGAGCATTAAGAACGCCATCCTCCTGCAAGGAAAATAATGGAAGCATCAGAAAGCAACTCAAGCATGTTATACAAATTAGAATTGGTGCTAGCTGCCGCCGCAGACCTACAACTCGTTCAACTCCAAGAGCTTCTGACAAATTCGTACAGAGAATTGTGAAGTAGAAGCGAAGAGGGGTGGGAGTGGGAGTGGGAGGAAATGTCACCGACTCAAGAAACTTTTCTCCCAGGAGTCTCGGCCATATCAAGTCATCAATGCAGCGAAAACTACTCATATTACGGCTGGCAATGGGAGTGCCGCTGCTGGATCATAGTGTCGTACATTATTCAAGGGCCGGTAGCCTCTGCACGTGAATCCCATGTGGTGCACACAAACTGAGCACAAAGCACGACATCCTCCTGCAAGGAAAAAAGGAAAGAAATTCACGCATTAAATAGAAATCGCAGAGGCACTCCCAGGATGAAACCAAAAATATCCCAGGCAATAGTTATTGACTAAATCATCATGCTTTGCCCGGAGAACAAATGACAGTATGGTGCATGTGAAACTGTAGAAAGATATGAAGCAATAACCTGAGCAACAATGTCATTCATATATTCATTGCTTACAGTAGTCTAACGTATTTCACTTCACAAAGTGCCGGGGAAGAGGACATTGATCAGCAAAAACACGAGAGAAGCAAAAATTCCAGAACATGCTTTAGGCACATACCGTTAAAAGGTTCCCACCAATTTTCTCAATGAATTGGTTGAGGTGCGTTACACCGGCGCATGAAAATCCTGTTGGTGGGATATCGTTAGTCGCCATAAGAAAAAAAAGGGAATGCAAGGAGATCAATTTAAGTGAAAATAGGTCAAATCAGGTTTTATCAGTAAGAATTTAAGATAATGTAATAGTTGGAAGAGGACAGGGATCAGCGCAGACATGCCATCCCAGCAATTGTGCAAACTCAAGAATCCACACCATGCACAAAAAAGAATTCTCTAATTCATTTTTCAATAATAGGCACTCTTTATAGAGTAAACAATCAAATAGACTTGTTCGAAGATTCCTTTAATCTAATCAGTTTGGTTACACAATATAAAAGAGCACGACAATATTAACAAATGAAACTTGTACGCCCACACCAATAGGGCATTATGAACTCCACAGCAGGACAATAGAATACAAAAATTAGTAGGCCGCACGTTATTAGTAAACTGAAGTATAACATTAATACCTTGCTTTCGCCTATTCTCACGTCTGTCTTGGTAATGCTACACCTTTTTCTTGGTTGAGGTGCATTACACCGGTGCATGAAAATCCTGTTGGTGGTATATCGTTAGTCGCCATTAAAAAAAAGGGGAATGCAAGGAGATCAATTTAAGTGAAAATAGGTCAAATTAGATCAGAAATCTGCAACTCACCGTGGGGCGTGGGTATCCACCAGAGTGAACCGATGAGTGAAAGTAGGCTGGAGATACTCACATCCATGTTCAAAGGTGAAAAGTGAGGCACCAATCCATAAGGTACCCATCTAATCTAGCTTCTTCCGTAAGAACTGCCTGCAGCCATATGGATGCAAAACTAATTTTAATGAGAAGCACTGAAGCATACAAGAGACCTACTGAGATGGAAAAAATAAACAGATCAGAAACATATCTTGAATTTTAGAACTGAACAATGTGAACATATTCACATTAATAAGGTTTACTATATGTTCACATACACGAGTAAAACTATGAAAGATAAGAGAGGGAGTGAGGGAGGGAATGAGAGAGGAGATGACTTCACCTCGGGGAGCTACTGGTCGTCGCCGGCATCGGCGAACACGAAGTTGGCCAAGCCATCAGAGATGTCCTGCTCACGCATGAGGTCGCCACCAGTGCCCACTACTCCACTTTCCCTGTCATTTTGCTGAAATTTCTTAGACAATTGCAATGCCTAATAATTTTGCTACCATGGTTTCAAAGTTAGCTCATGTTTTGTCTATACAAATATATATATATAAACAATTCTGAATCCTGCAACATGACAACCGAAGAAAATTAGCTTTTTCATATTTCTTGTCCAATTCCATATCTGAACACGCAAGCTTCAAGTAAAAAGCAGCAGACGGCTATGTAGCTAATGCAGGAACTTCACATCAAAATTTAACAGTCCGTTAACTTTTTACTATGCAGTACAGCAGCAAAAGCAAAAGGCAATCCCAAGTACAACCAGATTGCAGCTAAGATAACCAACCAAGCTGGGAAAGCGAATCAAAAGCGGCAAGACAAGATCCAAAAGAAGATGAGTCGCGAGCACCCGAGCACGCGGAGATACCAGTCTTGGAACAGCAAGCTCCTCTTTGCCCTCCTTGTCATATCATCCTTCCGCGTCGCTGGTGAAATATTCAGGGTTTATTAAAACCATGATTAAAGGAAGCTTTCGCGTATCTAAGCACGAAATCTAGAAAATATAAGAGATTAAGGATATGATATATGTCACAATCAAAATTATTAAAGTTTGTGGTAGCATGTCCACTCTGGTGAATACCAAAACTCTTAAACAAACTTGGAGAGTTTACGGAATAAGGTGAAAACAATAAGAATGAAGTGATCCAACTTAACTGTATCATTTTATTACAGTTGATAGTACTTTTGTATTGAGGGGATTTCTTCGAAATAAAATCATACCATGCCAGCTCAATGGCACCTATGTAGAAGCTCTTCGATTTTTTCTTTCTTAATTTATAAAGTTTCTTAAGCTTAACAAATAAACTGCATTTGGAACAGCTAGCACCATGTATAAATAGATAAATCTTTGGATGACAAACATTGGGAGAGAAAAATATCAGTCATAGCCTTCAGAGGCCAGTTCATGCCGAGAGGAGATTTGTATGTAGATGGCATCACAAGAATTTGAAAGTTACACCCATGAAGCAATCACCATGTCCCGTCACTACAGCTTAGGTAATGCCAATTCTGATCTAAGATGCATATGCAGCAAGCAACATGTTTGTTCTAAGCTCCAGCATACTACTACTTGCCAATGTGAAGTACCTGGAGAAAATGCCCGACATCTGACTATAACCCGGAATAGTTTGATTACTGGAGTACACCATCAGTGCCGCCTGTATGTCCTGCATGCTCAGTAAGAATTTCTGCTCACATGAAAAATATAAGAATTTGATTATACCAATTAATCAGAAAACAACTGAATGCGTGGATACATAGCAAATCTAAATGATTTCTCACATCATGGTCATGTCATCAAGGAATAAACATATCGAAGATTGCAAACAAAAAATCTGCAGTCTTGCATATATCACTACGTAATTGATAAATCTATGATAAAGTATTTACAATATTAGAAACAATTACCTTAGATGCACTGAGATTGAAGATGCTGATCTATGCAAAACTACTCTAATCCATCGTAGGTGTTCATGCTACCAGATGCTTTTGACTGAGTAACTGGAGTATGGCATAGATCGAGTGGGTTACCTGCAAGCAGGTCGTACGGCAGTGCGGCTTGAGGGCGCGATGGTGTTCGGGCGTAGTGTATTTCGATGTCTTCAGCTGCAAACACGAAACACGAAACTGTTTTGTGAACATGAGCAAAAAAGAGCTGCAAATCAAGTGCGGATGAGAGATCAAGGTGAAGCAGTCATTACACCTTGGGAATCAGCCGTGCATTGGGTTTTTTTTTCTCGTGACTTCGATGCAATATATAATCTGCCTCCAGAAAACAGCAAAACATCCACCAGGTCACTGGGAAACAGAAAAAATAGATGAATAAGAGTAGGTGACATACCTCCATGGAGTCCGTATCTGAACCAGCCGTGTACCCAACCTCTCTCCCAAACATAGATTGGCTGAATCGTGCTGCAAAATGGGGAAGGAAATGGGCACATCAGATCTGAGCGAGAATTGAGTAGGAGATGGAATTTATCTGCTATTAAAGTATCATCTTGTGGGATGAGAACCCGCAGCAACAGCAAGGAGTTCATCCTTGCGTGCCTAAAAAACCAGAACGGTACTAATTCCTGACCTGAAGATGAACAAACAAAAAAAGAAGAACAAAAGCTTACCTATGTCTTAGACTGATGCAGCCGTGAGAGAGAGGTGGAGGCGGAGGAGGCGGGCCTCAGCCGGCTTCCGTGCTCGACCCGGAGATGGAGGCTTCCATGCCCGCGCCGCCTTGCGGGCTCCTCCTCGCCACCGTCAGCGGGGTCGCTCGGCGTCCTTGAGCCGTGCATCTTGACGGTGACGCCCTCGTCCAGCCCGCACCCATCCAGCTGTTCCGGGCGCTGCTCCGAGGAGAGGGGAGCAAGCGGACCGGCGCAGCATGAGGACGAGCGGCGTAAGGTGGAGGCGAGGGGAGAGAGCGCGCTGCCGTCCTCCTCTGGGACCCGCTCCTGCAGCGTCTCCACTCGCCCGGCATCGCGGCCACCCCGTCCAGCTCCGTCCGCTCGCCGCTGCCTTCCTCTTGGACGTGCTCATGCAGCGCATCGGCGCCTCCTCCCACCCCACCGCGGCCGTCCCTTCCGGCTCCGTCCGCTCGCCGTGCAGAAGTCGCGGGAGAGGCGATAGAGGAGGAGAAGAGGATAAGGAAGAGCAGGCCGTGGCGGCGGCGCTGGGAAGAGAGAGAGGAGAGGAGAAGGAGGGCGCGGGGCCGAGGCGTGAATGGGGATTGGGGGCTAGGGTTTACCCTCCTTGGGCGGATTGGGTGCTCGCGGCACCGCGACAGTAAATCCCGGGAAAAAGAGAGTGACGCAGGCGACGTGCTGCAGGTGGGACCGTCCCGCAAACTGGCCCACATGTCATCGACTCAGCGGGGCTGCCAGCGAGTGTAAAACGGAAATAACCATGATCCAACGGACAGGGATGAAAGGACGGTGCGGATGGACGGCCAGGATAAGCTGCCTAAGCTACAGTAAATGGGCTGAGGACCCTCCTTGGATGTGGTTGTCATTTATAGGTTAAATAGCATATGAGACTCGATCTCGCTAATAGATTCAACATAACTTATTAGTAGTCTTCTAACTAACTAGCTAATCACTGAGTGTCTCGATCACATCAGGCTCAGGCATGAAGTCAGTCTCATCTCTAGGGTCATGATCCTCAGACTCGGAACTAGAAGAGTATTGGAGGGCCCTTTACATGAAGTAGATCTCGGCTTCACCATGGTCGAGAAAGAAGGTGCACCTCTCCGTAGGTTGCATGCCGTAGTTATTTACAAGTGCCCAATGGGCGCCATGGAAATATGTCTTCCCTGGCTCGTTGGTGCACAAAACTCTAAAGCTTCGAGTGGGCACCGTCATCTGGACCCGGTTGACCTGAAATGTCCTATGGTCACTAATGGGAACGCCAACATGCTCCAAGAAGTCACGTCTAGCCCTACACGGGATGATCTGAGAAAAAGAACAATTGAAATTAGTCTTATTATAAGGATAGTATAATGCAAAGGAACTACAAACCTAGCTACGAAGAGTGCACACCTAGCCTCATTTATCATTGTCGAAACAAAGAAAAAAAGAGTTCCCACAAGTCATCGGTGTAATACATCTACAATAACATGGGTAAAAGGATGGATAAACAGACGAATAAAAAGATGCCTCATATGAAGAGTGCACACCATGAACTTCCAAGTGTCGGAACTAAAGGACCAAGAGAAATGTATAACCAATGTTGTTATACATGTCAGTAGGTCATTTAGACCAACACTCGAAATGATAATGCACATGAGTAGTCTAATCATTGGCACAATCAATGGAACAAGCATACACGATGAAAGGAAATTAACAAAATTGTCAGGATATAGTGCATAAAAGGGTGCCTCATACATATCATTGCCAAACCAAGAAAAAAAGAGTTCCCACAAGACCACGTACTAATACAAATACTCAAATTGTATATAGTACAAGGTATTGTAGATACTAGTCGTCAACCCGCGCACTTGCGCGGGCTACTTTCTTATATACATGTAGGTAACAACCATATTCATAGCAATTTTAATTTTTCAACTTTGATGATTTATTTATCAGTGGGTAGATATCTATTTTGGCATGACATCGTAATTGTAATTTTAGCTCTATCCAAAGATTAATGTTGGTATTTGGTCAGAGCAAGTTTGAAAACGCTAATAATTCAGAAACCATTTATAGCTGAATACAATCCAAACAAATTAACAAAAAATATTTTCATTCGGTGTACACTCGATAACAGATTTCATTGGATAAATTTAACAGTAAATTTTCTTAACGAATTAGGAATCTTATGTTTGTTTTAGCGAACTTCCATTATACGGGTATGTCATGAGTTATTCTTAATTGTACTATATACCTTGTTTTCTTGTTCTATATATCACGCATATGTATATCAGATCGGTATTCACCTATCATAATGTTTTTTCTTTTGTTTGACACAAAAACAGTAGAGAAGACCCCTACTGTGTGTCATTTTGATAATGACTTTTCTACTGGTATTACTCAGTATCAAGTGAATTAGGACCTACAGCCAATTCAAAAATACTTGCTTCCTGCTATTTTCAGGATTTCTTTTTTTGTTGAAGCTGATATTATAAGTTGCATCGAATTATTAGCCTACTTCAATTAATCCAAACATTCTAGCGTTCATGCATGTATAGGCAATCATCTGTTGATAAATTTTACAACATCTATATTTAATAAAACTCTGCCGATCCAAGAGGAGGAACAAACTAAAGAGAAATATCTGTTGATTTGAGGTCCACACTAACCTCAGCCATGATGGATCAGTTTTCATCCCAGCCATGATGGATCAGTTTTCATCCCGGTGTTCCACACCATCTCTTCTGTGTCGAAGCAGCTAGGCATGTTTACCATAGCCTCCAGATAAAAAAATAGCATAGAGTATTTCAATAGCTTGGACTGAGACGGAGATGGTTAAAAGGAGTCTTAACAGATCATGACATGTACTTTACAGCAAAATTAAGGATTTTGCTGGGAGTCACACGAATTTAATTGACATATAGCAATAACTAAGTGCATAGAGCTAGCAATGTTTACTTAATTTGTTTGACTATAATTAATAAATAATTATGAGGTGCAGTACCTTCTTCTAGAATACTAACGATATGCACTAACAAAGAAATATGCAGTGAGCAATACGGAAAGAGTTTACAAATATATTGTGAAGCGCGTCTTGTTCACCTCTGTCGGTACCAACAATTGGTTTCTCTAAGGAACATGTGACTTAGGAGAAACCAATTTTATAGGAACAAATGATTCATACTGGATAAATAGCATGCATAATTCTTGAAAGCAGTCATCTGTTTTGATGACGTCCGTGACAGGTCAGAATTATGCTGCTTCCAGGGCATGAGGTGCGGCAGATAACCCAAATCTTCGCGTTGGCCGTATGATTTCTGCTCGAAAAAGCTAGACACGATAGGAGTAGAAGCAGGCGGAATAGATGTTAGAGAAAGAAAATAAGAGGAGGACGCGGTTGCAGGCGTTGACCTGAAGAGGCGACATAACCCAACACGGAGGAGAATGCTGCCGGCCGGCTGCAAAGATCGATTGAGTCGTACTAATTTAGTCTGTAGTAGTTTGCTTGCTACTGCCACCACGGAACATGCACATGCTGGAGAGAAAAGGTTCATGCATGGGAATAAACTGGGATGGTACCTTTAGTAATTGGAGAGATCGAGAGGAGAGGTTAGGGCAGGTTTGCATGGCGGCGATCTGTAAAAGGCTTGTAGGCTTATTATTCTTTCATGAAGGGAATTAATCAGGGGATAATTAATATGGAGGATACGGGATTCGAACTCAGGGCCACCAGATCGTGCCGGAGGGTCACGCGAGATGCCTTGGGCAACAGCTTAAATCCGACGGCTTTAGACAATTTATGTTTTGATCGTACGGATAAAAAGTGTTAATCTCTAGGATTAACGTGGAAGCTTATGCGGTGCCTCCAATTAGTAAATATAAGATTCTCCTTTCCTTTAACATGACATCATTTAAATCATCGGCACATGGAACAAGATAATAGACCATTTAGCAAAGATCATACATAAAAAGGTGCCTCATATGAAGAGTGCATATCAAGAACTTCCAAGTGTCGGAACTAAAGGACCAAGAGAAATGTATAATCAATGTTGTTATACATGTCAATAGGTTATTTAGACCAACAGTCGAAATGATAATGCACATGAGTCTAATCATTGGCACAATCAATGGAACAAGCACACACGATGTAAGAGTCAACCTAGCTATCCTATGAAATGATGTTTCACAGCGATGACTTTGATTCAGAGAACAGTTGCGTGGCCCTGATCCTAAGCTTGACAGAAACTACAGACCGACGGTGCGACGCCGTCGATCTTTGGCCCATTTTTTACATTCGTTCTACAGGTTCGGCCATGCTCAGGCTCAGAGTCAACCTAGCTATACCGTGAATCAGAGTCATCGGTGTAATACAATAGAAGCCTCATATATCATTGCCAAAACAAGGCAAAAAGAGTACCTACAAGACCATGTACTAATACAAGCACTCAAATTGTATATAGTACAAGGTATTGTAGATACTCTTTTCCCTTTAACATGACATAGTTTAAATCATCGGCCTATAGTACATATACAAGAACATGGGTAAAAGGATAAAAAGAAGATGTACAACAATATGGATAAAAAGATGAATAAAAAGATGCCTCATATGAAGAGTGCACACCATGAACTTCCAAGTGTCGGAACTAAAGTACCAAGAGAAATGTATAACCAATGTTGTATACATGTCAGTAGGTCCTTTAGACCAACACTCGAAATGATTATGCACTTGAGTCTAATCATTGGCACATTCTACACAAATTCTAAACATCGAAGAAAAGACGACAAAAACAATACAAACCTATACATGTTTCACAGCGTTGACTTTGATTCAAAGGACAATATCGTGACTAAGTGTCAGGACGACAGAACCTTCGGATGGAATGCAAGAACTTGGCGCCTTTTTAGCATTACTTCTAGAGGTTATGTCATCCTGACACTTAGAGTCATCCTTACTATCATGTGAATCAAAGTCATCGGTGTAACAACATCGATAAAAAGAAGAATAAAAAGATGCCTCAAGTAAATACAATAAAAGAGTTCCCACAAGACCATCATACTATAATGTGAAGAAAATACGATAGAATAAATACGTTGGGTAAAACATACCATCATGGTGTGAACCTCTTGTGGGAGAACTACGCCAAACTTCTTGCTCATACAGTCGGGATAGCCACAACTCTCACATATGTGATTCATTATTTGCTACAACATAGATTACAATTAGTCCAAATACAACATATAGGAACTTCTAACATCTACCTTAACTCCAATCTAACTAAATCATCTAGTGCATCTAAATAAAATAACAACTGCAATAAAAATCGCAACTAAGGTAACAACGGATCCAAGTGCATAATGAAACCAAGCCTCCTTATCGATGGCATATCTTCTAATCTTTCTAATCTTCAACCGTTTTGCGTCCATCTTCTTTTTGTGATCATCGACGATATCGGTAACATACAAGCCCAATATCATTTTGTCTTCTTCAAGTTTCTTCAATTTTTGTTTCAATTCATGATTTTCCTTTTCAACAACATTTAACCTCTCAACAACAATTTGCAAATCGGTCGGCACATCCGGTTCACATATGGAACCCTAAATAAAAAAAATCTATGTCATTTTAATCGGCATATTAATTACACGAAATGAAATTACTAGCTAGTTTTCCAAAATAATATACCACGTCGGAAAACTCCATGTCATGCCAGCCGACGGAATTCAAAACCATCTTCAAGGGACACTATATATCGAACAATGCAAACTAAATTAATTGCATAGTAAACAAACAACACATTGCAAACTAAATACACATTGCAAACTAAACAAACAACCCTAAACAAACAACACATTTATCTAACAATACCGACCGGCAGCGGGACGGGAGAGGGAGGCGGCGGCGCGGATCCGGCGACGAGTCCTGCGGCAGGCGCCCGGCGAGGCGGCGGCGCCGGAGAGTTAGGGCTAGGGCAGCGCACTGCGAAGGTGCGGCAGCAGCGCGCGGCGAAGGTGCGGCGGCAGCGCGCGGCGGCGGAACCCTAACTGCGTCGTGAGAGAGAGAGTGTGTGTGTGGTCGGTCCGATGCGGCCGGTCGGTCGATCTGGGATATATCCCCATTCTAGTGGCAACGTGTGCAGTAAGCGCATGTTGCTATGTAGCAACGTTAGCAACGTGTGTCTGTTGGACACGTTGCCACTATCACCAAATTGGCAACGTGTGCAATGGGCAACCGTTGCCACTAGTTTTACCGAGGCCCGGTGGGCTCGCAAAATTTACTGGCAACGGTTGCCACAAAATACACATTGCTAGTATGGAGATAGTGGCAACGTGTTTTACAAATACGCGTTGCTAACCGGTACTAGCAACGTGCTGGAGCCAGTACACATCGCAAACACGATGTTGCCACTAGCCTATTTCCTACTAGTGTCACTGACTCAGGATCATGCTGATCGATTCTTGCCCACTTTTTTATACTGTTGTTTCGTTCTTGCGATACTGTTCTTGCCGTTGGCTCCACCATGTCAGTGACTCAGGATCATGCTGATCGATTCTTGCCCACTTTTTATGCCGTTGCTCCGTTCTTGCGATACTGTTCTTGCCGCTGGCTCCACCATGTCAGTGACTCATTGATTTGTTGATCGATTCTTGCCCACTTTTTTAGTCCGTTGCTCCGTTCTTGTGATACTGTTCTTGCCGCTGGCTCCACCATGTCAGTGACTCGGGATCATGCTGATCGATTCTTGCCCACTTTTTTACTCCCTTGCTCCATTCTTGCGATGATGTTCATGCCGCTGGCTCCACCATGTTAGTGACTTATTTCCTGTTGATCGATGCTTGCCCACTTTTTTATTCCGTTGCATGTCTCTTGCGATGATGTTCTTGCCACGGGCTCCACCATGTCAGTGACTCAGGATCATGCTGATCGATTCTTGCCCACTTTTTTACTCTTTTGCTACGTTCTTGCGATACTGTTCTTGCCGTTGGCTCCACAATGTCAGTGACTTATTGCCTGTTGAATGATTCTTGCCCTTTTTTTTGCGATTGCGACCGCAATTTTGACCTTGTTAAGGTTTCGCGATGCAGGCAGGTTATGGTCTAGCCGATGGGTTCACCATGTCAGCCTCTGTGTGCAAGGTTTGGCTCCTCAAAATACTGAAGATAACTGAATCGAACCTCTTCTGACTGTCTATTACTTATGTGTTAATTAAAACCGTGGAAAGTGTTGGTCATTTGTTTTGCTCAGTGTGCTTAGTTGTAGTGGGGATGGAGAATCTTGTGATAACTTGGGCTCAATTAGGCTCAATTAATATTTTCCACTATTTACCATAACACAAACAAGGAGAAAAGGTCACATATGTGATAACGACTTTTGACGCCGGTTAATTTGGGAGGCAGAGGTGGCTAACGAATTTAGGTTTCGCGCGAAAAGGGGTGCCAAATCTTCAAATCCCAATTGACCTTGCATTGTCCCATATATATAGTACTACCCTCATTTTTAGTTAAAATACTTAAATATAAACCTTTTTAGTTTACTGATGATACATACCCATTTAGACGTATTTTAATTCTTGTGTTTGTCCACTAATTTAAGTCCGTATAAAATTGGTTTGACATAACAAGCACACAACACTTGTACAATGACATATGGGTCCCGGTCCACCAGTTAGTGAGAGAAGCAGACATGTAGTGTTTCCTTCGGATTGTTGGTACTTGGTAGTTGGTACTACTATGGCCTACTAGTAGTACAGTATTTTTGCATGCGGGGTCAGGCGAGGTCCCTTCCTTCTTAAGGCAAAGCTCCCTCCTCGTTTGTGGACTTGTGGTATCCTCCGCGCTCTCACATCAGCTTCCATGCGCTTCTTCCCCGCTCAGCATCTTTCCACGCCATGCTTGCCAAGGCCGACCTCGCAGGAGAAGAAGGGGTGCCACCGTCTACTCCGTCGATGATCTAGGAGTCCCAAGTTACTTCGACTCTATCACCTTCCTTTTACCGGCGGTGATCGGCCTTAGATCTAACTCTTACCTTTCGTAGGAGCCCACACCACCCACAACCTTCCTCGGCGAGTCCCAAGGAGCGGCCGGAGAGAAAGAAGAGCTGCCACTTCCCCCTGCGACGACGTTGAAGAGGGCCAGAGTGCTGGAGAACGAGGTTACCTTTTCCTAGCGATTGCTGTAGATTTGAGCTGTATCTAGCTACTGTACTAGTAGTAGATCACATGTTTAGTGTATTGCTAGTTATTTCTCTCATGAATTGTTTCATGTTTCGTGGATTAAATCATCAGATGAATTGCTCATATATTCATCAACTTTCGTTCCCCTACCATCCTCTTACCGGTAAATGGCTGGCCTTAGATTGCTCTATTACCTTTCGCAGGAGGTTATCGGCCTCGCCGGAGAAGATGAGGTAAAGGAGATGGCCATGCTCTTTGGAGAAGGTATGGAAAAAGAGATAATTGATGTCGACGTAGAAGATGCGGTGGAACCTTCCCAAGAGCGTAAGATGGCCAAGATGGTACTTCAGTTCGACTCGCTTTAGTCGCTTAACTTACTTTTACCCCTGTAATGCTCGGACTTAGATCTGTTACCTGTCGCACAGGACCCAGCCTTTTTGAAGGAGACGATGAAGAAGGTGCAGTCAGAGCTTTTGCGTGTGCGCACGTGGAACGCTGATGTCCTGGATTACGCTGCTAGCATTTTCAAGGCCTGCGAGCGTACAACCGAGTGCACCCGGGAGGTCGTTGTGCTGTGCGGGAAGCTGGTTTCGTACCTGGAGAGCAACGCCGCCGCGCCTTCGGAGACGGCGGCCCATCGGGTTCCACTTGCGGAGGATGCATCAGTCTCTAGACCTCGTGCCGGGTGACACTTTCCAATCCTGACTTTCCCTGAATTTGAGTCACTGGCAGGTGGGTCCAGCGTGTGGTAGGCCCCACGTATCAATGACCCAAAGTTAGGAAAAGTTAGGAATGGCAAAGTTAGAGGATCTTGTTCCGAGTACTCCGTATTTCCGTCCCGACTTTTGTGACAAGCGATTAGTTGCCACGACTTTTGTGACTAGCCTTCCGTGTGTAATCTGGGATTGCGTACGTGGTTCGCCAGTGCGCAATTTTGAGGTCCTATTGATAGCTAGTGTTTGATGCACCGTTAAGCTGTGTAATAGTTAGTTTATGCAGCTTTGCCGATTTAAGTAGCTTATCTAGAAGACCTGCCTTTTGTCTCGCACTCTCGTCCATTGTTGGGCATATTGATGTTTCTCTCATGACCTTGTCGTGATCAATGGAACTAGGAATCACGTGGTTCTGATGCTCCAAAATTTCTTTCTCATTGGTTCTACTATAAGTGATATTTCCTGAATCTGTATAGCAGTTGAATGTTGAATTGGCGGATGTCCATGGCTTTCCTGCAAATCAAGATCCAAATTTGTACCGCCTCCAGTACTTCTTAGTTTCTTTTCCTACTGTTCGAATAATATGTGTATATATGTTTCATTGCTTCCACTTAAAAAAAATGCGAGTACTACTGCATTATAAATTTCTGCACTCTTTACAGATCGAGCTGTGACTACTTCTGAATTAGTTTTCCTGCTGATTGAATTAAAAGTTCACTTGTCATAAATCTGTATAAACCTAGTACTTGCATATCACCAAATTTTCATATAACAGGCCAAGCACTTTTGTATACATTGGATCAATAATGGCGGGCTGAGATGTGGAGTCTCACTATTTTTTTTTGATGGTGCCTAAGTCTCACTATTAGTTGTACACAGCAAGTCACCGAAGTTGAGTCCATTGCAATGTGGACATGTTCCATCTTTTTGGAATTTGAAGCGAGCCGATTAATGCTATGGCATAGTGGCACCGCCCACTACTCCTTTAAAACCCCCGATCCCTGCTATCTCAGTACGCCATAGAATTTGCTCTCTCTCTCTCTCTCCCTCCTACTGATTAGGCAAGATGCCTCGCAGCTTCGACTCACAGGAGCTCATTCATCAGTCGCCGCCCGAAAGTCCCGCCGTGAGCAGTGGTTTTGTTGAAGGACCGTCGGCCGTGTCGAGCGACGACGAAGAGCTCGCCAACTTCAATGATCCCACCTTGATGCTGGGC